>OX578152.1:111066261-111491261 GCA_951213105.1 Amaurobius ferox | reverse complement strand
TTTTTCAAAAGTTGTATAATTCAGCATAAATCACTAAAATGTTATTTTTTTTATTAATTTCGCATAAACAGTGTGATTGCGCAATTCAGTTTGTTCTCATGAATCGCCGAGAGTACAATAGTATCTTTTTCCATCCATCTCAATCTTATAAATATTGCATTTTTGATTGACTAAACTAGCTTATTTTCGTATAAACAGTGTGATTGCGCAGTTTAATTACTTCGCCTGAATTGCGAAAATACGTTAGTATATTTTTCCATCCATCTCCATCATTTAAATGTTGCATATTAAATCGATTAAACTAGCTTATTTTCATATTCTAAAAGTATTACGGTTAATTTCTTAATGATTTTCGCATAAATAGTACGATTGTGCAATTCAATTGCTTCAAGGGAATTGCATAGAGTACGTTAGTATCTTTTTCCATCAATCTCCATCATTTAAATGTTACATATTAGATCGACTAAACTAGCTTATTTTCATATTATGGCTAATTATTAAGGTTAATGTTTTAATTATATTTGCATAATACAGATCTTTTTATTTTGAAAAATGGGTATGAACTCTATGAAGAGATATTTTCCAAAAAGTGGTATTAAAGGAATGATTTAGGCAAATTAAAAGGAAACCATTTTGGCAGCAATATAATTCATTGCTATATTTTTTTTTTGTTAAAGATCAATATTAGTTACTCTCTTTAGAGAAAACTTGTCTTTTACCAAACATAAATATTTGTTTTCATTATAAAGTAATTTTCACCCTATAAAATTTAAATGTCGAAGAATATGAGTTATAGTTAATGCTTTCTTTATTACTTTCTAAATTAGCGTGGTAAAAAAAAATGAAATTTTAAGTTTCTCTCCTTATGGCAGAAAATCTCTCCCAAAATTTTCTGGAAGGAGAGAAATCCTCCCCCTCTTTTCCTGACTTAGTGGGAACCCTACTACACAGTGTAGATACTTTTGTACCAATAAAATAGCAAAATTATTATTTATTTATGTAATTTTCATTGTTTTCTTTCATAATTTGTGTATGACCCCTGAAACGCGATCTGCTGACATATTTCCCCTTTGAGAACCCATGTTGATGCATCGAAAAGTGGTTTAGGTCAGCATTTTTGTCTTTTCATATCTCTGGGATTTTTTATAATAAAATACTGAAATTTTGTCCATCACCTTATTAGTGTATGGGGGCACATTTTACTCATTGGAAATATTTTTGTACGGGGGCCGTATAAAAATTTAAATTTTGTATTTCTTAAAACTTAATTCCCTTGAAAATTTGAATCAATTTCATAAAATTCTGCACCTTTTTTTACGTAACTTTGTAATGTGTTACATACTAACAGCATACCCGTTCTTAATACGGAGTATATAATATAAAGAAACTTGTGAAATTCACAATCCTGTGCAAATTCCTATTGTATACTAAATTACATTTTTAATCAAAATATTCTGTTAATATACTATGCTCCTAAAAAGAAGCTTAAGAATCTCTATTCTCGCTATACAAAATTATCTTCACGGGCAGATCTGAAGAATAAAACATCCTGACCCCTTTTGTAAGCAAATTTACAAAAAAAGAAGGAATTGAATCAATATATGCAAAATGAAAGCATTAAAATTGTATGGGACCTTTGGTACTACTTATTGTATGGTACTACTTATATATGTGAATATTAGAAGATATAACCTGTATTAGTACATTGCATGTATAAACTGAAAATATCAATAAACCCATAATTGTCTCCAATACATGTCAGAATGAAAACACTAAAATTGTATGGGAATATATATATATATATATATATATATATATCCCCTTACTACTTATATTATCGCAGATTAGAAAATATGCCAGTATGTTAGTAGAAGATTACCCGTATTACAATATAAGTCTCAAAAATATTTTCAAAATAAAACAGATGATGTAATATATTGAAAATCTCTATAATTCCCATAATCTTTATAACAGAAGGTTGTAATTGATTACAATATATGCCAATATATATCAAAAAATATGCCAATATACCTGTACTGTTTATATTCTCGTAGATTAGAAGATATACCCATGCATTTGTAGAAGATTTCTCGTACAACGTGCAGTATGAGTTTAAACAGTTTTTGTCATAATAAAACAATGGCATTATAACTTGAAAATACCAATAATACCTGAATCAATAATCCCCAAAAATATCAATAATAATAATGTTTAAACATGAAGGCTGTAATTGATATTAACCAGTGAAAAATGCAATGTCAATGAAATTTATTTTATATACATATCTTTACTATTCAAATCGAAAAAAATTTAATAAATATCGTATGCCGCATAACACATTGGATTTACATTCATTGCTAAACAACATATCATTTGCTTCAGATAAATTGATGGAAATCATATCGTCTGAATAATGCTATCTCCGTGGAAGGTTTGGCGACATATTTAATTTAGCGATAATTTAAAAAATCCCCAAATTTATCACCAAGGGGACTGTAGAACTGATAGTCCCATTTTGTGACAAATTGACGAAACATTATCACAATACTATCCCTTAACATAACATAATTAATTTCATTTATTAAGCACAATTTTATCAATTTCATGATATTTTTATGGATTTATAAACATTTTTATCAATTTGGTGGTATTTTAAAAATTTGCAAAATGTGTTACTAAGTAGGATGAATAGACTGACCGACAAATGCTACCAAAACATCATTTCAGTACTCTCTCCTAAAAAAACAAATTTAATTTCATTGATTTGCGTCATTTTTATCAATTTGGCAAAGTTTAAGAGTTGCCAAGTTAGCGATATTCCCCCAAATTCGTAGCTCTGAATTTGCAGATCTGAAGAATAAAATATCCTGATCTGGTTTGTATATACTAAATGAAAACACTAAAATTGTATTAGAAAATATACCCGTTCTACTTTTTTTCTGTTTCAACAATCAGATAAATGAATTTATTGGGTAAACACAATATATTAGTTTATTAGCTAAACACAATATACAAGCTTAAAAACTCTTTGCCAAAATAAATGAAAGTGATGTATGCAGTCCACAATTAATATAATTAAAAGAAAAATCAAACCATTCTAAAATATATTTTTATATCCATTTATTTATTATTTAAATTAAAAAAATAATAATTAAAATTGACAGATTTAATTGCTTTTCTGAACAACATGATATAAGATAGAATTTTCCTCATAAACTGCGAAATGAAATAACCATTTTGATTTCTTTATACTTTTCACTGTTTAGTAAAAGCTTGTGAAAAATAAACCATGGAGATATATTTTCCATTTAAATTCATCTACAAACAATTCATGCTTTCATAACATAACTAATTAGTTCAAAAAATCTCCTACCAAACTCAGAGATAAGTTTTAATTCACTTTCAAACGCTTTTCAACCTTTTAGTTTGGATAAACCACGGAGTTAGAAAGTAGAACTCCTAGGGAAAAGTTTCATTTTTTATTAATATTTCGACAACCCCTGGTCTTAGAAACTTGGTCTAAATTTATGGAGGTCTATTTCAAAGCTATTCACAAAATTTCATTAAATTCGGTACAGCCATTGATTCTCCCGTGATGCTGAGACAAACAACATTTTCGGTTTTGACTAATATCTCGAGAACCACTGGTCGTAGAAACTCCAAACATGGACTAAATTTTAGATGGGGCTTTTCCAGGCTATCCATAAAATTTCATCAAATTCGGTTAAGCCGTTCTCCCGTGATGATGGGATAAATAGACAGATTTTCAATTTTATTTATATAGATGTCTAAGATCGATATTTAAGGAATAAAAGCTGAGGTCAATGTTTTTGAGACACCCTGTATATATATATATATAAATTTGTCAATTTGAAATCTATAAATGTTTAATCTCATTCAAAATCAATACAAATTCAATATTCACAGATTGTCTTAAATCAGTTGATTTACTTCAAAGATTATGTGCACAGATTGAATTCAGTAATTCCTAAAAGTTTATAAATCCATTGAAAACTCAAATTTAAATTTTCAAACTTATTGCAATATTTTTCATATACATTTCCTTTGATGGTTTATGTATTTTCCCATATTGGTATGAGTTTGTTAATCTTTGTGTAGTAAAAGTTTCTTGATTTGTCTTAACAGTCATGAACAATGTTTCTTTCAGAACTTTTTGGCTGGGGGTTAGTGGCGAATTAATTTTTTTTTTTTTTTTGGGGGGGGGGGGGTGTCTGTTTGCCCTATAAATATATCAAAATGCTGTGTCATATAAATAGAAATTAGGTTAACATAAAATATCTCTGGGGGGCTTAGCACGCCTGAAGGTATGCCTGAAAGAAACACTGGTCATTAATAGCATTTTTCATCATCGATCTGGAAACATGTGTCATTTCAAATTAGTAGAACTGAAAATTGAAATATGATGGTATAAAATATGTCTCGGAATCTCCCATCCTACTAACTGTAGTTTTGTGTCTGATGCATGATTTTTTAGTTATTATTGTCATGAAGAAAAATATTTTATAAGAGAGATACAAGTCTCTTGCAACTTTTAAACAACCATCTTTTCATATTCTGTCATTTTGACTGAACTTATCAGACTGCCTTTCACATCAGAAATTCTCAACTTGGTGTTAACTTTTGCTTCCTTAGAAATAGTATTATCATCACGAAGAAGAGAACTACAAAATCCCATCTCTTTATATGAATACTGTATAAAATAAATTGATCATCACTCATTGAAGCCTCCCAGAAGTCTTGCCTCTTCTGGGAGGCTTCAATGAGTGATGATTTAATTAACACTTTCCAACTATGTTGGAAAGTGTTAATTAAAAAAAAAATTTAATGTGTAAAACTTGAATTTAATGTTTTAGATGTGTCTCCAAGCATTGAATATTTTTCTCTTTTCTGCAGCCCACCGTTCCTCAAGGTTCGAGAATAATACGACCTATAAATATAGCAACATCTTTAGGATCTACAACTTTATCGGGATTGGTTGAAAACTCTCCTGCTACAGTAACAGCTCTGCAATCCAAACTCATGGCACCAAAGCAAACATCTGTCTTAAAATGTATACCTTTGTCAAAAGAGAAGAAAGCTTTTGTGTCTGTCAGGTTAGTGAAGGTTACTATATTATCTTTGGTCTACTTTAAAAGATGTACTTTTAAAATTGTAAAATGGATAAAAAAAAATCATGCAAAATTAATCTTAAGCATAGTGAGACATAAAGACTTATAGTTTGTAAGTTCTACAACTATTTATTTTATTTATTTAACCTTTTGCATTATAAACAAGAAAGATCAATCATGCATAAAGCATTGATTATGAAACACTTTTTAACTGAAGTGCAATTTTATTTAAACATCTCTAAAATGCAATACATTTAGCACTGATATATTTTAAATTATCATAGTACTACAATAATTTATTATATTTGAAAACTTGAAACTTCATTTCCAGAGCTAAATAATTTTGTGTGGAAAACTCAGGCCGTCCGACTCATCCAGGGGACTTGAGCAACTATTTGGACGACCGGGAAGTAAAAAAATTTGTGTGAAAAAATTCAGCAATTCTTATACAACTCATCTTACAATCACTTGTTTACATTCTGTGTCCATTAAAATTAGGCTTCGTTGTAGAAATAATCAAAGTTTGATCATCATTTAAACTAAAAAATATTGTAATTGCATTGGCACAGAATATAGATGCACAAAAAAAAATATACAAAAATTTAAGCGGGTTTAAAACAGATGCAGCACTAACTACACATTTAAAAGAACTTTTAAAATCGCTATTTTTTTACTGGGAATAAAAGATGGATGCCATATTTTATTTTGAAGTGGGTCACGTGATCTCTTCATATAATATGGGTGTAATTATTATTTTGATTTTTATTTAAAAACTACCAAACATATTTTGCTGAAATATTTTTTATATATTTTATGGGATAATTTGTATATTTCCTAAAATTTTTGAAGCAATTTGTGTTAACTTCGCTTAAATGTTTGAAAAATTAGGTCTCATGGAGTTCATTGTATTTCACTTTTTCAACCTGGGTTCAATCTAAAACTAATTGAGCGATATTACTCATTTGCATTCTCATATATCCCACAGATCGTCTCAACAACATACTAAAATTTCATTTTGATAAAGTCATTTTTATGGCAGTTATTGTGCTGACAGACAGACAGAACGAATAAAGTCATAAAAACTTTTCAACTACATTGGAAAGTGTTACTAAAATAATTGTAACTTTTATTGCCATTCCCATTTCTTAGCCCATTCAAGATCACCATAGTGCATACACAGTGGAGTGATTCTCCCTTTCCCAGCCCACTAATGCATAATCACTACTCGATGCAGATGACAACTAGAGCCCACTGATGCCAATGTGCAACATAGAATTGGGACGTTTCATTAATGTTTTTAAATAACACTATGGCGAAAGAAGTCTATAGCTTTTGCAAGGCTAGTTACTTGAATCATAAACTTTCACCTTTTTTTTTTTTTTTTTTTTTCATGAGAATCATGACTAAGTTGATTCGTATAAACAAGCATACATGCAAGTTGTTGTTGTGGTTCTAGTTTAAAAGACATGTGAGAGATTTAAAAGGGTGGTTTATTTCATGGCAGTTGTTCTGTGTTTATTTTAATGAAAAGAGTTTTGGATGTTTCAATGGTGATATAAATACAAGTTATAGTCAGCAAAATAAACAAATTTTCAAGGCTTATGGTTGATAAACAAATGTGGAGTCTAGTCCCTCAAACACCCATGTATTTTTGTGATAATGGTAGATGTATTTTAAAGCAAAATTTATTTAATAGGACTTTTTCACTTATTTAGGACTGGGCGCAGTAGCCCAGTGGTTATCATGCGGGAATTGCAGCCCTTCGCCCGGGTTCGATTCCCGCCACTGACAAATCTGCTGCCATGTTCACATCAGGGTTCCCATTTCAGCGCGAACCCGCGAGATTCTCGCGAAATCCATGAAAAATCTCGCGTAAAAATTTAGACTGCGCGAGAATTTCTCTCTCTCCAGTTCCGGCCTAAAATTATTTTTTCCTTCAAATTGGATACCGAGAAATCCGATGCCCGATCCCGGTCGGGCCGATTGCTTCGCGACTGCAAATCGCGATCATGTGCGAATCGCGGGCTGATTGCTGAGCGGTTGCGGACCACGATTTCGTAGCTACGTCTGAATCGCAGTCAATCGCGATTTGGGTACAATAAAGTACTACGTGTTTCAAATTAGAGAGATATTTTATAGAAAACTATAAGTGTCCCCTCAGCTTGCGCGGGTGGCAAATTCGATCAAATAAAATTTTGCTTTTTTTTTTATAGGAATCTTTCACGGATTTGAATTATGCTCTTTCCGCGTACTTCCCGCATTTTTTGTGTTTTGCTCGAGAAATTTTCTTCTTTCCGCGGACGAAAATCCTTTCCCCCGTACACAGTATGTCTACAGGTTACAAAAATCCCGAAAATGTCATGAAAATGGCCATATATGCCCAAAAAATGTTACAAAACTTGAACAAAGCAACGAATTTTTTATCAGAGACATTCCTTTCTTACATGATCTGAAAATCTGTTTCTCCGCGATTACGAAAACGGCGTTCGCATACGGCGATTCCCACATTTTCTGAGGAGAGATGACCAATGGATATATTTTTGCCATTTTCACAATATATTTGCATCGACTGAATTTTTTTATATTTATGTCGTTTAATATACAAATAATAAAAACCAAACCATTTTTCTACCGTATCTATATAATAAAAGGCAATGTCTGTGTGTCTGTCTTATACACTATACGTTTCGCGACCGCGCGTCGGAGAGCTACGAAATTTGGCAATCGGAGACCTGGGGGGGAGGGAAGGGGACACGTGAAAACCGATTTTTAAAATTTTAATTATTTTTTTATTTATTTAATGTTTTATGCGATTTCGACCGTTTTTTGCCCTTTTTGCCCTTTTTTCTCCACGATCCAGACATCGTAGAAAAAAATAAATTACACCATCGGAAAGAGCAGAGAATTTCGAGTAAAAATATATCAATTTCAAATCTGAATTTCGATTTCTAATATTTTTTAAAGATTTTAAAACAAAACTCACTTTTGGCTCAAAAAATCAATTTTTTGTTTTTAAATTCTCGCATCGTGAAAAGTACTCATAATTTCGACTAATAATTTACATTTTTAGAAAGCTGAAATATCTGGCATTCTTACAAGTCTAATGTGGTCCAGAAATAATGAAAATTGCCTTCAGGATGGCAATTTTAAAGACGCCATGATTTTAAATTTCTCGGCGTTCCGTTCGTTTCTCCCCCGCTGAAGCAGGGAAGGTGGTGGGTGGGGACGTCAAGGTGGAGGTGACGTCACGGTTCTGAATAGAGCGCCTTTGCTCTATATAAATTATTATATTTATATTTTAAATGATGGGACGATCTGGATTTTTTAAATGTATATTTTAACTTTTGGATATTTTAAATGGATATTTTAATTTTATGGATATTTTAAATGATAGAACAATGAAACAATGGAATGAGGATGATGGAATTAAGCATATGGTCATTTTAAATTGCAAATTAGCGCGCGGGAAGTTAGCGGTAGGCCGGGGTTCGATTCCCGCCACTGCCAAAACTGCCGCCGTGTTTACGTGGAATACGATCACGTTAAATATGTGGGTCCGTAAGTCCTTCCGAGAGGTTGGTGGTAGGGGAAGGAGGATACGGCCCCTGTGGATGCCTCCCCCACTGGGTTCCCGTCTAAATTGGGTGAATATGTAGAAAGTTATGGAGATTGTCGCGGAGGGCGCGGCAGCCCAGTGGTTAGCGCGCGGGAATTGCACTCAGTAGGCCCGGGTTCGATTCCCGCCACTGCCAAAACTTACGCCGCGTTCACGCAGAGTACGATCACGTTAAACATGTGGGTTCGTGAGTCCTTCCGAGAGGTTGGTGGTAGGGGAAGGAGGGTACGGTCTAAATTGGGTGAATAAAAAGAAAGTTATGGAGATTGTCGCGGAGGGCGAAGTAGCCCAGTGGTTAGCGCGCGGGAATTGCACGCGGTAGGCCCGGGTTCGATTTCCGCCACTGACATGGAGTACGATCACGTTAAACATATGGGTCCGTATGTTTTTCCGAGAGGTTGGTGGTAGGGGAAGGAGGGTACGTTCCCTGTGGATGCCTCCCCCACTGGGTTCCGGTCTAAATTGCGTGGCACATCCTGGCCGTCCAACCAGTTACCAGGCCCGGGTTCGATTCCCAAAATTGCCGCCGTGTTTACGCGGAGTACGAGCACGTTAAACATGTGGGTCCGTGAGTCCTTCCGAGAAGTTGGTGGTAGGGGAAGGAGGGTACGGTCTAAATTGGATGAATAAAAAGAAAGTTATGGAGATTGTCGCGTAGGGCAAAGTAGCCCAATGGTTAGCGCGCGGAAATTGCACTCGGTAGGCCCGGGTTCGATTCCCAAAATTGCCGCCGTGTTTACGCGGAGTACGATCACGTTAAACATGTGGGTCTGTAAGTCCTTCCGAGAGGTTGGTGGTAGGGGAAGAAGGGTACGGTCCCTGTGGATGCTTCTCCCACTTGGTTCCGGTCTAAATTGGGTGAATAAAAAATAAGTTATGAAGAATATCGCGGAGGGTGAAGTACCCCAGTGGTTAGTGCGCGGGATTTGCACTTGGTAGGCCCGGGTTTTGCACTAGGTAGGTCCGGGGTTTGCACTAAGGAGGGTACGGACCCTGTGGATGCCTCCCCTACTGGGTTCCGGTCTAAATTGGGTGAATAAAAAGAAGGTTATGGAGATTGTCGCGGAGGGCGCGGTAGCCCAGTGGTTAGCGCGCGGGATTTGCACTAGGTAGGTCCTGTTGCGAAATTTAAAATTTGAAGATAGCAAAGCACGCACTGTCAGAGTCAATAAGTGTTGGCTGGGTCATGAAAGTACACAAGTCCAGCTTTAAAGAAAAACTTCGTTCACTTTATTTGGTGAAAAACACAACTCGGCATATTACACGTACCTGGTAATTTTCCATGCCGTAAAACATCAAAAATATACTATGTACAAAAGATTTTTAGTTGTAAATGACTAGACAGAGATTTCTTGAAGCATTTGGTAGTAAGTTACTATACTACCTCTATCACTTGCGTGTATTTCAGCCACCATCACTTGGCAAAGGGAAACCAAAGGATAGAACATCAGGAAAATCTTTAAAGCGGCTTCCGAACGTTTGTAAGTAAATTTAACGTTCAATACATGCTGGTCCAAACTGACCACATCTGCATCCGTTTCGACTATTCACCGTCGTCAAACGATATTCCGCAGTGCTTCTGTCAAAAAAACATTTCTGTCTGCCTGCATCAGACCATCAGTGTCTATCTCGTCTGACTTCTTCAGACGTCTGATCTCGATCGAACCTTTCGACCTTCTCATTTGCTTCAAGAAACCTCTGCCCTATATATCCGAGAATGGACAGTTCCGGAAACGCCCCCGGATATGCAAATCAGATGCGTACGCATTGAGAACTGATTTGCATGAAACCTCATGTTGAAAAACGTCACGGTTCACGCCGGTGAACGGGAAGAGTCGTTCATATTAAATTTGCATAAACGCCCGTTCACAGGAACATGAATCGCGATGTATTGATTATTTCCAACAATCGGCCCCCTCATGCAAATCCTTAAGTCTCAATGCATATGCAAAAGAAAACTTACTCTGAGAAACCAAGGTATATCAATAAACACCAAGGCCCCCAGTATCCTATCAAACATATAATGAAGAAAAAAAAATGTAAAGTATTATATCATTATTAAATTTAAAATAAAATGCATAAGTACTTATAGCATCTGAAAAATAGTCAAGTATTGTCGACAATATTGTAACAACAACATTTCACATCAAGTAGAAATTTATATACAACACAACTTCAATGCTTAAGTATCAGCATTCAAAAATTGAAATTTTAGTTTAAATTTAATTATAAGTATCCAAAATTTAAGTATAAGCACATTATATTAAACAAGTCAACTTTAAAAGATTAAGATTTTGTATAAGCATAGAATTTAAGTTTACTTTAAATTTGAGTATAAACACTATAATTCAAAAAGCTTAAAAAAAAAAATTTAGTCTATTAACACAATATAAGTATACATAATTAATACTATTAGACTGCATTGATATACCAAATATTTAAAAATACATGATGCAAGTAATTAGATAATAAAATTCCTTTATCAAAACTTTCAACACATACTTTTTACCAAGTTGAAAAATACAAAATTTTATACACATAAGCTATTATTTAGCATCATGCGGGTCATGGAAAATGGATGTATATACAAAGGTGTAAAGTGAAAAAGATTCAATATCACAAAAATTTATACTCAAGATATACTATCTTATATCAATGAGGTTTAAGATAAACAATAATGTATATATATGACATCTTCTAAAAAAAATTCCCAAGTTGTAAATTCAATTTAGTATTTAAAATTTTCTTTAGACTAAACATTTAATCTCAAAAAGTTTTGATTTAGTTTTTAAAAATTTTATTACAAAATTTAAGTATTATTTCCTTAGTCATTGGTTTAGTAAAGTGATCTGCTAAGTTATCTTTACTATTTACAAATTTAACATTAAAAGATTCATTGACTATTAAATTTCTTAGGAAATGATATCTAACATCAATATGCTTAGTTCTATTGTTTTCAATTGGAGAGTTAGAAAAATTAATGGCTGCTTGGTTGTCGCTAAAAATAACACTGTTACTTTTATTAAAGTTTAACCCAAGTAAATGACATTCTTCAATTATGTTTTGTACCCATACCATTTCCTTAGTGGCTTCAGTTAGTGATACGTATTCAGCTTCCATGGTTGATAAGCTGACACACTTATGTTTAAAGGTACGCCAAGAAATAGGTACATTGTCAATAAAGAGTATCATGCCTCCAAGTGAAACACGGTCATCTCTGTTTGCAGCAAAGTCAGAATCTGAGTAACAATTTAATTTTAACTCCTGAATGTTAGATAAATTCAACATATAGTTTTTAGTCTTTTCAACATATCCTAAAAGTCTTAACAATGCATCCCAATGCTTAATTCCAGGGTTTTCTTGAAATTGAGATAATATATTGATGGCGTAACAAATATCAGGTCTAGTCCTACTAGATATAAAAGCCAAACACCCAATTAAGCTCCTGTAAGGAAAACTTTGCATTTGCTTTATTTCTTCACTTGTCTTTGGACAATCTATTTTACTTAGAATATTCCCTTTAGAAATGGGAAGTGAAGTAACTGGATATTTATACTGTTGAAACATTTGACATACTTTATCTATATACTGACTTTGATGTATAAAAAATTTATTGTCACACTCTTTAAATTCCACGCCTAAAAGTTTTCTAATTTTTCCTAATACCTTGATATCAAATTCTATGCTAAGTAATGAAACAATGTGGTCTATGTCCCTTTGATATTTTGAGAAGAGAATTATGTCATCCACATAGACTAGCATAAGAACTTTGCTATTGTAAATATATGCACAATTACACCATTGAAGTTTTAAAAAATTTAATTCTTTTAATTTGGTGTCAAGTTCATTAAACCATTCTCTTCCACTTTGATGAAGACCGTAAATGGCTTTCTTCAACAAACAAACATAATCAGGCTGTTCCTGATTGACATAACCTTGAGGCTGTTTCATATATACCTTTTGACTCAATTTAGCATAGAGATAGGCAGATTTGATATCTAATTGGAAATGCATCCAGCCAAGCATGCATACGAAAATTGAGAAGAATGCTCTAATTAAGTTGAAGTTAACAACAGGGCTAAAAACTTCATCGTATGATTCTCCCTTTTTCTGACCATACCCCTGGGCTACCAAACGAGCTTTAAACCTCTTGATTTTCCCATTCTCGTCTTTCTTAATGGTGTAGACCCATCTATTGCCTATATGCTTTTGTGAGGTGGATGCAGGAACTAGTTCCCAGACACCCCTCTCTTGCATTACGGCCATTTCTTCATCCATAGCTTTACACCATTTTTCGGACTGGGAAGATTTAATAGCAGCGTTGTACCCTTTTGGTATATTTATTTCAATATTGCTTGCTTCTGGTCTGCCTCTGACCCTTTTAAGACCTTTATTTTCCCGAAAATTAAACAGTTGCTGATCAAATTGTATATTCCTTTTATCACAATATTTCTTAACATCATTGTGCGACCTCAGCCTTTTATTATCTCCTTGAGCGTAATAATACACATCGGTTCTACTCCCATCGGGTCTTGGAACCGTCTTTCGCTGCCAAGCAATATCCGAGCAAGGAGTCATACTGGAGTCAGCAGGAGAGTCCGTTTCCTCACTGGATTCAGACGGATCGTCACCAGTGTCTTCACTCTCTCCTGCCCCCCCATCAGACTGCTCTCTCGGATATTCCCCGTCGGAGTATTCTGAAAAGTTATCTCTTGATATCCCTGAGGAGATATTTCTGGGACAAATTGGGTCCAGGATGCCTTCCACTACATCACCCTCATCAAACCTCACATTGCAGGTCTCAATTGTTCGTTTCTCCCCTGACAAAAATATCCTATAGCCCTTAGTTTTAGTAGCATAGCCTACCATCACCCCTTCTGTAGCTTTCATGTCTAACTTCTTTCTGAGCTGACTGGGTTTGCCTACATATGCTCTACAACCAAAGGTTCTAAGATGTTTGACTGAAGGTTTTCTACCACTGTAGAGTTCATGTGGTGTTTTAGTCTTAAATTTGTGACATATTCGATTTTTAGTGTATGCAAAACACAATATTGCTTCCGCCCAGAATCTGTCATGTAATTTGCTGTCGTTCAACATGGCTCTAACACAGTCAAATGCGGTTAAGTTGAATCGCTCTGATACTCCATTTTGCTGTGGGGTATATGTGTTAGTCCTCTCAGCCTTAATACCGATATCCTTCAGGTAATTTTTGAACTTATCATGGCAGAATTCCATCCCATTATCCGTCCGGATACATAGAATTTTAGTACCTAACTGCCTTTCTTCTCTGGCCTGAAACTCTTTAAAATGTGAAAATACTTCTGACTTCTGTTTCATGAGGTAAACAAAAACTTTTCTACTATAATCATCTGTTATAGTTAAGACATACTTGTTCCCACCATATGAGGCTGTGGGTAAGGGACCACACACATCCATGTGTAACAATTGCAATGGTTTAGTGGACCTTATCCTACCGGTGGGTTTATATGATACTCTCCTAGACTTAGCCAATTTACACGATTTACAATTTAACTTTTTGTATTTAAGCCTAGGAAGTCCGTTTACGGCAGAAACTTTGCTGGTTTGGAGGAGATATTCAGCGTTTATGTGGCAATATCGTTTATGCCAAAGACAGTTTGTACTATTAAGTTCAGTTACAGAACTGCTAGGCTTAGATATTGAACTATCCACATTTCTATTCTGCTTAGTTTTTGTTTTGTCAGATTTAAATTTAGTTTCTTTAAGATTAGGTGCTATTTTTACTTTGTCTATTTTTCTGGAAGCACTAGGATCCCTATCCTTGGATTTCTTATCCTTTTTGTGTTTCTTGTCTCCATGTTGATCCCTATCTTTAGATTGACGGTTTTCTACGTTATGTTGTTCCTGGGTACTATACTTAGGTTTTAAAAAATACAACCCATCCTTTCTTTTTGCATAAAAGAATTTCTCCCCTTTAGGTGTAAAAAACCATAGAACCCCATTAGCTCCATTAAAACTAAAATTTTGTTCCTCAAGAACAGATGCAGCTAATAAATTTCTCCTAAGTTTAGGAGAATACATAACATTTTCCAATTTGATAATACTTTGCTTATCCTTAAATTGGACATACATTTCCACCGTCCCGATAGCCTCAACTGGACTTTCGACATCCCCTACTGCTAGCGACATTGAAGTGCCTTTGCACTCATTAAATTTTGAAAATAACTTAATGTTATTACAGAAATGTCGCGTAGCAGCAGTGTCTACTACCCAGCTGAGTCTATCGCTAGGATCGATTACAGTATTAGCCTCAATCTGTGGAGACCCAAGAAATTCCACAATACTAGATCCATTATTTCTACTGCAATTAGATTTAGTATGACCTAGTTTGTTACACTTAAAACACTTAATTTTACTTTTAGAAATATTTACATTATGACTAGAAGTATTTACATTAGACACATTATGAGATACATTTGGAAATTTAAGTTTAGACACTTTTACTCTATTTACAAATTTCTTAGAAGTAAAATATGCAGAATTTGAACTCACAGTTTTGGAAAAGTCACTTGCTTGCTGCCTCAGCCGGCTCTCCTCCGCTGCTAGCTCTGCTTGTATTTTGCTGAGCTTGAAGTCCGAGTCATTCCATCGATATATAATTTGAACGATACCTCGGAATTCTTCCGGAAGGTACCGTATCGACTGGAATGCTACATATAGGTCTTCAATGGGGTGTTTCGCGTCTTTAAGCCTCGTCACGGCCTTCCGCAGTCTTGAGCAAAAAATATCAACAGGCTCATCTTGCTCCGGCCGAACGTCGAAGAACTCATCTAGTAATCTAACCAGGTTGGCTCGGGAAGGCGCTTGAAAATGTTCTTTCAAGGTATTCCATACTTGACTAGGTTCGTCGGTGACGTTTATCAACTCCTTGTATTCCGAGGATAAACTTTGATAAATGATGGCTAATGCTCGGTCTTTCCGGCGATAAAAATCATCATAGTCGCGGCGACTTGCATCTTCCTCGATAGGCTTAGCACTTCCATCTACGTGTCCGAAACATCCTTCTCCCTTGAGGACGAATGAGATGTCGGTACACCAGGTGACGTAGTTGTCCCGCGTCAGCAACTCCGTTCTACTTGCCTCCATGGCCACTCGTAGTTTTGAAGAAGCAGAAGCAAAAGTTCTTGTACACTGTTTACGTTTACACTGTTGCGTTTCGTTGTTCACACGAACTTCAAAATGGTGCCGTGTGCGGCCCCCATCTGAACACTGGAACGATTTCTTTAAAGATACTTGCACTTATGACTCTATTGGGCGTTGAACTGGCCCCGTAACCGTCTCTGTTGCGAAATTTAAAATTTGAAGATAGCAAAGCACGCACTGTCAGAGTCAATAAGTGTTGGCTGGGTCATGAAAGTACACAAGTCCAGCTTTAAAGAAAAACTTCGTTCACTTTATTTGGTGAAAAACACAACTCGGCATATTACACGTACCTGGTAATTTTCCATGCCGTAAAACATCAAAAATATACTATGTACAAAAGATTTTTAGTTGTAAATGACTAGACAGAGATTTCTTGAAGCATTTGGTAGTAAGTTACTATACTACCTCTATCACTTGCGTGTATTTCAGCCACCATCACTTGGCAAAGGGAAACCAAAGGATAGAACATCAGGAAAATCTTTAAAGCGGCTTCCGAACGTTTGTAAGTAAATTTAACGTTCAATACATGCTGGTCCAAACTGACCACATCTGCATCCGTTTCGACTATTCACCGTCGTCAAACGATATTCCGCAGTGCTTCTGTCAAAAAAACATTTCTGTCTGCCTGCATCAGACCATCAGTGTCTATCTCGTCTGACTTCTTCAGACGTCTGATCTCGATCGAACCTTTCGACCTTCTCATTTGCTTCAAGAAACCTCTGCCCTATATATCCGAGAATGGACAGTTCCGGAAACGCCCCCGGATATGCAAATCAGATGCGTACGCATTGAGAACTGATTTGCATGAAACCTCATGTTGAAAAACGTCACGGTTCACGCCGGTGAACGGGAAGAGTCGTTCATATTAAATTTGCATAAACGCCCGTTCACAGGAACATGAATCGCGATGTATTGATTATTTCCAACAGGTCCGGGTTCGATTCCCGCCATTGCCAAAACTGCCGCCGTGTTCAGGCGGAGTACGATCACGTTAAACATGCGGGACCGTAAGTCCTTCCGAGAGGTTGGTGGTAGGGGAAGGAGGGTACGGTCCCTGTGGATGCCTCCCCCACTGAGTTCCTGTCTAAATTGGGTGGCACTTCCTGGCCCTCCAAACAGTTACCTTACACTTTACTGGTAGGTCGCGCCAGCAAGTGTGCCACGGTTAGAATTTGCCACGGTCAGAATTTTCAAGGGTAGCGAACAGGCTGGTCGCCAAAGGCGGCTAGTTATTAATAAAATGAAAGGTTATTTTGCAGCAGCATCACGAAAATCTGCATTTGTACGCTATCCTCGGCATACCTCGTTTAATTTGAAAAATATTTCCCACTTTTCCAATCTGTTTGCATCGACTACAGTGTTTGTAATTGTTTCGCGTTTTATACAGAAAAATTATTTTGCAAACGTATTATTTATGAAATAAAGGGCTATTTTGAAAACAAAAAGAAAAAAGTCGAGTCAAACAAAATGGCTAAAATCACATGACTGGCTTGAGATTCAACAAAAGGACGATGCAATCCTTATGTTCTGCAAGTTTTGTAAAAAATACAAAAAAAAAAAAAAAAAAAAATCCATTTTCAACATAAAGTCAAATTTATTACCTAATTCTATTTGCCTAGTGAAATAGTTTTCGGCGATCAAAAATCGTTAAAGTTTTTAATTGCTATTGCTGCATGAAAATTGATCATAAAATGATTTTAAAAATCAAAATATAAAGTAAATACAGTCGGCCCTCGACTTTTGCAGTTTACAGACAAAAAAATAGTAAATTCGCATGTGAGTCATTTTACATAAAGTAACCCATGTAGACGTTTTTATGTCAGCAAATAAAATCATAACGTAAGCATGGGGGAAGTCAGGAATTTGAGTATTTTTGCTAACAAGTGTGTGTGTGTGGGGGGGGGAGCTATAAAATTACCAAAAATGTGCTTACTTAAACGACTCCTAATTAATTTTTAAAAAGAATGTTAGTTTTAAGAATTAAAAAATTTAAATGTCGAAGAATATGAGTTATAGTTAATGCTTTCTTTTTTATTACTTTCTAAATTAGCATGGTAAAAAAAAAATGAAATTTTAAGTGTCTCTCCTTATAACAAAAAATCTCTCCCAAAATTTTTTGGAAGGAGAGAAATTCTCCCCCTCTTTTCCTGACTTAGTGGGAACCCTGGTTCACACGGAGTACGATCACATTAATCATGTGGATCCGTAAGTCTTTCCGAGAGGTTGGTTGTAGGGGAAGGAGGGTACGGTCCCTGTGGATGCCTCCCTTACTGGGTTCTGGTGTAAATTGAGTGGTACTTCCCGACCATCCAAACAGTTACCTTGCACCTTTCTGGTAGATCGGGCGGTCTGGGTCTCAGCAACAACAACAACCCTATTTGGCTTGGCATGAAAAAGTACCTGAGCCTGAAGTAGAAAACTATTCTTGCTATGCTCGGTCTCATTTAAATGCTTCTTCCATCTCTTGCTGGTCATGGGTGGGTTAAAGAAGTCTGTGTTGTTTAAGCACATAACAAATTTGTAATTTTTTAAGAAAGTTGGTAAAACCCATTACTTTAATTGAGATTGTCATTGCTGATAAACTATATATAAATGAGTGGTAAGTTATGAAAATAAATCATGACGTTTTTAATTAGTACATTTGGCTTCTCAAGGCTGCAAAATTCTTTAAATAGCCTAGTTTGCTTTAAAGAAATATTAAAACTACATTATGCTTTAGATGAAAGTAGAATTACGGCAACTTCCATTTGATTATTATGCAATTTGTAATATATTTTCTGACCCATTCAGAAACATGCCGACATATTAGATTTGTTTTGTTTTGTTTTAAATAGAGACGAAGATGACATCAATGATGTTGCCGCCATGGGTGGTGTCAACTTAATAGAAGAAAGCCAAAGGATTCTTGCCACAAACTCTGAACTTGTTGGTACTCAGATAAGATCTTGTAAAGATGAAAATCATTTTCTCTCAAGTGCTCTTCATAGGAGACTTCTAAGCATAGGCATGTTACTGATAAAAGATTTTAAAAATAATATTTTTATCATTGAAATTGAAAAGTATTATATTTTAGATTGTGTTATATCAGTTATGACCTTATGATATAAGATCACAGGTATTATTGATATTTTCAATTTTTTTATGTCATTGTTTCAAGAATTTTTTAATTCATATATTTTCTATAGTGTTAAAGCATAGTATTTTTTTATAGTATTTTAGCAGCTTAATTTTGGCATTTGGCAAACTTCATATTTCGTGTAATATGAATGGTCCCATTTGCATATCAATGCAAGGGACCAGGCTGTTTTATTCTTCACTTTTGCATGAGCATATAATTTTGTATAGTAAAACAAAGATTCCTATACTTTTTAGGGTAATTACATATTTAAATAGAATATTTTGAAAAGAAATATTTAGAATATATTATACAGTGATGCTGCTGGGCATACTATAACCTGGAGCCCAGATGGTCCCAAAAATCTGGGTCCTATGACAGTTATTCTAGGTCCCTTAAAAATGTTAAATATATTCATTTTTAATTAAATTTATAAATGAAAATATATCAAATTGTAACATATACTCTCTCTGAATGTGTGAAAATATTTTATTAGTGATATTTAGAAAATATACTTTTTTTATTATATTTATTATTATTATTATAAATGTTTGAAAGTAATGTTTGTGTGAAAATCAAAATAAAAAATGTTAGCAGATAACAAATTACCAAAATGGGTAATATTTTTACATTTAAACAAAAGTACCAATGATTGCGTATGAAGGCAACTTTCTGCAATATTCAGTTATGAGATTCTACCATGAATCTGCATATTTCTACATTTCCTTCTGCTTTTCTCTGGGAATTTTCTTCTTTCCGTGAACAAAAATATTTTCCTTGCGAATTCCAAACTTTCTCTTCCCTAAGCATTGTGTCCATAAGTCATGAAATCTGCCACGAATGTCCAAAATGTCACAAGATGGGTCACGAATTTTGAGATCGGAGTTCTTCTGATCTTGCATCTGGAAATCTGTTTGTCTGTGAAATCAGTGCTCACGAAGGAGATGACCAATGCTTATCTTTCTCTCCTTTTCAAAATCTGTTTGCATCAACTAAAATTCTTATTTCGTGTTATATACAAGAAAATTATTTTTCAAACTTATTATTAATGAAATGAAAGGCTATTTTTCCGCAGTATTGCAGAAAACTGCATTTGTATGTGATTCTCAGTATATCTCATTTAATTTTGAAAATATTTTCTTATGCAGTCTGTTTGCATTGACTAAAATTTTTTTTAATTATTACGAGTTGTATACTAAAAAGTTGTTTTCCAATATATTAATGTTTGTTAAAAAAGTATAAGACCACGAGACTTTTTGTTATTTAGGTAATTAATGAAATATTTTATTATTCAAAATCAAAACTACTCAATGTCAGTACAAGGTTTAAATAAAATTTAGCAACTGCATGTACGAAATTCATTTAGAAAAAATATAACAGCAATATAACAAAGTGGCATAAATACCTGTTACAAAATTATAAGACCACATGTGGAAAAAGAAAGTTGACAGATTTTGGAATATTGTCCTATTTCTCCATAATGGAACTTTCCAATTCATATGCCAAATGATATTGCTTGCTGTTTTCGTATACTTGGCGAAACAAATAATCCCCTAAAGGTTTTCTATGGGGTTTAGGTCAAGACTAAGGCTCTGTGTTGGATTATACTTTTGGATATTTAATAATTTTAGGCGTTTTGTTTTTAATCTAAACGTGTTCAGGGGTCTTATTTACATAGTTATCCTCTTTTAAGGTCTTATTTACATAGTCATTCTCTTTTAGTTATTCATTTTCCAATTGTTTAAGTTTTTGATATTCTTCTGTTCCAAATAGGTTCTTTTCCATAGGTTTTGTGTTAAAAACGGCAAAAGTTCGTTCTTTTTAGGTTTTAGGAATTTAAATTTAGTTAAATTGCCTAATTTGCAATTCCATTTATTGCCCTTTTTTTATTCCCTTTGATTTGATTCCAAAATTGTTGTTCTCTGTTAAGAATTCGTTAATTCATCGCAATTTTTCAGTTTTATTCTATTTTCAGCTTTTTAAATATTTTAGAATCGTTCATATTTAAATTGTTGCCGAATTCGTATATTCCAAATCGTTTCACTTCATTTCTTTTAATTTTCGTCTGCTTTGAAATTCCAATTCTCTTCTGTAAAATTTCGAGTTTTTAATTAGTTGACCGTAATATTAAAATCGTCTGTCATTAATTATTTTATCGTTCATCGATAATTTTGTTTACAATCTGTGGCAGCAATGTTTCGCAGTATATAAATAAACTCGCGCTCTTTTTCACACTCTCTTCTCTGTCCGGCCACACACTTTGCTACCATTAACCTTATGGTTGGTCATGTGGTCTGGGTCTTCAACACTCTCTTCTCTTTTGATTAGAATTAGGATGTGATCTATGAAGTTGTTTTAGTGCCTCGGCGCAAGCCGAACCGAAGTTCGAGTTCGGAATGAAACGTTATTTTATTCTCATCTAAGCCTGCGATGAGTTTTCTCTGAGATGAAATATTGTGAGTTTAATGTTTAACCAACATTCTTTTGCTGTTTTTTATTGAATCCTCCTTCCATGCTCTCTGAAAATGTTTTGTCTGGATGATGTGGGAGCCGGACGTTTGTTATGTCTAGATGGACGGAACGATTGAAGGTGTTGTTATTGGTTTCCCATCCTCTAAATAATGTTTTCTGCGATGTCAGCGGAGATGATTTAACACGTCAACTAAGTGTTTGTTTCTCCCGGGTTATGCTGCTCTTATTATGAAGAACTGGTGCGTCATTTTTGGTGAAAAGCACTGGACATATGCTATGCACTCAGTTCTGATGTCAAAGATCTGGTGCAGCTATGTGGAGAAATTATTACATCGTTACTAAACGTCCTATTTGGAACATTCCTTTGGAATTCGAATCCGGCCGGAGATTTTCCTCACCTCTGATGGACATAACCCTCCTTTGCCGTGTTTGCTTTTCAAGAAGTGTTCTCTAGGAACTTTGGTGACATTTTTGCTGTTGGGTCCTTTCCTGCAGATCATTGAAGCTTATCTTTGAGCCTTGGTGATATTTTTCCTTTTCCTTTAATTCTAACTATCTTACTTTCGCATTAGTTTTTAAAGTTAAATTGAGTTGGCATTGAATGAGGCTCCTAGACCTATATATTTTAGATCACCTGAACCTGTGGTTTTCTTTAACTTTTTGTTCTAAATTCCCCTTTTGGCTAACTTGTGTTCTTTTTATTCTAAATTCTAGTTTTGGCAAATAATTGTATAATTTTAATATTGTTAACTTTAAATTTTGATATTCTAACGTTTTTACTACCACTTTACGGCCGACCATTCAAATTTATTTATTTATGATGTTTAATTTGATTTGTTTAGTTAATGAGATGTAAATTTTTATGGATCTTTTAAAATGAAGTTTAAAATTTTAATAAACGTTAGAGTCTGAAAACTAAAACTCTGTGTTCTTTCTTCTTACTTTAATCTATTTTTATTTTTAGGAAAGTGCCATTTTTAATATTTTACAGGAGTACATATTTGTACACTTAGGGTAACTGGTCAATAGGTCCACTTTGGTTTATTTCTAGAATGTTTTCAGGTTTTTGGAACTTTAGAACTCTTGCAAAATTTTTAAGTACTTTAGAATTTCAGATAATTTTTAGGTTTTGAGAACTTTACAGTGATAATTTGAGAACTTGGAAAATATAGAATGTATTTAGTATATCATAATGCTTTGGTTTTTCTTCCCGACATCTGCCAAGATATAACATGAATCTTTTCTCTTTTGAACCATGCTTTTGTTGATTTAGATGCATGACTGGGAGCATTATCTTGTTGGAACTTTCATCAGGGTTCGTGCGCACTCTGGAAATCGGGAATTTACAGGGAGTTTGAAATTGTACTAAAATGTCAGGAAAATTGATTTTTTGTTCAAAAATCTGGGAATTTTCCACTTGCCTACCTGCTCACGGAGACAGATTCTCCTTAATTTCTATGTGAAACTTGATCATACTGTGGATTACAGAATTTGCATAGTTTCCTGTGGAAAATTGTCTTCTTTGAAGAATTGACTTCTGTGCACGGTAATGCCAATCAAATCACCGTAACAATGATTTATCGCTGTGTGGAATTTTAAAGATCGGAGGGGTTTTTTTTTTTATGGAAGCAATAAATGTATGTTAAATTTCACACATAAATCTCAAAACAGTTAATTTTATAATTATTTAATAGTGCAAATGTGCAATACATTTTATGTTCTTGTGAATCGTCGAGTCGATTAGTATCTTTTTCCATCTTCTAAATATTGCATATTAGATTGACTAAACTAGCTTATTTTTATATTCTGATTGATTATTAAGATTATTAATATTGATTATTTATTATTAATTGATTATTTATTATTATTTTTTAATTATTTTTGCATAAACAGCATGATTATGCAATTCACTTTGTTCCCATGAATTGCCGATAGTCCATTAGTATCCTTTCCATCCATCCCCATCTTCTAAATGTTGGATATTAAATTGACTAAACTAGCATTTTTTCATATTTTGGCTTTTATTAAGGATTGATTTTTTAATTATTTTTGCATAAGTTCACGTGAATCGACAAGTCCATTAGTATCTTTCCCCATCCATCTTCTAAATGTTACTTATTAGATTGACTAGACTAGCGTATTTTTATATTCTGGTTACATAATTAAGGTTTAATTTTTTTTATTATTTTTGCATAATACATATTTTTCTATTTTGAAAAATGGATATGAACTTTTTGAAGGGATATTTTCCAAAAAGTTGTATTTAAATAAGAATTTAAGCAACCATTTTGTGAAGGGTATATTGAAATTGATATATTCATAAAATATACATTGCTATATTTTATTTTTTTATTAAAGATTAATATTTATTATTATCATTATAGTGAAAATTTATGCGTTATCAAACAGAAATGTTTGGTTTCAATATAGGGTATTTAACTGGATAAAAACTTATAAATATATATATATATATATATATATTAATGCATAATTATATATATACTTAAATAATTTTATGTATATGCATTTTTGTATTATGTGAGCATATATTTCATTGCTTAACCTGACTACTTGAAAAGTCTTAAAATTACTGATATTTTCTTTTTTCACTACTGAAATCGTCAGCTGAGTCGCATCACTGTAATGATTGAAGCTGTTAAGTTTCATGATCATTGAGTTATAAATAAATCCTTTTATGCATGATTATGCAAACTTTTGTTTCATGCTGCCGTAGAAAATAGGAAATTTCACTCGAATTTTAAAAGATTCTATCTAATTCTAGATTTTTCGATAACATTGTCTGATATAAAGTTTCGTGAAAATCCATCAGTATTTATGGCAGCTATCGTGTACACTAGCAATCAACAACAAATGGACATTACTGTAAAATAGTCAAAATGTATTTGTTCAGCATGTCCCTAAACATGTATTGGCATCAAAGTCTCAAAGTAAAAAATATTCGTTGAAACAATACTTTCACTATTCTATAGTATGAGAAAATAAAAATATGGAGACATTTCGCCAGCGAATTAAGTTGTGTGTGGGGTCGACAGAAAAAATACCTATTGATAATCATATACAAACAGTCAATCATTCAATTAAAGGTCTTGAACAAAGAAATTTCATAACTAAACAGGAAATAATGCCCATCTACCTACAGGATAAAAAACTTTCTTTTTATTTCTTGTATTTTTTTTTTTTTTTTTTTTTAAATTTCTTTTGTTCCATTTTTTTTTATTTTGTATTAAATAATATTTTTCAATGGGTTAATTTGATTTTTTGTCGCTATTTTTACTAAAAATATTGTTTTATAGTGTATTTAGTTAATATTAAGTTTAATTTTATCCAAACTCTATAATCCGGAAAATTATAAAATCCGAAATTGGCTGAAGTCCAGATTTTCGAAGTTGTACTGTATATGCAGATAAAATTGTATACAAATATAGAAAATTTTGAGTTATTTTGAATGTTTTTTCTTCCTCACTGTCATGTATTCACGGTAAATATCTATTAAATCTAAAATCATTTTCCAAAATTGGCGTTAAAATAGTAGTAGTATGCAATACCTGGAATTTTGATGAAGACAACAGGGAAAATCTGGAAAACTCAGAGAATTTCATTTTAAAAAATGGACATGAACCCTGTTCTATTCCAGCCCTCCTAAAAGTGGTCCGAAGGGTATCAGACTTCTGTATAACATCCATTGATAACTGTTAAGAGTTCATTTTGCCATCAACTATTTGCAGATCGCATTTTCCTGCATGTGAGAAAGCACTCCCACACCATAACGGAACCGCCTCCCATCTGCTTACTGAAGAACTCATGAGATTCTTGCTGTGAGTCATGCCAGTAGTAGTTATTTCCGTCCGGACCGTCTAAGTTACATTTTCTCTTGTCCGAAAATATATTTTTTCATGTAGAATTCCAGAACATGGCATTCTTTTCCCAATTCAGACATGCTTCTTTGTGATGTTTAAGAAGTCGTGGTTTGCTTCTTAGTTTCCGATGTTTAACATCAACATTCGACTTCAAACTTCGCCATACAGTTATATGAGACACTTGTTTACTTATCTGCTGTGCTATTTTACGAGTGGACTGGTAGTTTTTCGTTGCAAGCTTGAAAATTTGCCTATTATCACGAGCTGATAACTGCTTTTTGTGGTCAGATCTTTTCTACTTTCCATACAATTATTTTTTACTCAAAACATTGTAAATAGTTGTTGTAGAATGATTAAAAATCTTGCTTATTTCACGTTCTGACTTTCCTTTTCCGTTGTAGAACCAAACTTTATTGTCTACCATGCAGCTTCTGTCAGGAATTGCGGCATTTAACTCATTTTATATTTGGAAAATTTCAAAACTCCATCTGGAAAACCTGTAAAAAGAATTTTAATAGGTGGAAACCCTGTGTTTTACCACCAAACTGATTATAAATTTATTTAGATAAGTAGAAGAATGTATTTTATGTTTGGAATCGAGAAATGTAAGTTTATTGAAATTCTGATTATGTGCTTTACTGAATTTGAAATGTTTTGTGTGCTTTTAGCAAGGAAACGGGGGTTAGAAGAAGTCCGAACTGATGTTGTAGAGGTTATATCACATGCTGCTGAGCAGAGAATAAAGACCTTAATAGAGAAAGTGAGCATAGTAGCAGAACATAGAGTTGAAAATCCAAAGGTATAAAACATATTAATTACTGATGTAATTTTATTGTAAATTTTTTGGTTAAATTTTACTCATTTCATTTCTGAAATAGGCTAACTTCATAAATATGACTAATATTTGTAGTAATATTTTCTTTCACATATTATAGTAAAGCCCCATTTATATTCTTCTCTAGAAACCAGTAGAAAAACTGTAATAACATATAATTGAAAAATTTGTCACAATAAGCCAGAAAGTGGCAATAATTAATATTATGCCAATGGTGTTACATTGTATGCCTTGAGTTTTGTATTTCTTACATTAATTTTTTATTCATATATTCGAAAACAGTATAAATTTTTATGAGATATAGAATTAGATTTGTAACATCCATTTTGAAACAAATAATTAAAAAGAGGGCTTGCATTTATTTTTGCTCAAAAAATCATGGAATACTTTTGTATGAGTTTCATGTGCATTTAACTGATTAAATGTTTTTACATCTAGTTAATGAAAAGTTACAATTAATAAAGATCAGGGAAATAACAAAATGTGTGTTTTCCAAAACTCAATTGGAGAAAATATTCTTTGATTTCAACTTTCTTTGGTTTTATTCCTGTAACTGAAACATTTTACCATTAAGAGGACAAAGACATAATAAACATTAAAAAAATATAAGTTCTGCTGATTATAAAAATATATAATTGATGTACCTTTCATCTCGCTCAAAATGAACATTTTATGCTTAAAAATGTAAAAAATAAGAACCATGTCCATTAAGTGCTGTTCAAAGAGTGTGTTCTGAAAATGGATTTGTTTCTGCTTTGGTACACTTTATCAGGGTTTTCACAAGCCTTAACCCTTTCGGGACGGCAGCATTCCGGAACTGCCGCGGCCCAAAAGACGGAGCATTCCATTTTCGAACTGTTCCCAAAGGACGGCTAATATTTTACGCTAAGCCTAACTCTCGAAAAAAATTCACTAAAAATCACCCGTTCAACACAGCATTTTACTTTTTTCAGGAATAGAGGAAATACTTATTTTCTATTTGATGTATATTTTTCATACAAATTTTCTTTAATCAAAATATTAAAAATTTTAGTGTATTAAAAATGATTAGTTACCTTGATTAAAATAGTTATCAGTTAATCAGAAAAAATATTGAAATGATTGTAATGAAATATTTAGCTAATAGAAATTATGTACATATATATACAAGAAAATAGCTTAGCTATTTTCATTAATTAATACACCTTTTGCATATGGTATATTTTAAAGCAAGAATCCACACACAGACCAGCATTGCAATTTTTGCATTCATAATAACTGTATGCACTTTCTTTTGCCTTTTGTAGCCCACGAATCTTCACTATCTGCATCACTTTCATTACTGTCTGGTTCGTTTACCATACGAGTATATTCTTCCACAGAGAGAAAAAGTCTCAGCCCAGCCATTCTTTTATCCGAAATAAGCTAATCATTTCACTGCCGCACATTCCTTTAACCCCCCCTCCCCCAAACAAAAAATACTCTCTCATATTCCTATAATTCACCAACAAATTCATTAAACTAAAATCAAAACGTGACCCGAAACTCAATTATAAAATTGTTGATGCTGCGAGAAGTGCTCTGTCTGTTTATATTACAAAATCATGTTTCATCGCTCCAAATGGAGAAATAAATCATTGGATTCTCCTTATGCCAAGGTCAAATATCTACAAAATGCATTGGAGCTGTTCCCATGGACATTTAACGCCATCTAGTAGACAAATAAATTCAAATAAAAACGTTTCATATGAAAATGCGCTGACGTGATCCTTGTCCTTTAGGGTAAGTTTTTCCTCGACGCAGATACGTGACAGTCGTCCTTGAATGCAAGTTCGCGGGCGCGTCAACCATCCCGAAAGGGTTAACGCCATCTAGTAGACAAATTAAAACGTTCCACGTGAAGGCACGTATGCGTGCCACTTGCCGTTTATGGTATAAAGTTTTCTCCGTCATGAGTGCGTGCCGTCCGTTCTTGAATGCAAGTTCTCAGCCGACACGCGGGTGTGCCAATCGTCCCAAAAGGGTTAAAAAACCCTTAGAAAGGCATGATTCTTCATTTTGTTTATAAGGCCCTTTAAAAAGGCCTTATTTTTTGTTGAAAGACCTTAAAAAAGCCCAATTTTCTAATTCATCTATTTCTTTTGTCCATCTTGAATATTTGTGAAAAATTAAGAAGAAAATTAAGCTAGGTGATATAAATTTTTAAAAAATGGAAGACTTAAAGAAGTGTTAATTATTTCTGTTTAAACTTTAAAATCAAAGACAACCAAAGATAGATTTAAATGTCCTTTCATAAAATTTCCTTTTCTCAATGTACAAAATTACACGGCCAAAGCACTTTCGGGTATCACTATGCCCTTCATCAGTGGCGAAGCCTTGGTTTTACTTATCATGTGAGAATGTCATACCTGCCAACTTTTACGCATTATGCGTAAAATTTACGCATTTTAACTGCTCTTTACGCTTTTATGCATTTATTGCTATATTTTACGCATTTCCGTATTTACCTTATATACTCGCGTATAAGTCGAGAAATTTGTGATAAAAAATAACCTCAAAAACAAAAATCGTAAGTCTAAGAATCCTTTCTTCCGGCGAGACAATCCCTCTTAAAACGATGCTGTAGTAATTACGCAATCGCGCACTTCAAAATTCTCCTATGAGTCACTGCCCTCCCGACTACCAGTGTATCAACGCGTCATCAGAAAATATGCATATATTTTCGTTCGATGTTTATCTCTCGCTGGCTTCTCGGATTACGGCCGATCATTTTTGATAATTCTGTATCACGGGTTGTAGTGTTTTTTTGTTGTTGTTGTTGTTTATTGAAGAGAGTATCTAATAACAACTGTGTTGGGGGTTAACGAAAAAATCAGCTCAAATAAAGTGCGGAAGCCAGATATTGTTTTGATTATGCAGTGGAAATCAATCTAACCGATGGCGCCACTAATCATCAGAATGTTCTTTTGACAAGGGGAATTCCCCTTCTTGGAAGTGGGAAGTACCTTGGAAAGTTTTTCACATGTGGTTGTACGCGTTTCGTATCGTTTTTGCCTGTGTAAAGTCTTTTTCATGAAACTCTTGTTTGGGATGGCTCTTAGTAAAGGTAAACCATATTTTCAATCATTCAAGGAGAGTTATTCTGAAGATTTTCCTTTCATAAAGACATCAAGAAAAGGCGAAAAATTTGCCTTTTGTGAATTATGTCGGTGTGACTTTATGATTTCACATGCTGGAAAGTATGACATTTCTCGCCATGTAAAATCGGTAAAACATTTAAAATTTGTTAAATGTAGTAACAACAACGTCAAACTTGATAATCTTTTCAAAAGTGACACTCAGTCTAGCGTTATTCGAGCTGAATTGCTCTTTACTGCTTTTCTAGTGGAACATAACATGCCTCTTGCTGCTGCCGATCATGCTGGTCCACTATTCCGGAAAATGTTTCCTAAGTGTGATATTGCGAAGCAGTATGGATCCGCAAAAACAAAGACGACTGCCTTAGTCAAAGAAATGGCATCAAATCAAATTGAAGGTCTAATAAAGCAGATGCAACTTGGCCCATTTTCTGCAGCCTGTGATGGCGGCAATGATACGGACAATAAGTTATATCCTATTGTTGTAAGTTTTTTTAACCCAGTTGAAGGTTTAATTAAAAATAATCTCCTCTCAATACCGAATTTAAAAGGAGATGCAACTGGAGAAAACATAAGTATATTAATTTTAAATGAATTTCAAAGAGTAAAGGTGCCTCCTGAGAATTGCATAGCATTCATGGCAGATAATGCTTCAGTTATGCAAGGCAAAAAAAAGGGAGTTGTTGCATTTTTAAAACGTAAACAGGAAAATTTAATAGCCATGGGCTGTTCTTGCCACTTAGTGAATCTTGCATCTGAAAAAGGTGCTGCTGCTTTACCAGTTAAAGTAGATGAATTTCTTGTTGACATTTATTATTTCTTAAATAAAAGTGCAAAAAGAAAGGAAACTTTAAAACATTTCCAGGCATTGTATGACAAGGAGGCTCAAAAAATTCTAAAACATGTCTGCACTCGTTGGCTTTCTCTCGGTCGAAGTTTGACTCGTCTCATTTATCAGTGGGATCCTCTATTAAGTTTTTTTAAAGATATAGTCAAAGCTCAAGCATGTAGAGTATCTTTTGGCTTGTCAACTTATCAGATTCCGAAACAAAATTCAAATGATTCTTCAAAAATAAATACTGTAAAAAATGCTTCTACATCTTCTAAAAGGAAAATAGATAGCACCATTGCTGACATTGAAAATCCATCTAAAAGGCAAGTCACAGGAGAAGGGTGTAAAAAAAGGATGCAAAAGGTATCAAAAGTTCTAAGTAGGGAAGAACATATATTTATGTTTCTGTCTTCGACAGAAAACAAAGCTTACTGCCTATTCTTGTTAAATGTCATACCAACATTTGAAAAAATAAACACATTATTACAGTGTGCATCTCCACTTATACACAAGCTAAGAGAGATTTATCTTGAACTATTAAAAGCACTATTTTGTAGGTTCTTAAAACCTTCTGCTGTCATAAATAAAAATCTATTAAAGATTAATTACCACACAAAAGAAAACCAAAAGGAATTAAAAGACATCACTGTTGGAAGTTCAACTATCGAAGAAATTTCAAAATTATGTGACAAGTAAGAAAACTTTCTTTTGCAACATCTTGAAATATTACATAGCCTCTTGTGACTATATTATCAATAAGTTTCCTGTTAATGACGAAATTTTAAAACATGCTGAAGTGGCAGACTTAACAAAAATTGAAAATTCAAAATTTTTCAGTATAACCTTTTTCGTAAAGTTGTTTCTTTGTCTCCTGAAACCAAAACCTGGTCAATTCAATGAGGCCATTGATGAACTTGAAAACCAGTTTTGTTCTCTGCAGATTGAAGATCTTTCTGCTGTTTTAAACAGTCAGCAGCGTATTGACACTCAGTGGGTTGCAATTGGAAAAATTGTCGGAGCCAATGGACTTCCAAAATATAAAGAACTGTCAGATGTAATTTTATCTATTTTACTTATTCCTCACAGTAATGCTGACTGTGAGCGAATATTTAGTGTTGTTAAGAAAAATAGGACTGTGTTTAGATCAGGATTAAGTAATGAAACTTTAGAAAGTCTGCTTATTCTAAAGACTCAAAACTCCAAATCATGTTATCAGCATGTTTTCAGTGAAGACATGCTAAGCAAAGCAAAAAAGGCTACAGCTGCATCCTTGTAAACTGTACTTTATAACTAGTTTGAAATAAATTTTTATAAGTAAATACTTTTATGAATTTAATGTGAAATCTAAAAATATTTAAAAGTATATGCATTTATTATTGCAAATATATGCATTTATTCTTGTTAAAAGTGGTACTTGTACTTAGTTAAATTCATTAGAAATGTCGTTTGCACGTGTAGTTTAAAAAAATTATAAATGTCATTCACGCAAAATTTTACACATTCCAATTTTCCCAGGTTGGCAGGTATGGAATGTGTGCTGTGATACTTTTACATAAAAATGTACACAAACCCTACTCTGCATGAAGAGGGTGATATAGTGAAGTGCATTATTATATTAGAATGAAACAATAATTAATTTTGGGTTTTTTTTTAACTTTATTTAATAAAAAAATTACATTTGAGTATGATAGCGCCGGTAGCAGTCATCCTTATGTAATGGAGCATTACAAAATTTGCACATGAAATTTGTTAGATGTATTTTTGCTTTTGTTGAGCAGACCCAACATTTCCTTTGCAGTATTTTACTTTTACCTTTGATGGGAATCCTTATAAGCTTATGGTGTTTTAAATCTGTTCCTCGATGGTCTATTTTTCGCATCCTTCTTGAAGTACTGTATACGTTAAAAATGCTTGAAATATTTGAAGTGTTTGATATATTAGAGGTACTTGATTAGCCAGTTTCTTCTAGTGTCTCTTCTTCTTGCTCTGTAGTCTCACAGTCAGCAATCCATTCAATTGCTACTTCATGTAAGAATTTCTTATATCCTTTATGTTTTTGGTTCAGCACAGTTAATAAAGAGCATCGCAACTCTTTTTGTCCATTTTTTAGTTTTTCTACAAATGGAATGATATGCGAGATACTGATCTGCTCGATCTACTCCTTTTATATATCTATTATAGTTTAAAATTGACTCAGGTTTTCAAACTACTTGTTTTGTTCTTTTATGTAATGTATCGTGTATTGTCGATATCATATTTACATTTCCCTTTGTTCCATTTTTGTAAAAGGACATCATTTTTTCACTGAAATATAGTTTGTCCTTTTGAGAATTTTATTGACTTGAGACTTTCGGGAAGACCTCTGTTTGCTCGAATCGTACCGCACAATAGTATTTTTTCTCTTTAAGAGAGCTTCAGCTAACTTGACGCTGTTATAGTAGTTTTTCTGGTAAATGTGAAACCATATATACATATAAGGTTCAATAACAGACATATTAGTTTCTTCCAGTTTTTTCCTTTTACCACACAGTATAAACATCTCCCTCCACAGTATTTACACAGTATAAACATATCCCTCCCGGCCACCCCCTCAGGGGTTCACTTCTTTAGTGAATACGGGTGTTGCAATCCCGAGGCACCTTAGCAAGGCTTTTCTTTCCTTTTTTCTTGCTCTCTCTTTCTTTTTCCTTCTTATTTTTTGTCTATCCTCCTTTCCCCTTCTTTTTGTTTTGTTCTCCTTTTGTGTTTTGTGCTTCTTGTCCCTCTCAGCTGCTGGTGTCATCAATGCCGAGCCCTTAGTAAACATCACATCTGCTCTATGGGCCCTAGTACCACTCTTCGGCCTCTGCCGTAAGGTACACCGTTTGGGCTCGGGAATGGGTTCATGTGGGTGTGATGCGAAAGGGGTAGAGCTGCGTGCATCAGTAGTTTTGCTTTTAAGAAACGTTTGCAGTAAACGGTTCCAGAGGTGAGTCCCTTGGTTGCGTTGGTTAGATGGTGGAGAGTGTTTCATATCGAGAAATCCCCCATGGATCTTTGTTGGTCCTTGGGCCCTGTGCACCAGGTGCACGTTATGGCCCGCTCTCCATCATCTAGCTTTGCGAATGACTCCGGCGGTTACACTTGGCACGTTAGAAAAGTGTGGGGAGACGGAGCCTAGCGGGGGCTCCGATCGATCTGGAAGTAAACCGTGGTTTTTTTATAAGTGGTTACAAGCATGGAGAATTTGAGATTGCTTTCTGTCTCAGGTTCTTCATGCTCTTTTTCAGATGAGAACAATGCTGTTCTGCCTAATATATCACGCATGGATTGGGCTGAGAGGGTTGAGATTACTGAATCCTCAAAGCCAAAAGATGTGACTCCCAGAGGATTGGGACAAAGCTGTGTAACATCAGGTAATGCCTCAAAAGCTAGATATTTCATCATAAAGAAGTCTGAAGGAACTTTTGCAAATTGTTCACCTTTTTTGATTCAAAAAAGTATAGCTGCCTATGTAGGTGATGTAAAAAATGTTAAAAAACTAAGATCCGGTGACCTTTTGGTCGAAGTTACCACAAATGCTCAAGCAACAAGCATAATGAAAATGACCCATATTGGAAATTTCAAGATCACAGTAAACTTACATATGTCACTTAATTATTCTAGAGGCGTAATTTCCGAATCAGATCTGATTTATGACAGTGAGGAAGAAATTTTGAACAATTTAATTGACCAGAATGTGTGCGCTGTAAGACGTATCAACATTCGTAGAGAAGGGAAAGTCTTACCAACTAAACACCTCATACTTACCTTTAACTCGCCAGATTTACCAAAAACCATTAAAGCAGCCTATCTGATGTGCAAAGTCCGTCCTTTCGTTCCAAATCCATTAAGGTGCTTTAAGTGCCAAAGATTTGGACACTCTAAAAATGCATGCAGAGGGAAATGTGAAACATGTGCCCGGTGTGCTGAGCCCGGACATGAATCTGAAAATTGTTCCAAAAAATTTCAGTGTGTTAATTGTAATGGTGAACACCCATCATATGCTCGATCATGCCCTAAATGGAAGATTGAAAAAGAAATACAAACTGTTAAAATCAATAATAATATTTCTTTCCCTGAAGCACGTAAAATAGTAACAGCACGTACACCTGAAGGTGTATCCTATGCCACAGTAGCCACTAAATCCTCAACTTCAGTTGCCACGCAATGTGACAAAAGATCAATTGCTACACAAACCGAACCTATCTCTGTGGCCGAAGACAGTCCAAATCCTACTAACCCATCAAGTACTCAATGTAAACCTAAATCTGCCATACCCTTAGCAACTTTTAGACCGGAGTTTTCACAGCCAAATAAACCAAGTACCAGTCGGGATACTGAAACATATGCTACAATAAACAAAAAAAAATCCAACCAAAAATCTAAATTAAAAAATGAAAAAGACGAACTTGCACCTAGAAAATCATTAAAAAGAGTAGATGCAAAAAATGATGCCAATATTGATGATGCAGTACAACTATGTGTTTCGGATGACGAAACAATGTTGACGGATGTGTTGCCACCTTCATCCAATAGGTCCAGGGTGAACAGTTCTCGTTCACCAAAAAAGAAAAAACCTACATAATGGGTTCTTTAGTTTCTTGGAACTGCCGTGGTTTGCAGACCAAGTTGTTTGAGGTTAAATCATTAATTAATACTTATCACCCCATTTGTGTCTGTCTTCAAGAAACATTTTTAAAAGTTAACAATAGTATAAATGTTAAACATTTTACTTGCATTCGCAAAGATTTTGATCAAAACAGTAGGGTTTCTGGGGGAGTAGCCTTGCTAATTTCCCATAACTATCCTACCTCCAATGTACAACTTACCACTAACTTACAAGCTGTTGCTGCTCGTATCCATATTAAGACATTGATTACAATATGCTGTATATATATTCCACCAAATGATAATATTGATCGCAAGGAACTTGATGATTTGATTGGTCAACTACCTCCGCCATTCGTAATATTGGGCGACTTTAATGGTCACAACCCTCTTTGGGGTAGTTGTGACATGAATCACAGAGGACAGCAAGTTGAACAGTGTATTAGTGATCACAGCCTGTGCCTATTAAATAGCAATGAACATACCTACTTTCATCAACCAAGCAAGACATTCCACACTATCGATCTTGCTTTCTGTTCCCCGTCAGTCCTTCCATACTGGTCCTTTTTAGTCGACAAAGATCTACACAGTAGCGACCATTTTCCCATTGTTCTCTTTAACAGTCAAATCAGATCACCTGTGAAACCATCGCGATATATCTTTTCGAAAGCTGATTGGTTAACATTTACTTCCCAAGCTGTGATAGCTGATGACGCAGTTCAGAGCTGTGACATTGATACAGCTGTAAACAATATTACAAATCTCTTGATTAAGGCTGCTGATAATACAATCCCTAAGAATTCTGGAAAAACATCCAAATATCACTTTCCTTGGTGGAATGAAGAATGTCGTGAGGCATACAAAAAACAAAAGAAAGCCTGGGCCAATTTTCGAAGGTATCCTACGACTGATAATCTTACTGTATTTAAATATACAAAAGCGGTTGCTCGTAGGATACGCAGACAAAGACAAAGAGAGTCATGGGAGGAGTATGTCAGTGGACTAAACTGTTCCATTTCCAGCAAGAAAGTATGGGAAAAGGTCAAAAAGTGTTCAGGTGTCTATAATGACCACCTTATATCTGCTATACATAGTAATGGCTCAATTATTAGCTCTCCCGCAGAAATAGCAAATGAAATAGCCAAAGCCTTTGCAGATGTTTCAAACTCAGCAAGTTATTCAGAACCATTCCTGTCACATAAAATCAGATCAGAAAAGAAACCAATTGTCTTCTCACAAGCCAAACACTTGCCATACAATTCTCCGTTTACAAAGTTTGAACTTCTTACAGCAATGTCACAGACTCAGGGAACCAGCAGTGGGCCAGATGGTGTCCATTATACTATGCTGAAACACCTTTCTGACGAGTCTTTATTGAACCTTTTATATCTGTACAACAGGATTTATATGGAACTTAAGTTTCCGACATCCTGGCAAAGAGCAATCACCATACCCATTATAAAACCAGGAAAAGACCCCAAAAGTCCTTCAAGTTACCGACCCATTGCCTTGACAAGCTGTATGTGCAAAATTATGGAAAAAATGGTAAATGCCCGACTTGTTTATTTCCTTGAAACAAATAAACTTTTGTCTCCACATCAAAGTGGTTTTAGACGAGGAAGATCTACCTCTGACAATATTATTGCTCTGGAATCCCAGATCAGGACTGCCTACCTTAGGCGAAATCATTTAGTGTCAATATTTTTTGATATTGACAAAGCCTATGATCGCACATGGCGCTATGGTATTATTAAGGACCTTTTTGATTTTAATTTAAAAGGAAATCTTCCCATTTTTATACAAAACTTTTTAGCACATAGGACATTCAAAGTTCGTATTGGTACTGTTCTTTCAAATCCTCACGTACAAGAGGAGGGAGTGCCACAAGGAAGTGTATTGAGTGTGACTCTATTTTCCATAAAAATCAATAGTATTTTAAACCATCTACCACCATCAGTTCATAAAAGCCTCTATGTGGATGATTTGCAAGTTTCATACCAAGCACATGATATGCGCACTGTTGAAAGACAGTGTCAAACTGCAGTAAATGGCATTCTGCAATGGGCTAATCTAAATGGATTCAGGTTTTCAATCCAAAAGACTTGTTGCGTTCACTTCACCAGAAAACGAGGTCTACACTTACCTCCAGAGATTTTCATGGAGAATACTAAAATTTCTGTTGTTGATGAAGTGAAATTTCTTGGAGTCTGGTTCGATAGAAAACTCACCTTCCTACCCCATGTTCAGAAATTGAGAAAGAAATGTGAGAGAGCCATTAACATTTTAAAAGTTCTGTCAAATACGAAATGGGGTGCAGATACAACTTCAATGCTACGTATATATAGGGCCATTATTCGTTCCAAGATCGATTATGGATGCAATGTTTATGGGAGTGCACGAACATCTGTTCTTCAGAAACTGGACACAGTACATAATAAGGCATTACGTATATGTTCAGGTGCCTTTAGAACATCTCCTGTTCAAAGCTTATATGTGTACTGCAATGAGCCGCCTCTAGAATTCAGGCGTGAACAGTTGATGCTGAATTATTACTATCGGGTCATGTCCTTACAGAACCACCCTCTGCAACGACTAATTCTAGATGAGCATTATGATCGACTCTACGACCTCAGACCCTCATGCATTCCTTCATTTGGCAAGCGGATACGAAATATATTATCAATAACCCCACAAGTAGATGTAAATATAAGGAAAACAAAGTGTTTTGAAACACCTCCATGGCATGTTCCAGATTTTATATATCTCAACCCATTTAGTAATTTTACTAAGAGAAACACAGATCAGACTATTTATCTGCAACTGTTTGCTGAACATAGAAATCTCTACAACGAGTTTACTCCTATTTTCACAGATGGTTCAAAAGCTGGCAATTACGTAGGGTTGGCTTATGTATCTAAAAATACTATAAAATCTTTTAAACTGCATGCATCTTGCTCTATTTTTACTGCTGAGATTATGGCAATATACCAGAGTCTTATATTCATATCGCATCAAATTTCCAAAAAGCACATCATTTATACCGATTCATTGAGTTCGCTACAACTTTTATCATCTAGGACTGCTATGAATTACCCTATTGCCTCTGATATTCTTAAGTATGAACATCGTCTAAAGGTACAGGGATACCATACTGAATTATGTTGGGTGCCAGGACATGTTGGTATCAGAGGAAATGAGTTGGCAGATATTGCTGCTAAATCAGCTACTCAAAATTTAAACCTGACAATCCCTTTAACTGACATCAAACCATTCATTTTGAAAAATATATATGACAAATGGCAGTATTCCTGGAACCAGCAGTCTCGTAATAAGTTGTATGAAGTAAAGCCCGTAATACAAAAGTGGACTAGTTTCCAATGTAGGAAACTTGAGGTACTTTTAACACGTTTGCGAATTGGTCATACTCGTTTTACCCACAGACACTTACTTTTAGGAGAAGTTGAACCCTTTTGTAATAGTTGTCAGACCTCAGCAAGTATCAAACATATTTTAATTGAGTGTACTAAATATAAACAGTTTCGTTTCAAGCATTTTAAGACTTATATATTAAATTTGGCAGAATTGATTGGAGAAAATCCTCATTTGGAGCTTTTCCCATTCCTATTGGACATTGGTTTTTTCCATCATTTTTAACATCACCTTTTATAATCTTTTAGCCATTTTTCATATCATTTGCATTGTTGCACATGTTCCATAGTATTTTCACTCATTATCACTATTTTAAATTATACACGTGTTATCAATACTATTTTATGTATCTCGGTACCATATGTCTGGCGCAGCATATCCTCTTTGGATCTTGTGCCATTAAACCATAATCAACCAACCAACCCTCCCGGCCACTCAAATTACTGCTGTAAACCATTGGGTCAGCCGAGTGGTCTGGGACTTCAACAGTATAAACATCTGGCATGAAAAGAAAGTTTTGCTAAACACAACCTTTTATTTTCTTTTAAGTCATTGTAGGTTTCTCAATGGTTATTTGCTCATAGACAGAGAGCAATATATTGTTCAATTTTGTTTAGAATTCTACCAAAGTGTAAAAAAACATTAGCCTCATAATCTGTGTATATATTTTAAAACAGTATGCTCATGTTGGGTACAGGCCTCTCAAATTGTCCCTTTTTTCGTAATTAGTCCCTTAAAGTCCCTTTTTTCATTATCGGGTCTTTTTTTTTTTTTTCCCTGGGAAAATATGTATTTTCTTTTTAACAGCCGAAATTCTCAGAAATTTCCGTGCCATTGAAATGCCCCGATGAATGGCTATCGTGACAGGGCGTGTGTTTACTTTTCTGTGATGCAGATGTTTTCCCAACTTCTAGAATTGCAGACAGGCGTTGTCTCCCGTCCATCTTTAGATGGTGTGTGCTGGAAGTAATAGAATAAATAGAGCTTGTCATACAAAAACGTCCGCATTCTTGTGTGACAAGCTGTATTTATTCTTTTACTCCCAGCAAGCAGCATCCAAAAAACTGACTAGAGACAACAGGGGTTTTTGTTTATTAAGCACTAGTCCTAATACAAAGTTCTAAATACATGAATGATGTATGTTGTTACGTTTACAATTGACTTGGATGCATGTTTCGATGTTCATGGATCGTAATTGTCCTAAAATTCCCGAAAAAAATAATTGTGTCCTGAAATATTCTTATATTTTACGTACCATACCAAAATTTCTGAAATTTTAAACTCAAAAATGGAGATGCCGATTACTATGGATTCTCCGTAGTTTCTATGGGAAACATCCTCATCTGATACTACGTGTTATGGAATTTGCATAGTTTTCTACGGAAAATTGCCTTCTGGCTAGTCAAATGTAAGTTTACAGCCACATGTACGGTAATTAACAGGGATTTACCACCGCATGTAATATACATTAAGATCGTGATCGCATGTTTTATGAAAGTAATGAATATGCTTCTTCAAATTCAACATAAATTGCTAAAATGTTATGTTTTTCCTTAAAATATTTGTGTCCTAAATTATCCTTATTTTTTATGTACCTTCTCGAAATTCCTGAAATTTTGCTTATCAAAAATAAAAATTCCGATTACTACGGATTCTCCGTAGAAGTTTCTACGGAAAATATCCTCGTCTCATACTACAAGTTACGAATTCGCATAATTTTCTATTGAAAATTGCCTTCTGTCTAGGCCAATGTAAATTTACGGACCCATGTACAGTAATTAACTGGAATTTACGGACGCATGTAACTTAATATCGCGATCGTGTGTTTCATGAAAGTAATAAATATACTTCTTCAAATTCAGCATAAATCGTTAAAATGTTATGTTTTTAATTAATTTCTCATGAACAGTGCAATTGATTGTTTGTTCTCATGAATTGCTGAAAATATTTTGTATCTTTATCTTTTCCATCCATCTCCATCTTCTAAATATTGCATATTAGATTGACTAAACTAGCATTTCTCCGTATTCTGCTTGATTTAATTATTTTCGTATAAACAGTACGATTCTTCAATTTAGTTTTTCTCGTAAATTGCCGACAATGCATTAGTATCTTTTTCCATCCATCTTCATCTTCTTAATATTGCATATTAGATTAACTGAACTAGCATATTTTCATATTATGGTTAATTTCTTAATTATTTTTGCATAAACACTGTGATTGCGCAATTCAGTTTGTTCTCATGCATTGCTGATAGTACATTAGTATCTTTTTCCATTTATCTCCATGTTTTAAATGTTGCATATTAGATTAACTAAACTAACTTATTTTCATATTCCGATCAAATTTCAAGATTTTTTTTTTTTTACTTTCTGTGCAATACGTGGTAATGTATAGGAAAGTATTGGAATCATAATGAAAATCGCAACTCAAGTTTTCGATGTATCTACACATTTTGGAACCTTTAGAATATGATAAAACCATTTTTAGCAGGACATCCGTTTGTCTGTCTGTCTGTCTGTGCATATTTTGTATCCACTCTAACTAAAAAACTAATTGCCCAAATTTCTTAAAATTTGGTAGGTAAGTCACTTGTGGGCAAATTTGGTGCAGATTAGTTTTGGGTACGATTCGGGATAAAAGAACCCGCCTTTTTTTGCTAAATGGCCTGCAGAAATCCACTCTAGCTGAATAACTAATAGACTGAATTTTGCAAAATTCGGTGGATAAGTCGCTTATGGGTCACCCTAGTGCTGATTAGATTTTGGTACAATTCGGAAAAAAGTAACCTGCCTTTTTTGCGAAATGACCCTCAAAAATTGTCTAAAATAAAAACTACGTATGCTTATGTATATCCATTAAATGCTTGTTTTATATGTAATTTTTAACGAAGACAAGAATAAGACCAACCCCATTATACTAGGACGAGCCGTTCTCAAGATGTTTGAGTTTTTTTTTCTTATTTTCTCTACGCCACCTTTGAAAATAAATCCAGTTACCAAATGAGAACGAAAATTGAATTAAAAGTGAATTAAATTATTAAAATAAAGAGAACATGGATATAGGTCTGCAGGTAAGTCATGTGCTGCCCACATCAAAGTTTTACTTTCCCTGCAATGCATGGTAATGTATAGGGAAAGTATTGGAATCATGCCAAAAATCGCAACTCGAGTTTTCAACGGATTTACACATTTTGAGACCTCTAGAATATAAAAAACTATTTTTAGTGTAACGTGTGTGTGTCTGTCTGTGCAATGTATGTATCCACTCTAACTCAAAAACTAATGGATCGAATTTCATAAAATTTGGTAGGTAAGTCACTTGTGTGTGAATCTGGTGCTGAATAGTTTTTGGTACGATTCGGGATAAAAGAACCCACCTTTTTTTTTTTTTGCGAAATGGCCCACAGAAATTGCCTGTATCCACTCTAGCTGAAAAACTAATAGACCGAGTTTTACAAAATTCGGTAGATAAGTCGCTTGTGGATCACCCTGGTGCTGATTAGATTTTAGTATGATTCAGAAAAGAACAACCTACTTTTCTTTACGAAATGGCCTGCAAAATTTTCATATATCTACTCTAGCTAAACTACTAATTGACCAAATTTCACAAAATTTGGTAGATAAGTTACATGTGGGATACTCTGGTGCTGATTGGATTTTAGTACGATTCATAAAAGAAAAACCTGCCTTTTTTTTTTTTACGAAATAGCTTTTAAAAATCTTCTAAAAAAAAAAAAAAAAGACTACGTCTGTTTAAAAGTATCAATTAAATTCTTGTTTTATACGTAATTTTTGATGAGGAAAAGAATATTACACACTCCATTATACTTTAGGACTAACTGTTCTCAACATATTTGTGATTTCTTGCATTTTTGTTATGCATCTTTCGAGAAAAAGTCCAATTACCAAATAAAAACAAAAATTGAATAAAAAATGCACATTCAGTGTTATTTTGTGCAATTAAACTCCATCTAATGAATTATGAAAGAAATAAAAAAAATATTAATTTGTCTGCAGAGAAAGTAATGTGCTGCCCACATCAGATTTTTTAATTATATTTTCAAAATACAAATTTTTCTATTTTAAATAATGGGTATGAACCCTGTGATGGGATATTTTCCAATAAGTTGTAAGCAATGTTTTAGGCAAAAAGGCAACCATTTTGGCAGGGATATAATTCATTGCTATATTTTTGTTAAATTGAGATCAATATTTTTTTTTCTTTAGTGAAAACCTGTGTTTTACCAAACATAAATGTTTGTTTTCATTATAAAGTAATATTGACCAGATAAAAACTTTGCTGTTATATATTTTTTGTTTTATAATTTTTTGTCCTGAAATTTTGTAGAATTTGTGTCCTGAATTTTCATATTCTAACAGTACTACCCATGGATGTTTTAAATGTAATGTTTCTGTATATATTTTTATAGTTGTCTTAATCATGTTTCCGAGAATATTACAATTTTTTTTTTTCTAATAATGCTATTTAATATCAAAATATCCCTACTCCGATTGCTTATATTTCTAGCAATATTTTGCAAAATTATCATAGAATTCCATCCATCCGCCCTCCCCGTGAAAGTGACTTTTTTTTTTTTTTTTTTTATCAGTTTGAAATTCTGAAAAATAGAATCCCAAGCATCGGAAAAAATAAAAAGAATTGATCATCGAATTTGATGAAAATACAAATTGTTTCTTTTAGCTGAAAATTACGAGTTATTGTTGTTGCAAATCCCCTAAGACCAGCAGAGATAAATCAGGTTCATGACATTATATACCCTTAAGAAATCCAGCACCAACAACGGACTGGCAGCAAGATCTCGCATGGAAAGCCCCAGGCACGCAAGAATGTGAACAGGGGAGGCCTGCTCAGAAGAACACTTGGTGCAGACCTCAAAACACTTAGAGCCCTCAGTATATTTCATAGATCTGAGATGCCCACTGAGGAAGTGAGTAAGAGTAGTTTAATCCTGCCTATTACAACCAAGTGCCAGAGAACCACCCGGTCGGTTCCCATTATACCAGTGGTGCACTGGTGGAACGAGTCAGTTGTTTTTGTTTTTGCATTTTGTCTTGGAGAAAAGTACCATATAGGTGAGAGGCACAGGAAAATTCCGAGTAAGCCTTTACTTTTCATTTCTTTTAGCAAAAAATTTCCTAATAATTACATACCCCCTGCATTTTCTGAGATGCATTTGAGGAGGCGGATCGACAGAATGTTACGGTAATACAGAAATGATAACCATTACAGATTTTCCGTAATTACGAATTCCTGAACAAAATTACTGACTACGGAAAATACCCGTCATATTATGGAAAACACCTATTATTTCTCATCTTCCATTTTTGCATAAATAGTATGATTCCACAATTTAATTTGCCCAGAGGAATTTAACAGTTTACGTAGAAGAATTTAATATAATCTGGTGATAAAAACAATATTACTTATTCCTCATAATAATGCTGTGACAGAATGTATATTCTGTATTGTTATCAAAAAATTTGTGGCTAAATTGAAGTTAAATTTGAGTACAGACTTATTAAATTTTTTTTATTGCTTCAAAAAATAAAAAACATGTTCAATGTTCTGTATTTTTTATATTTTGGGAAGAAATTAGCAAAGTCTGAGCTAGAGCAGGCTAAAAAATCTAAACAACTAAATTTAGCTTAAGCTAAGCATATTGTTTTTTTAAGGATTTTGAAATTTCTTTTTTGTCCAATAATGAAGAATATGTATTCACATTATGTTTGTTTAGTTGGTTCATGACTAATATAAATCCATTGCATGGGATCCGCTCAACCACAGGCTTACGTCTAACAATATGAACACTGTGCGGGCAGCAGTTTTTAAAATATTATATTGTGATTTCGTAGAGCTTTTCAGAATTTTATTTGTTTGTTTAAACCAAGTTTTCATTTTTCTCTTCTATTTATTAGCAAGTAAACACCACTTTGAAATTGAAGCTAATATTTATTATATACGAGGCATGTTTTTTATGTAAGTACCGTTTTGCGATTCCGCCGCCGCAGCGCTACGGTCGGCGTTCCGCGCATGCGCGCTGGTTACCTACATCTCTTGTCTACGCACTGACGCCATTACAGTCTGATTCTTCATTGTATACGTTGTTTACTGAGTGTTTAAGATGCCTCCGACAATCGTGAGTCCCGCCGATTGTGAAGTACGGGCTGTTATACGATTTCTTAGTGCTAAAGGCGTAAAACTGATCGATATTCATCGTGAGATCTGTGAAGTTTACGGACAAAACATTATGAGTGATGGAATGGTAAGGAAATGGGTGAGAGCATTTAAAGATGGCCGCACAAATGTGCATGATGAAGAACTGAGTGGGCGTCCTTCGGTCTTTAATGAAGATTTGGTGCAGAAAGTGGAAGAAAAGGTGAGAGAAAACAGACGCTTTACAATTTCATCAATGTGCGACTGGTTTCCTCAATATTCTCGTAGTGTTTTGTATCGCATTGTGACCGAGAACTTGAATTACCGGAAATTGTGTTCACGTTGGGTTCCAAAAATGTTGACGGATTTGCACAAAACCCAACGTTTAGGCAGTGCATTGACTTTCCTTGAGCGGTACCACAATGAAGGTGAAGATTTTTTAGACCAAATTGTTACTGGTGACGAAACATGGGTGGCCTACGTCACACCAGAATCAAAACAACAATCCATGGAATGGCGACATTCATCATCACCCAAAAGAGTGAAGTTTAAGCAAACAATTTCTGCCCGGAAAATCATGTGCACAGTTTTTTGGGACAAAAAAGGAGTATTGCTAGTGGAGTTTCTGCCTCGTAATGAGACAATCAATGCAGCGTCTTATTGTGAGACATTGAACAATCTGCGTCGTGCAATCCAGAACAAAAGACGTGGCAAGTTGAGTAAGGGTATCGTTTTGCTGCATGACAATGCCCGTCCACATGTGGCTAATCGGACCAAAGATCTCATCAAATCTTTTAAATGGGAAACTCTAGATCATCCTCCATACAGCCCTGATCTGGCGCCCAGCGACTACCATTTGTTCCTGCACTTGAAGAAACACCTGGGTGGTCAGCGTCTTCAAGACGATAACGAAGTCAAAACAGTTGTGATACAGTGGTTAACAAGTCAGGCGGCAGAATTTTATGAGGAGGGTATTCAAAAACTGGTGCCACGTTATGACAAGTGCCTCAATATTCACGGAAATTATGTAGAAAAGTAGATTAAGGTACAGGCTTTCATGTAGAAATAAAATTATTGCGATATCTTTGCACGTCTTTTTTTTAATTCCAAAACGGTACTTACTTAAAAAACATGCCTCGTATATTATATATATATATGTGTGTGTGTGCGTGCATGTTTTCAGAAAAATATCTTTATAATTAATATATGACAGCAAACAATTGAAAAATATTATTAACATTTAAATGTATGTCACTTTGAGCTCATTCAAAGTACCATTTCTTGGGTAGCAGTACCCTGCCCTTTTTTAATTCTTGGAAACTTTTAGGATGCAATCATCCATATTAGGTATCAATTTTATTTTATTTTTATTTTTTTGTCTCAGTTTTGTTCTTCTTTTAATTGAAAATTGTCACATTTTGGTCCTTTTTTAAATTGAAAATGGTCCCTTTCTGGTCCCTGTTTTGTAGAAAATGGTCCCTATTTTTCCCAGGAACATAAAAATTTGTTGTGAGCCCTGGGGGGTATCTGCTGACAAAGTTAGATAAGGAGCCCATCCTACACTTGATGAAAATGTACCTTGAAATGATTTATCATAATTCAATTAATAAATACTTATTCCCCAAAGCAGTAAACTACTTGTATGTTGTTTTAGTTCCTTCACATTTTGCATATTGCACTGCATGGCCACATCAGTGAACTAAATAATAGAAATAATTTAATTGTGTTACCATGGTTTAAAATGCGAGTAAAAAAAGAAATAAAATACAATTTGATTAAATAAACAGGTGGGCGATGTCTAAATGACTTTACTGTATAATATTATTTATTTCATTTGTTGTTCATTCAAGGAATAAATTTTTTAGCATGTACATTTTTTATAACATTCTTTCTTTGCTAAGCATTTAGACATTTAAAAAAAAAAAAAAATTTCTTTGCTTGCTTTCTACAAAAAAAGCTTTCGTGTACAATTTTTCATTGTTTACTGTAAAACATGTTTCTAAAGCCTTTATTCTACTGCTCTTCTAAGTGGTATGAAAAAAATATTTTTTGTTCTACAAAATCCTCGATTCTAGTGCTCTCAAGTGCTACGAAAATCAATTTTTTGTGCAACGAAGTGCTACAAAAACTATAATTCTAGTGCTACAAACCTTCAATGGGGCTTAACATAGCTGCAGTTAGTGATAATTGAAGATCACATCTGTTACCTTACATTATTTTTAATATTTCAAAAGTAAATTTTTCGTGGCTGTCTCAGAAGTTTCTGTGGCCCTCCAGTATTATTTTTTATTCATGGCACCCAAGAAATATGCCATAGCCCCGTTGAGAACCACTGGTGTAGAAGACTGTTTTAATGCATTTTTAATATCTTTTCCATGAAATGCTATATAATAGTGGAACTGAAATTAAACCTACAAAACTGTGTTGTGTTACTCTACCAGATATGTAATTTTGACTTTTTTGTTAGAAAATTGTATTTTCATTAATAAGTAATTAGAAAGTGCATTTATATACATCCTTCTATAAAACTGTTTTAGTATCTGTTCCAGATTAAAATGTAAAAAATGTTCCTCAATCTCATGTGCTCTAAATGCATTTCACTTTGAAGTTTTCTTGAAATTTCCAATATTGATGGTTGATGTAATAGTTTTTGTCCACTACTGTATATTTCTAATTTGCATACTTCAAATGCTAATGTTGACCTGCAATTAATCATAAAATAAACATTAGATCGATTATTATGATTCAGAAACTACTTCAACTATAGCAGCATGATCCCAATATGACTCTTATGTTCATTGATTGTAGTACCTAAATAATTGTATATTTTAGCTGAAGAAATTTTGATAAGTATCTCCCTGCATAGTTCTGAACTAAATTTTTAAACTGTGAACTAAATTTTGTATCCTTCTCCCTTAATTATAAACTTGCTACCAATATGTATATATTTTGACATTATATTTTCCATCAGAATGATCCGAGGTATGAAATTGCAAATGATGCTAAAGCCCAAATAAAGTTCCTAGAAGAATTGGATAAACTTGAAAAGAAACGACATGATGACCAGGAAAAAGAAATTTTAATGAAAGCTGCTAAGGTATATTTTCAGTTCATTTTATGGATCTTAAAATTTCTATTGTAATTGCTTTAAAATAAAAACACTAAGATTTTATAATACAATTAATTTTTTCGAAAAATTTTACCCATACCTAAAATATTTTTCTTTTTACAGCTGTCTCTGTTTTTTTATGTCTGTAAATTTATTACAATATTATGTTTTATGGCCCATAGCTCACTATAACACTCTCGGATAATATTAAAGCACTAATTCTTGTGCTTGAAAACCTAATAGGATTTGAAACTGGTGAAAACCTTGTATCATAGATGGTTTACAAAGATGTGAATAATTTCTGTAAATTCATAAACATATATAAAAGCTAATGGTTATGGACTATGTTCACCAAGCTGCTGATGACGAAAATATAGTTACTGACTGCAGGAAGATTGTGGTGGTTTATACGACTGAAAAAGATTAATTATGTGAAAACGATCAGGATATAAAGTTCCCTTTAAGTTTAAATTTAGAAACTTAGTGAAAAAATTTTAGATAACATATCTTCCCTTAACTATTCTATATTTACCCATTTTTCATTTTTAAAATACATAAACTCTCCATTCCTGGTTAGTAAATTGTAATATACAGAGTTCGCTCAGTCATTAAAAACTCCTTAAATTCACATTTTGCTTTTAACCGTTTTGCGACGGCGGCATTCCGGAACTGCCGCGGTCCAAAGGATGGCAAATTTTTTGCACTAAGCCTAATTCACTAAAAATCACCTATTCGAAACAGAAATCTACTTTTTTTTCTATTTGATGTATATTTTTCATACAAATCTGAATACAAAATACTCGTTAGCTGTTCCCATTCTTTTATCCGAAAGAAATGAATAATTTCACTGCCTCTAAAACCCAAACAAAAATAAAAAATACTCTCTTATATTCCAATGATTCACCAACGAAATCATTAAGCTGAAATCAAAACGAGAACCGGAACTCAATTATAAAATAGCTGATGCTACGAGAAGTGCCCTATTTGTTTATATTACAAAACCATGTTTCAACACTCTGAATGGAGAAAAGATTAATTGGATCCTTCCTATGCCAAGGTCAAGTATCTGCAAAATACATTGGAGTTCTTCGCATGGACATTTAACGCCATCTAGTAGACAAATAAAAACGTGCGTACGTGGCACCCGTCTTTTAGTGTACAGTTTTCTCTGCCACGAATGCGTGGTCCTTGAATGCGACTGTCCTTGAATGCATGTTCGCAGCCGACGTGCGGGCGTGGCAACTGTTGCGAAAGGGTTAAAGGCCCTTAAAACTCTTTATTTTTCAATTCCGAAATGTAAATGGAAACCAAGCAAAAAACAATCCAAAATCATGACAGTGAAGAATATTATCAAAATATATTTAATTGTTAAAAGAAAAACTTCCCTGTTTACCTTTCCTGAAAGAAACAAGATAGAAATACAAGATTCATACACATCAGGGAGAACCTAGAAATGTCTGGGAATTAAAATAATCAGGGGGAAATGCTTATTTTCATCAAAACCCTGGAAATTTATAAATTTTACCTTGAAATTCTCTTTTGTCCCTCGCCCCAATATCTGGCTCTGAAACATATCTTTAAAATTATGATTGTTTATTCTTGTTCATAAACAATTGATGACAGTTTATTGTTCCAATGATAACTGGATTTCACTTTCTCTGACGTCACGAATCATTGAAATCAATCAGCTATGTGAAATTGTGAAAAACAGTATCTCAGTCTGCTAGTTTGAGCTTAACAAAATGGCACAACACTCATTCTGTAGCTTATTTCTAGGTTTACTTTTACTTTTTGATCACATGCCTAATATTGTATTTTAATTTGTGGTCATGTGTAATGTAGTCTTTTGCAATATACATATGGTATCTATACCATTAATTTTCTGTAAAAATGCAGAAAAAGTGTTCAATTTAAAATAGATGAATCCACAAATATACAAAACTTCAATTTTTTAAAGGACTTTGATGGAATTCTTGTATCAAAGACATTGAAGCAATCACTGATGACATTTGCTCCATGCGAATATCCTCAAATATACCACCAAACATCTGCTAGGCCAAAAACCATTTTCATGGCAACACCATGCGTCTGCACGGACATGTGGGAGAAAAACTCCTCTTGCCGGTTTGCCAAGAAATTGAAATTCTTAAAATCCGGATTCTGCAGCTACTTTTCATTATTTCTTGATCAGATTTGGCTTGTAAGAATGCCTGATGTTTGAGCTTTCTAAATATATAAATTATTACTCGAAATTGTCGGAACTTTTCCCTATGCGAGAATTTAAAAACGAGAGTTCGTTTTTTTGAGCTGAAAGTGAGTTTTGTTTTAAAATCCTTAAAAAATATTAGAATTTATCCCTGAGATTTGAAATTGATATATTTTTACTCGCAATTGTCTGCTCTTTCTGGTAGTGTGATTTGTTTTTTTCTACGATATCTGAATGGTGGCAAAAAAAGAAAAAAAAAAAGGTCGAATAAAACATTAAATAACAAAAATAATAATCTCTAATGTAGGAGAAAAACTCCTTTTGCCGGTTTACCGAGTAATTGAAATTCGGAAATTCTTAAAATCCGGATTGTGCAGCTACTTTTCATTATTTCTTGATTAGATTTGGCTTGTAAGAATGCTTGATATTTGAGCTTTCTAAATATGTAAATTATTAGTCGAAATTGTCGGAACTTTCCCTATGTAAGGATTTAAAAACGAAAGTTCGGTTTTTTTTTTAGCTGAAAGTGAGTTTTGTTTTAAAATCTTTAAAAAATGTTAGAATATGTCTCTGAGATTTGAAATTTATATATTTTTACTCGCAATTGTCTGCTGTTTCCGGTCGTGTGATTTGTTATTTTCTACGACATCTAAATGGTGACGAAAAAAAGAGAAAAAGAGATCGAATAAAACATTAAATAACAAAAAAAGTAATTCAAATTTTAAAAATCGGTTTTCACATATCACTCTCCCTGAGATTTGAAAATAATCTATTTTTACTCGCAATTGTCTGCTCTTTCCGGTTGTGTGATTTGTTTTTTTCTACGACGTCTGAATGGTGGTAAAAAAAAAGTCGAATAAAACATTGAATAACAAAAAAAAATAATTCAAATTTAAAAAATCTGTTTTCACATATCTCTCTCTCTCTCTCTCCCCCCCCCCCCCCCCTCTCCCTCCCTCCCTCGAATATACTCAAATATACCACCAAACATCTGCTAGGCCAAAAACCGTATAAAAAGCAATCACTGCTGACATTTGCACTATGCAAATATCCTCAAATATACCACCAAACATCTGCTAGGCCGAAAAACCATTTCTCCCCCCCCCCCCCCCCCCCCCCCGGTCTCAGGTGTGATCGCTGAGCCTATAGTGTATAAAACAGGCAGACATTGCCTTTTATTATATAGACTATACAAAATCCTAAATTTTTAAATCCCCCTCCTCAAGTTTTAAAAATACATCAAATGTTTTTGTTAAATGGGGGCGTACCCCCCACCTCCCTAAATTTCCAGTCCTTTTTCAAACCGAAGACAGAATTTTGTTATTTGTACTCTCAGATGTGTTGAAACCATGAAATTTTATAATTTTGGATGAATATGGAAAGAACTGAAAATGCATTTTCATATGCATCATGACTGGGATGCAATTTCATATATATCCCAGTCTATTATTTTCAACTGGAAGCAGAATTTTAGAATGTGACATATGCTATGTAGAAAGAGCACTTGTTTTTAAGCTCAATAAATACAACTTTTACCATGTTTAAAATTCTATCCTTTTGCAAAATTTTGCACAAGTTTGCTATGAACAAACAATTTTAATACTTTTAAAATGATCAAATAATTTCTCAGAAACTGCTGCAATAATAACATGGTAATCAGAACTTCTTAAAAGCATATAAATAAAAATAAACTGGTCTACCAGTTGTAAAGGCAAAAACAACATTCTTCAGGATTGATGATAAGCTCGACCTGACTTACTCAAGTCAGATTGGCCAGTTACCGATCTGACTTAAGTGAAGTCGTGCTTCTTATTGGTCCTGGAGAAAAGGCTGTTTTTGCCTTTGAAACCAGTACTTTTTAAATTCTCGGATGTAAACATTGCAGTGGTCAGAATGCAGAAATTACATTTATTATATTGTTACAATAATTTACATACATCCAACTTTACATTTTCTGATTTTAATTTAGACTAAAACTGCTATAAATGTCTAAAAATGTATGAATTCTCTCTCTATATATATATATATATATATATGTTTCTAATTTATTTTCAGAGTCGGTCCAAATTAGAAGACCCTGAACTTCTAAAGTTGAAGCAGAAGGCTAAAGAGGTATTTCAAAACTAAGTTCTACAAAGTTATTTATCGCCAAACTTTTTTTGTATGTAACTACACAAAGTACTAACACAATGTGTGTTATGTGGTTTATTCTTTTGGACTGTATATTTAATTTTGTAATTTTTGCTATATAATAGTATATGTTTTGCTAGATATATAGTATATGCTTAAAGCAGGATTTTTGTGAAAGATAGCCTCTAAAAAAGTCGTGATTTGCCAGAGGTGTAGCTACACTGAATGATACCTGGGTTGGATCAAGACGTAAAATGGGCACTTCCGTCCCAATACATATAGAAGATCTGGAGTCTAGAATAAATGTAAATATGAAGAAACTAAAATTATCAAAAAATTGCACTCGCATATTTAGAATTCTTATTTAATTAATTATGCATATTTATATTATTTGCACACAGATGCATTCGTTTTTAACACTTTACAACATAGTTGAAAGTGTTTGACTTTGTTCAGTCTGTCTAACCGTTCACACACTGCCGTAAAAATGACTTTATCAAAATAAAATTTTGGTATGTTGTTGAGACGGTCTATGGAACATATGGGGAATGTAAATGAATAATATCACCCAATTAATTGTGTATTGCACTTGGGTTGAAAAAATGAAATACATTGAATCCTATGGGACCTCATGTTTCAAACATTTTTTAAGCGAAGTTAAAATTTGCAAATTGCTTTGAAAGTTATTCAAATTATCCCATAAAATATATAAAAAAAATTCAGCAAAATATGTTTGGTAGTTTTTAAATAAAAATTAAAATAATAATTCAAGAGATCATGAAGAGATCGTACCCATATAATATGAAGAGATCACGTAGTCCACTTCAAAATAAAAAGTTCTTTTAAATTTATGTTTAGTGTTGCGTCTATCCTAAAACCGTTTTATTTTTGCATATTTTCTGTGCATCTGTATTCTGCGCCAATGCAATTACAATATTTTTTAGTTTAAATGATCATCCAACTTATTTCTAAAACGAAGCCTAATTTTAATGAATATAGAATGTAAACAAGTGATTGTAAGATGAGTTATATAAGAATTGCTGAATTTTTTCCATGCAAAATTCCTTAACTCTGGAGTCTGGAATAAAAGTGTATGAATGAAATATTCACTGCTTTTACATAGAGAATCAGACGATTTATATTTCGATAATGTCATTTGAATAAAGTACCCCCCCCCCCCCCCCCCCCCCCAGACTACAATCATACTACAACATCTTATAGTTTGTACAAAAATCTGTGTTCATAATACTGTAAACAAGTTCATAAGAAAGTGTCTTCGCAAATTCTGGTGTTGAACCCTTGACAAAAATTCTGCAGCTTGTTATTCTCTTAAGTTCAGTAGTATCATTTAGGACCACCCACAAAATATTAATAATCCCCTCCATTTGAATTTTAACCCCAGCTTATATTTTATAGCAATGAATAATAGAAAAATTGCTAAATTAAAAAAAATGACAAATGGCTCAAATTTTCCATGGAGATTTATTTTGATTTGAAAAATTATCACGTTAGTTTGTGCTTCTTAATGCTATTTCGTAGTTGCAGACTTTTTAAAACTTCCTGGAAGTTTTCTGATTTTCATACTATTTTCCATTTTTTGGAGAGAAGTTTCTTCCTGATTTAAAAGAATTTTGCATTTCTTTCTAAAAATGGGACTATTCATTTAAAATAATGTATTGTCTCGGAATCGTAACTGAATTACATTGTAAAATAATAGCTATTACAATACAACTTTGTTTCCTTGTGTCTATGACATCATTTGCCTTTTCATGGTTTGTGTTTACAAACTATCACATAATTTAAACCAGGGTGCATAATAAGCGGTATTGCATCGCAAATTACAATGGAAAATTTGTGTTTTGTGATGTAAAAATTAATTTGCATCGCATTTTGCACTGTAATTTTAAAAATCACGGCAAGTGATATAACGACACATGATCTATGAGTGAAAAAAAAATTCATAAATGCGCATTGCTCCTTACTACAAATTTCCCTCCCACACTTGCATATTTCTCTTTTTTTTTCCAAACCGGTTAAAAACACAGAAAGTAAACAAAATGTTTCTCTGTCAGATTCTGAATAAGAACATGATTTCTCTTATGGTAATCTTATTGCACATAAATAAATAAAATTAAAAAAATCCGCCAAACCTGACATCTCAATATACTTATAGGTACATTTTTTAAGATTCGACATAAAAGTGAGTTATTCCTTGCTGAAAAAAGAAAATTACCCACTATAAAACTGGATTTAAAGCCACTCCTGATTAACTTCAAATATTATTATAGCGAAGAAACTGCTGCACACATACTTTGTGAATGTGAGGCGTTCTCCGCCCATAGGTTCGAACACTTGGGTCGACATGTGATCGAACCCTGGGAGTTGTATGACATTCCTGTCAAGTGCCTGCTTATTTTTGCCGCAGCTACTGATCTCTTTTCTTAAAGAGATTCTCTCTTCTGGGCTAATACAATAGACCTCTAGTCGATATGCTGGGCTCTCCTGGAGCCACCCACTTTCATGTCATTCATTCATTCAACTTCAAATATTAAACTTCATAGCTACCATTTCTCTGCATTTTATCTACAAACTAAGATTTTTGCATTTTCTGATGGTTTCCGAGAAAGTGTGCTAATTTCTCGGGCTGTCGTTGTATAATGTTATTGGAGGAAATCCCTATGTTTAAAATTTTTAAAACTAATTCCTATACTTTGGTGAAAATCATTATATTCGGGTGAAAACCCTGCTAATTGTTAACCAAATTTCTTCTTTATATATGTATATATTGATGTTGCATTTTATGTATTTAACAATATCGCAAACATCTTCCTTTGCTCTTGATCTTTAGTGCATTTAATTTTATTGTGAAAATTAAATGCAATCTGTTTGCATAGACTAAAATTTTTATATATTCATTTTGTATTTTATCACAAAAAAACTTGCATACTTATGAAAATTTTGAATTATTTATAAAACTGTCAGTTAAAATCCTTAATTTCTCTGTTAAGTATATGTAATATACTATTCCCGCTATACCATTTTAGAAGAGCACGGCACCTTTTCCTTTCCAAGCAAAATGTGCCCTGCCTCTTTTTATGTTAATCCTCCGGTCTGAACCTTGTCACCAAAAAGGTCCTAAAACAAGAGGAAATCATTTTCTTCCTGGGCGAATATTTCACTACAGACCAGAGTTATAAGACAACATAATTAAATATAAATTAATATACATACAATGCAGTATATATCTGTCTTGAAGATACATTGGATCGAATCGTCTTTTTTAGTGCTAGACGGATCAACTAACCCTAAGTCTGGAAAACGAAATTAGCCAATTTCGTCTTCTTTGATCTGTCTAATACTGAAGAAGGGGATCCAATGTATTTTCAAAACAACTGCATTTGCATTGCATATTAATTTGGGCTTAATCATGTTGAGTTTTCTTAGTCTCTGAACAGAGTTTCTCCCAGGCACCTTTTGGAAGGGCACAGCGCCCTGCCTGTCTTTTTTTTTACCAGAACAGTGCCCTCCTTGCCCTTTGTACGAGAAGACCACCCTCTCTGCCCTTTTGTTAGCAGATCAGATCCCCTGCTTAGCCTTTTCTTAAGAGAGCAATGTTTGTCCTCAAACGAAAATCAACCAGTTCTTGTATTACCTCAGATAAGTCCCAGAGCCCTTTCTCTGCGTTCATTGCCGTAAATTTTGATTGTATCTATCTCTCCCCCTGCCACTCCCTTCTCCTTCAAAGAAAGAAAAAGGGTGATGGTGATCTAGTACCAATAAAAAGAGGATTGACAGCCCCATATCACTTCTTTCTTCCACTGGAAGAAGAAAAAAACAAAACGGAAAGGGGAATAATAAGCATGTACATTCCTTCTTCCATCTGATGAAAACTTTCCAAACAGTTTTCTTTTTCAACTTAAATTTTTCTTAAATTATTTCATGTTTAATATGCATTTTAGTTATAAAGTTCTGTAAATGTAAACCCTGTAAGCATATTTGCTGTAAAACAAATATTTAAAAATATAGATTTCCAGACTAGGGTTCTTTGCGGCAAGATGTTTACGCTAATTCCGCCGATTCACTCAAAACCGGAGGATGATAGAAAGAGTGAGGGAGAGAAGTTGTTAGATTAGCACTGTGATTTTAGCCGGCTTGAATGAAATATGGGCGAGCTTATTTTCTTTATATTGTTTATTAATTGCCTTTAGCTACCAGCCTAGTTGCGTTTTGGAAATTCTCTTAATACGCTTTCTTGCTGTAGACTGCATATCTCCTCTACGCACGAAAGTCACGGCTAAGCGACTTCTTTTAACGATTGTGTGTAATCCACATACAATGCATGCAATAACGATATATACCTTGTGCAGACGCATGAAAATCGTGTGACGTGTTATGAACACGTGCACTATGCAGGCTTATGGATTAACAGATTAGACTGTTGCACAACACCCTCATAGCAGATTTGAAACACAAAATAACCCCCCTCATATTAGCAGACTCGTCTTTAAGCCGCTCCGCTGACACATGCAATAATAATAATAATCAAGCTCATTTAATAATGATACGCCTCCTTTAGGGACGTATGCAGTAGTTGCGTTCGCGTACTTGCTCGTTACGCGAGTTTACGGCTAAAGATACGGATGCTACTCAGACACATGAACGTATGTTGCTTGCATTATTAATAACTCTGCTCCATGGAATAATGATTAACTTAGCAGCTAAACATTTGCTAATCCATAGTTCAAAACTTTATATGGTGATTTTATGGAGCTTTCTGGAATTTTATTTAGTTATTTAAATAAGAGGTTTTTTTTTTGTAATCAATATATAACAACAAACAATTAACAAATATTTTCAACATTTAAATATATCTTAGCCCTTAAAATCATCAAACCTCATTGACTAATGAAAATATACTAAAAATCAAAATTTAATATTATCCTTTTCAAATTTAATAAACTCTAAATTTATATAAATTTAATAATTATAATTGCTAATAAACCCAATTGCTCAAGACTATAATTGCATTTGATGTAAAAATAGCATTTATTCAATGATAAATTTGTTCTCGACAAAAGAAACATTTTCATCCTTAGTGGTGGTGGCTCCAGTCCGAAATGGGTTTGAATGAATAACATTTTGTAAAATAAAACTTCAGTAAAGTTCAATAAAGCTATTCGATTTTTTTCAGATGCATTTATATTGTTTACAGGATTTCAAAGTGCTACAAATGACTCGCTAACTGTTTATAGCTAGTTAGTACTTTAGTTTTCACAACGATTTTATATGGATCCTTCGACCATAGACTTCAGGTTAAAATATAAAATTATTTTATGAACTTGTTTTTCAGTATATAAATTAAACTTATCTGGCCTGAAATCAACCTGACCTATAATCTATAAACTTGCCTGGCGGCACATAAATATGTACTTGAATATGTAGATTTTCATTTCTTTTGTTAAAACCTAACCAATCATTACACATTTTTAGAATCTCCAAGTTCATTTAATGCCCTGATTTTTTAAACAAAATAAGATTATCTCATACTTATGCACAAATATTTCACCAAGGAGTAAGTAACAGATTCGGCTGAAACAATAGTAACATTTTAAGTAAATTAAAGCTTTCCCACACATTGGAAAACCCAGATTAAAATACTAAAATATCGAAATTATAACCACTATACTTCGCAAGAGTTCATCCAAAATCCAATTATATACACTTGTAGGGATTTCAAAGAGCTATACTTTTGCATAATTTCTTACAGGTTTAGTTTTTGAGATAGCATTACAAACTTGAAAAAGGGGAAATTTTCACTCTTCAACTCGACAAAACGATTACTCGAAAACTATAAGCACATTTTTAAAATATAAATATAGATTTAGCAACTAAATTCCGTAATACATATTTTTATCCCTTACTAATTATATCTGTCTTTTGTGGTTTCGAAGATATTTCGAGTGAAAATAAGCAAAATAAAAAAAAAAAAAAAAACTTGCTCGGACAGATACTTTTTTAAGTTTTTCAAAAAGCAAGTTTATTATTTTGCAGTGCTCTTATTTTCGTCATAAAAATCCCAAGCATTAATGTTATTCAAACATAAAAAATATGTGCCCTTTTTTTCTAAGAAGTGCCCTTTTTCTGGTAACAGCACCCTGCCCTTTTTTAATCCTGGGGGAAACTCTGCTCTGGATTTTTAGAATTTGAAGATTTGCGAGTTTGATATTATTTTTTTATAAAAAGAAATTTTTGGTAAAATCTCTGGAGCATCTGAGGAAAAGTCATGAAGCATCCTCAGCAAGAACATTTTTGTCATTCCAGAGGCCCCCTCGACGAGAAGCAGTTGTCAAATTCAGTCTTCTGACTGGTCATGACTGCCTCAGGACTCATCTCTATTGTATTGGACTTGCTGCTTCCTGGGATTGTATTTTATGTGACCTAGGACAGCTTATGTCTGGAAAACATTTGGACTAGTGCCCTGCACTAGTGGCTTTTAATTCAGTCATTGAGAAATGCTGGAGAGCCCACTGTTTAATGACCTAGCGTGCAACCAACAAACATTATTTTCTTATTATATGCTTTTTTTTTTTTTCCGTTTTGAGAAATAGCCTGCCCTTGTTTTGGTCTAGAGTGAAAGAGTGAACTATATATATATATATATATATATATATATATATATATATATATATATATATATATATTCTTCAAATTTTACTTTACAGATGCAACGGGCGGAAATTGAAGAAATGAGACAGCGTGAAGCTAACATGACTGCTCTTTTAGCTATAGGACCTCGTAAAAAAATGAAAACAGAAAATAATTCTACGCCAACAAATCAGGTATGACATCTAAACACATTTTGCTCCATATTGCATGTATCTCATATGTGTTTACCTCATTCTTAATATATTTTTCTGTACTTACAGGCTGGGAACAGTGATCAGTTTAGTTCAAATTCATCAATTAAGACTCCTGTAAGTAGTTCTTTAAGCTAGTTTTTGTGAAATTATTTGACATTACTCACTTAACTTGCTTTACAATATTATTTTCTAGCAAATATAAATTTAATTCAATAATTATGAACATAGGTGCGGGACACAAATTAACAGTATGTTGTGTTCCATGAGTAAAAATCTACAGGTTTTCAGCCATTCAGAGTTTACATCTATGTACATGCAAGTACTCCAAATCTAGTGGAATATAATAGTATTTGTAGAAGAGGATGTGTGCAATAAGCCAGGTCAAATAAAACTCTTTATTTTTGTCACTCTTCCTGACATTTTAATTTAACTTTAATAAATGCCTATTAACCGAGCCTCCATTAATAGCCTACCTGATCAAGATATTCGGGAAATGTTGAAGTGTAGAGAAATGTCAGGGATAAAATTCTCAATTTCCCTACTCCATCCAGAAACTGTTGAGTGAGACATAAATGCTTGTCAAACTGGAAATATGCATTCCCTTCTGTTAAGCTGAAAGAATATGATTCAAAGCTTCCTAAAAAGTACAAAAGTGTGGAAAGAATGTGAGATTATCGACTTGCAGTCTTCTTCATGATTTCTGTATATAAGATGGTATAATTTTAATGCAAAAGGGAATATAGTTGTATGTATAATATAACTTTTCTGTGCCATCCAAAACCTAGATTTTTTGTTGTTGTAGTAATTACATTTTAATAAAGTTATCTTGACATTTTAGTCTCATGACACGTTGCAAAATATTTAATGATCTTGATGAAATTATTTTTATATTATAATGGGTATCTATAAAAAAAAATTTCTCATACAAGTCAAAATCTAAAATCAAGTTAACGAATTATTTAAGAACTATTTCAACCTACAGGGCAATTGGAAAAAATTTTCAACGATTTTAATAAAAAAATTTGTGTAACATGCATAATTGTCAACTTGTATGATTTGGCTGTACAATGTACAGATTTTAACTAAATTGTAAGATGTTCGGATCGACGGTGAGATTGTATGATTTTGCTCAAAATTTACTTTTTTTTCCTCAAAAGAAGAGAAAAGGTTTTAAAAAAAAAATCTGTGTAACTTTTACCCATTGCATCGTCTCCAACAGCCGTGCCATGCTGAAAACACCAGTTCTCGTTAGATCACCGAAGTCAGGCAGCATCGGGCGTGGTTAGTACTTGGGTGGGTGACCACCTGGGAAAACCGCATGCTATTGGTACATTTTGGGCGCAGTATCCCGGTGGTTTGTGCGCTGGATTTGCACGCTGCCACAACTGCTGCCGTGTTCATGCGGAGCACGACAGGGTGCGTACGCGGCCTGGAAAACCTTGAAAGTGCTTGAATTTCATTTTTTTTTTTCAAGGCCTTGAATAGCCTGGAAAATTGGGATTATTTCCAAAAAGGTCTGGAAAATCCTTGAATTTCTCATTTCCAATTCAAAAACCGCAAAATTCCGGTTGTACTAGAATTCCAACGTCACGTATTACGTCATAATTGCAAACCAGTTCTCTTTTCCCCAGCGCTGTCAATCACAGTTGAATTGGTTCCTCCCATTACTTGTTTTCCGCGAATGGTGGCCGTTCGTTTCGTCATTAACACATAGTTTGCATTTTCAATGGCGCCGGAATATAGTATTCTGTGGTCTGCTCCTTGCGCCGGCGTGTCGCGTTTCCGATGATGCAAACTTTTTTGGATTTTCCTTAGTTTGTACAGATTTTTACTTCATCTTATGGTTTTACAGACATTACTCCCAAAACGACGAAAAATCCCGTGAAATCCATGCATCCCACCATTCAATTCATATTCCCTGCTTTGCTGAAAGTCCAAAATGATCAGTTTACATCCATTTTCTTCTAATGATTTCATATCCGAACAATAGACCTAATTTATTTTTATAGTGCTAGTAAAAATAAAGAAATATTTTACTAAACAAATTATATTTCACTTAAATTATAAGATTGCACAATTCAGTCTTTTTTTTTTTAAAGGGGGGGGGCGACTTTGCTGAAAGTATACAATTGCCTTTTACTGTTACAAACTTTTTTCATTTATCTCTGTCCCCTTATTATTGCACATTAACTTGACTAAATTAGCTTATTTTCATATTTTGGTTGATTATAAAGGTTAACTTTTTAATTATTTTCATATAAATAGTACGATTATGAAATTGAGTTTTTTGTTTTCTTTGTGGCCGTTGCCGCGATTACGCAATCATCTTTTTCCATCGATCTCCATCTCCCTATTGTTGCATATTAACTTGACTAAATTAACTTATTTTCATATTTTGGTTGATTATAAAGGCTAATTTTTTAATTAATTTCACATAAATAGTACGATCGTGAAATTTAGTTTTTTTTCTCGGGCGTTGCCGAGAGTACGTAATTATCCTTTTCCATCCTTCTCCATCTCCCTATTGTTGCACATTAATTTGACTAAACAAGGTTATTTTCATATTTTGGTTGATTATAAAGGTTAACATTTAAATTATTTTCATATAAATAGTACGATCGTGAAATTTAGTTTTTTGTTTTCTTTGTGGTCATTGCCGAGATTACGCAATCATCCTTTTCCGTCGATCTCCATCTCCCTATTGTTTCATATTAACTTGACTAAACTAACTTATTTTCATATTTTGGTTGATCATAAAAGTTAACTTTTTAATTATTTTCATATAAATATGATCGTGAAATTGAGTTTTTGTTTTCTTTGTGGCCGTTGCCGCGATTATGTAATCATCCTTTTCCATCGATCTCCATCTCCCTATTGTTGCATATTAACTTGACTAAACTAACTTATTTTCATATTTTGGTTGATTATAAAGGCTATTTTTTTATAATTAATTTCACATAAATAGTACGATCGTGAAATTCAGTTTTTTTTTTCGCGGGCGTTTCCGAGAGTACACAATTATCCTTTTACATTGATCTCCATCTCCCTATTGTTGCACATTAACTTGACTAAACTAGCCTATTTTCATATTTTGGTTGATTATAAATGTTAATTTTCGCATAAATTGTACGATCATGAAATTCAGCTTTTTTTTTTCGCCGGCGTTGCCGAGAGTACGTAATTATTCTTTTCCATCCATCTCCATATTGTTGCACATTAACTTGACTAAACTAGCTTATTTTCATATTTTGGTTGATTATGAAGGTTATTTTTTTAATTTTTACATAAATTGTACGATCATGAAATTCAGTTTTTTTTTCGCGAGCGTTGCCGAGAGTACATAATTATCCTTTTCCATCTATCTCCATCTCCCTGTTGTTGCACATTGACTTGACTAAACAAGATTATTTTCATATTATGGTTGATGATAAAGGTTAATTTTTTAATTATTTTCACATAGATAGTACGATCGTGAAATTACTTTTTTTATTCGCGGGCGTTTCCGAGAGTACACAATTATCCTTTTCCATCAATTTCCATCTCCATATTGTTGCACATTAATTGCACATTACATGATTTAGAAAAATAATTGAATAAAAAATTAGATGTAGCTAACAATACTAAGTAATATAATAACATTTGTTATGGTTTATTACTGATTCATTTTTCTATCTAATTCAGAGGTGAGGTATGGGATAAGTGTGACATAAATATTTTATTTAATGTTTTTTATTTCCATAAATTTTTGAAAATGTTGATATCAAATTTTGTTGCAACTGTTCAATAATAAAATTTGATAATTATAGCTTTGATTTGAATTTCAATTTTTACAATAATTTCTAACTATTGGTTAAAAATATATTACACTAGAATCTATTTTGCTTGTGTTTTGAAATTTTTTCAAATATTTTGTGTTAAAATAAAAGAATTCCAAAATTAAGGTTTTTAAATTGTACTATAAATACAAACTTAAGATAATTTTTTATATTTATTACCCCATTAATATAATATATAAACATATTTTTAAACTGTAAGAGGTATTATAAGGATGGGGTTTTTTTTGGATTGTAAATACATTCAGATTTTTTCAAGAATTTCGGTGATAACAGATAATTCATGCATTATGTCAATTACATATGGTTACATCTTTTCTGTTTAGCAATATATTTTTATATTTGAAACTTCTTACAAATTCATTAATTTTAAAAAAAAAAAAACCTTAAAAATACAATTTTTGTACTGACTCAGTTTTGTGCAACGGTAAAATAGGTCCTTGATTTTTTTTGTAATGTCCTTGAGAAAGTCCTTGAATTTCACTTTCAAAAAAGTGTACGCACCCTGGTACGATCACGTTAAACATGTGGGTCCGTAAGTCCTTCCGAGAGGTTGATGGTAGGGGATGGAGGGTACGGTCCCTGTGGATGCCTCCCCCACTGGGTTCCGGTCTAAATTGGGTGGCACTTCGCGGCCGTCCAAACGGTTACCTTACACCTTTCTGGTAGGTCGGACTGTCTGGGTCTCAACAACAACATTGCATCGTCTTCCAGCCACCCAAATAGTTGCTCAAGTCCTCGGACGAGTCAAACTGTCTGAGTCTTCAACATTGCATCGTCTTGGCATAAACATTTTCTAATCACCCACCGCCACTGCTGTGATTTTTTAGCACTAGACTGGCACCACCTGTCGCGATGACTATGCAGTTCCTTTCTTGCGATTGGCTGGCGCCAGATAATGAAGTATTTTCTTTCCTAAAGCTGAAGCGTCAACGAAAAAAACATCAATGTTTTTAATATCGAATGTGAACGAAATTGATATTGCTGATACTGTTGAAGGAAAATATCAATGTTATTGAAAAATCTAAGTATTTTTGTTAGTAAGTATTGTTAAAACATTGATGATTTGAAACTAAACATCGATGCTACATATACTATCAAAGAATAAACTTTGATGTTTTCAAAACATCAATTTTCTATTTTCTTCACTCCTTTGGCTTGTGTTGGAGAGTTGCACGTGGCGAGAGAGTATCGTTTATTGAAATAAGTAGTTCAAGTAAATATTTTTGTGTAAATTTTTAGCAGTGTTGTTACTGTTATTATTAGGAGATGGAAAAAGCTAAACTCAAACAATATAATCACATTTTTCTGGATTCTTATAAAAAAAAATTCCATGCATTGCAAAATCTCATAAAAGACCCAATTTTGCTTTCTGCTCCGTTTGCAATATTAACATAAAGATTGCTGATAGTGGTATGTATGAATGACATTCAAAATCACGTAAAGTCTGAAAAACATGGTAACTTTGGAAACCCCAAGAAAAAACTTTGAAAATTAGGGCTTTTTTTAATTCTGGAGATAATGAAGTCATAAACGCTGAGTGTATGTTTATTTCTTTCATTTTGGAACACAACTTGCCGATAGCAATGGTGGACCAAGTTGGACCACTCTGCTGAAAAATGTTTCTGAAATGTGACATTGCAAAAAGGTATAGTTCTAGCAGAACAAAAACGACTGCAATAATTGGAAAAATGACGTCTGTAAAAAAGAATTCATTGGCGAGTCTTCTATTTCTACTGATGGCAGCAATGATTCGGATTCCCAGTTATATCCTGTTTTTGGAACTTGTTTCGATGCTCAGGAGGGAAAAATAGAGTACTTGCTACTAGCAGTACCTGTTTTGTCAGGAAATTCAACAGGGCAAAATATATTGGAATGAAAAGCTGCATTGCTCTAAGTACAGACAATGCACCTGTGATGGTAGGGGCCAAAAAATGTGTTGCAACTGTTCTGAAAAATGGAAATGAAGAACTATTAGTGATAGGTTGTCTCTGTCACCTCATCCATTTAGCTGCTGAGAAAGAAGCCAACTCTCTCCCTGTAGCAGTTGATGAATTTTTAGTTGATATCTTTTATTATTGACAGAAAAGTGCTAAAAGGAAGGAGGAATTGAAAGAATTGCAGTTGCTGTATAATGTTGAAGGTCACAAAATCTTGAAACATGTGTGCAGTAGGTGGCTTTCATTAGGCAGAAACGGTTGTTGGAACCTAAAACGGTTGTTGGAGCAGAGGGCCCTACTTGTCAGCTTTTTTAAGAATCAGATTGAAACTGACAAGAGTGACAAATGTTCTTCACTCGAAACATATTGCATTCCACTAAAAACAGCAAAAAAAGATTGCAATGATGCACAAAAATTCCAGCCTTTGGAAAATGTAGATGGTGCTACAAGAAAGATATCTTCTGTATGTAGTGATGAGCTACCATCAAAAAAGCATGAAGAAAGATTCAGGTAGGCCTACTAAATTTGGTAAACTGCCTCAGCTGCATGCTCATTGACAAGAGAAGAAAGAATGTTTATGGTAATTCCAACTTTTGAAATGACAAATTTAATTTTGCAGTCTCAAGCCCCAAAAATTCATGTTTTAAACACTTTATTATTGGATATGTATAAAAAAATTACTTTCAAAATTAGTAAAGCCAAGTGCTATTAAAAGTTCCTTGATAGATGCAAAGTATGAGAATAAAAGTAATAAAAAAAATGAGTAATAGGTAGTGCTGCATTGAAAATTATTAAGTTGTTAAAAGATGATGAAAAACTTGTTTTTATTCAGATACCGGAAAGTATTATGTTACCTGTTGTAATTATATTAGACATAGGTTTCTAATAAACAGTATTGCTGCATGCAGAAGTTGCAGATCTTAAGAAATTTGCTAGCAAGTCTTTTTTGGATATGGATTACTTTTTAAACAAATTTCCCTTAATACTTCCTCAGAAAGTAAATGAAGCTAGGGATAAATTTGAGGCTGAATTTTGCTTATTGCAAATTGATAATTTGCCCGTAGAAGTGGTTAAGGAAGAGACAATGGATCGAAAGTGGGCTATTCTTGGTAAATGGACATCAGCAGATGGTATATTAAAATATAGCAGAGTTTCTAGCATTATGCTGTGTATTTTAACAATACCGCACAGCAATGCAGAATGTGAGCAAATATTCAGCAGTGTACAAAAAAACTCGAACTCAATTTCGCAGTTGCTTATCTGATGAAAACTTGGAAGATATTTTGATAATTAAAAATATGCAAAAAGGACATTGATTGGACAAGAATTTGATAAAGAATTTTTAAAAATAGCTAAATCAGCCACTTATGAACACTTAAAGTGAAGTAAATAAACAGAATAATATTCAGTAGGTATTTTTTAGATTTGTATGCTTTCTTTGTGTGCTTTAAAAAATATTTATATTATACATGTCTTGAGTCGGCACACGTCATAAGCCTGTGAAAATAATTGTAAGATTTCCAAAATTGATATGCTGGCATCTATTAACAGATATGGCCCAAGGCAGCTTTTCTGCCCTAGCCATAATTGAAATTCAAAAAAAGTTTTTTTCGGCCTGGCCTACTGTGAGAAGATAATGAAAACATAAATAATTAAAGAATCAATTTACTACCAAAACCTTCCTTCTTTAGGACCTTAAGATAGCCTTTAACCCCCATTTTAAGTACTTATAAAACTTAGATGATAACTATTTAATATAAATTCAACATCAAATTCTGAAGGAAGTAGAGTGGTTCTAAAATATTTCCATTTTGTTTCTTTTTTACTTTGAGCTTGGAGAAAAAATAATTTAGAACTTTTTTTGGCTCTGAAAATGTCAAAATTTTGCATTTTCCTTGATATATCTATTTCTCAGGATCTGCTATAGATATAGTTTAGATGATGACTGATATAGATTCAGCATCAAATTCTGGTAGGTAGATAACTTGGGGCAGAAAGAAAAGAATCACTAAGGATTCTCACTTTCGATTCAAAATATTTCCTTGAAACATATATTTCTCAGGATTGGCTATAGATAAGAGCTTAGATGATGACTAATATGGATTCAACATCGAATTCCAATCGAGTTAGAAAGGTTCGCTAAGAACTTCCATTTTCGGTTTGGGCAATGTCACTTTCTGTTTTCCGAAAATTCATATGGCAGTAAGAAATAAATATACAAAACATAAAACTGCTTGATAGTTTTCATCTAAAATGAAGTGTACACACCATTTTTCATCATATGAAGGCTCCTGTATAAATTTGTGGTTTAATTGTTATTAATATCTTCACATTTACATTTTTATTTATTTTTTATTCTAAATTTGTAAATTTAGAATAAAAATTTTATATTGTACAACATTTTTGTTGATGTATTTTTTCTTAATCTATTTTGTAGGTGCGACCGAGGGTGAAACGTGTGAATTTAAGAGACTTATTATTTGTTCTGGAAAATGAGGAAAAAACTGTTCGTCGACCACTTTTGTACAAGTATTATGCTAGATAGAACATATTCTAAAATTTTACCATTTATCATACTGCAAATGACAGGAGCTACTTGGTTATCTTTCAATGGCTGGTCCAAGACATAATTGAGCTTGTCAATCATACTGTTCTATTCAGGTGATCCATCCAAGAAATAAGTAGTGAGAATATATTGGCATGTGATGTCAGCAATGTATATATTTATAGCAATTCAAGCTCTGCTGTGCATCCCAGTTTGGTCCTCATAATCTTGTACTTACACAAAATATTGGACACTCATTTTGTTTTGCTATTCCATAAATGGTCTATTGTTAGTTGAAACATCTTGTTTGTGTGAAGAATTAACTTTGAGTGTTTTCTTTTAAGAAGTAGTTATGGAGTCATTGGTTATCTGTTTTTAAAATAAGACGGAAGTATTATTTTTATGGATTTTAAATATTTTATAGTATATGGAGGTTCTATAGAAAAGACCTGGCAGAAATTGTGAAATATTTTTACACCCTTAATCCTTGACATGTGAAGGTGATCTGCTTAGAGTTTTAAGTTTTTATTTTAACAGTTATAGAGCTAAAATTTTAATACTCTGCAATAGTAAAATAAATGCATTCGTACTTGTTCTGAAGTCTCTCTCATTTTCAGTTATCTATAACTATTGTAAAATAAGAAAATGTGAACAGCTGGTTTGTGTTGTAAACAAAAAAAATCTGATGTGGGCAGCACATGACTTTCCTTATATAATGTGATGGAATTTCTACTTTTACAGTAAAATAAATAGGTTATTCTTATTGTAGGTACTTATGTTCTTTCCAAGATATTGAATTTTCATCAGTTAGTCATCATTTTCATTGATTTAGCATCATTTTTATCCATTTGCCGAGATTTTAATTAATTTGGCAACATTTAAAAAAGTCGTCAAGTTGGCGACATTCCTCCAAATTTGTCGCCAAAATCACAAAGCTTTATGGATGGAGAAATAAGTTGTTCTTATAACGGATAAATGATTATTGGCATTCAAATACAAAAATATTACTCAAAGTATATTTTCTCATGAATGGAATGAGCTAGATCCACGAGAAGGATGTCACCAAATTTATCGCATGATATTACATATGGAAAGTGAACTCTCAACAGTTAATCTTTTTTTTTAATTTATGGGATATTTTGATAAATTTATTTAAAAAAATGTGCAATATCTCGAGAACGGTTCGTACTAGCGTTCTAAAGTTTATGTTAATCGTTTAAGAAAAAATTACATAAGAAATATCTATTTGCGTAAATTTATAGGTTTTAAGTTTTTGATGATTTTTTCAAAATTTCGCTCGAAAATTTAGGGGGGGGGGGGGGGTTCTGAACATTCAATTGCGTTTAATAACAATAGACTTCCAGTATTCACGTATTGTAATTTTTGTACCAAATTTCATTCGAATCGGTCCATTCGTTCGTCAGTTATTGTCTCCACAGACTCACTGACACACACAGACATCACCTCAGAAACGTCTGATTAGTGTTCAGGTATGCTTGAAACATGGTCTCCCATCGAAAACTCGAATTCGAATTTTCGACCCCGTCACAATACTTTCCTTATACATTATATGTATGTAAGGAAAATAATAAAGTTAAGAAGTTTGCCAATGCGAAATAATCAGATTGGTGCTTATTACCCAATAGCACCAACCAATGAATAGTGAATTAAAATGAGTATATTAAATGAAAATGGCTGCCCAGGTGGTGTAGTGGATAGCGTGTTCGGCTGCTGTCTAGAGGGCTCGGGTTCAAATCCCGAATAAGGCATGGAGGCTTGTGTGGCTACTGTAACTGGATTTTGATCTGTTGTTGCCACGTTAATTGAATTAAAAAAAAAAAATTCATCTGATTAAAATTTGCATTTTAAATGTAGAATTTTTATGTATGAAAAAGTCATTTACTTTAACTAACTCTATAAAGAAGTTATGGATCTCACTTGTATTATGGCAATGAGTTCATCTGCCCTTGCTCGTTGGATGCTAATTTAAGCCCTCATGAATAGTTATAGATGCATGAAAATGATTTAGACTTCTACATATTCAATCATTGCATTAATGTTGCATATCAATTTTAACTTGTTAGTATTGAGTTTTATTGAAGGACCATGTTACCATGAAAGAGCTTGTATTTTGCCTTCTTAGCAGTGTTATTTCTTTAGCACTGCACAGAGACATTGTTGGAACACTGAAAAAAAAATATATTTTAGGCAAACTGAGAGATTTGTGTTTGTATATAGATCAATTTATTTTGTTGAGCATTGTTAATATCATTGATATAAAATTATGGGATTTTATTTGTAGTTGTCTTGAAATATTCAATTTTACATTATGTAAATAGGATGTCCCAATACCTGTGTTGGCATATGTTTCGAAAACTCAAGTTACTGTTGTTGCAAAGTTTAAATTTTATTACAATTTAGTGCATTTTAGATGTTTTTATTTTTTCCCTGCTACTGTAATCCGAACACCATGGATTCTGTATATTCCTGGTGCTGAGCTTGTGGCCTACTACAATAAAACGCAATGCTGAAATTTTTCATGTGCTAGTCTTTATCGTTACCTGACAATATAAGGGGATTGATTCTTTTAACTAACTTTACCCTTGGAATTAAATTGTTTGAGTTTTTGTTTACAGTGAAAATGTTTAAGCTTTGTCTTAATACATTTTTATAGTGTTCATAATGTGTGTATATTTATATCTGAAAAACTAACTTAAATCTAATTTAATAATGGTTTTCAATTATATTATGGCAGTGTATTGTAATAAAATTTCAGCTGAATTTGTTGTATATAGGCACGTGCAGAATGAGAGCCACTGTGCCAAGAAACACTATACAAATTTCCTTCTCCCATTATTTAACTGAAAGTTCTATGTTGTTAGAACTAGGTTACATTATTGGCCTTGCCTATTAGTGTTAGTACAGTATATACAGCCATAGTTTTAAAGATGATGATCAGTTCCGATACCTTGGAACAGAACCTAATATGTTTGTCATAGTATGTACTCCTTAATTAATCATACAAAATTGCAACTATTAAGTTTTTTTTGGGGGGGGGGTGAAATGTGAATGTGTAGTAACTAATCAATTGTAAAATTTACATTAACTTCAAAAAAAAAATTTAAACATATGCTCCTTGATTTAAAATGGTCTAGATGTCTCTAGAGAAAGTAATAGACGTGTCGCTTTAACAACAGCAAGATTTATTATTATTTTATTGTTCATAAAATTGTACAATAGTTGACATGTATCATTGTAAGGTTTAAGGTAACATATATGATGTAGATCTACATTTTAAACATTGGCAGTATATTGTTACTGGACTGAAAACACATATCAGTTTTAAGTAACATCATATCCATATTTCAGCAGTTTTCACTGAAGCTCGTGAAACTCTGGTGCCAATGATCATTAATTTAGTACATAAAGCCAATAAAATATCAGATCATGTTATGAAATGTTCGTATTTATGAGCTCCTTTTTAAAGCTCTTTGGATGATTTTTTTTTTTTTTTTTTTTTTTTTTGTCTATTTTGTACATGGTTCATTTTGGAGTTTTGATCATGTGTTAGGGTCTTTCCCATTCCTAAATGAATAGAACACTTTTTCTGAAAGAACCAGTTTATTGAGGACAATTATTTTAAATACCCACTAATCATTACAGCTTGAAGCAAACAAATTGAACCATAACAACTCAAAACTTATTAACAGCAAATTCAATTTACAAAATAAAACTGCTGCTAATGTTTAGAAGTAAAATACATTGTTATATACATGTAAAATAATAAACTGGTGTTTCTTGACAATGAGTTAGTTTTATAGCACTAACAATTAAATTTAATTATTTAATTTTAAAAATTACATACAGTTGAAATTTTGATAATAGTAAATTGAAATGGTTTTAACTTTGCAATTGTTGTGGGAAAATGTCCTCCTATTTATTAAATTTGCAGCCAAATGTAAGTTATTGTGGCTCCTCTTTTTACTATCATCTTGATATGTTATATAAATATTGATATATATATTACATATCCCATCTTTTATACAAGCAAGGCTAGACGACAGACTAGGACTGGATCACCAAATTAGACCTAACCCGGTCCAAACGAGAAGTATGATAACCCAATCAATGAAGTGTCATTACAAAATTTTAGTTTTTGTGGTTTGGAATAAATAACACAATATGTAAGAAAAAAAAATTCTATGCCTAATATAGAAAACCATCATTACCATTAAGCCTTGTTGATTGTAAGGTCTGTTTTATGTATTGATGCATAAATAAGATCGATTTCATGCTATCCCCCTTTTGATTCTTGTAACCTATAAAAATGCTGCCTTTTTCAAGCATGTACATACCTTGCAATGTATTGAGTACCTATTTTATGTACCGTATTTTCTAAGGCATGCATGTGTCTGGATTATTGGAAGTTTTAAATCATCTTTCAGCATTTATCAAAATCTGACTACTTAAATACCTACATCTAACTAGTAACTCTAGTAACTTGACGTACGATGTGTATAGATCGCTTAATATATTTTATTTATTGTATATACTACAAACAAATTATTTATCAGACTTGTACAGCGCTTTATGTAAAGATTTAACTTTTTTTTTTCTTTGCCTGTTGCATAAGAACTGCATTGTGTAGTGTGTAAAGATGCATAGGCCTTATCGCGTATTCATTCATTCAAACTGAACTTTTATCAGGTGTTGTCATTGCTGTTGAAGAATATTGTGCATATTCCTTCTGATCATTAAAATTATCCAATCAAATAATTCCTATTTATTAATAATGCTGTTTCTGCAAAGAATAATGCTTTCTCAAGTATTATATTGTTTTAATCACAATTTTAGATAATGTTAACCATGAATAATAAGTTAATTAAATTGCTATGTGAAGTCATTTTAGTATATTTTTTACAGGCGGAGCCAGAATTTTTTGTTTTAGGGGTGCTGAACTTCCTTTAAAGGGTGCCAAACCCCCTTTACTTTTTATGATTTCAGTCACAATGTGTAACACCAATATATATATATATATATATATAAAAAATTGCTGGGGGGGGGGGGGGTGCTTAGCACTCTCAAGCTCCCTCCTATGATATTAATTTACATAATTTTAGTGTTTCTGCTCCCATTTGTTTTATGTTTTAATTTTGTGGTGAATAACAGTTCACAAATAATTAACAATTAGTACTTGTAATTTACCATTTTCACCGAAATATGTATTTTTGGTCAAGTAAAAAACTTGAAATTAAGAAGAAAAAATGTTATTTACTTCTCAAAATCTTAAGTTATGTAAAACTTCTTATAAATAATTCAAAATGCCAGTGATTTTCAATGATTGTAGCTGAGATATTATTTGATTTCTCATCTCATTTTAAATTAATGTGTTAAAATGTTTAAATCACACGTTTCATTATAATGTTTGTCTTACAGATTGTATATTTTCTTCTCAATTTATGTTTAAGAAGACCAGAATCCGAATTTCAAATAGAAAACGTGTATTTAATTTTTTCCATGGAAGTATTCACTATTTCTTATATTGAAAATTCAAAAAGTTGGTATTGAATTGTTTTTTCAGTATGACTATTTCATGTATGTATGCGGTGAATACTCTGCTAAAGGACGCATTCAAATTAAGGATGATTTTCTTAGTCCCAGCAGAAATATATATTATTGCAATTTGGGACTGCAATCCTAGACATTTTTCTCAGTTTATTTTAGTTAAGCCATATTTTAAACTTTTGCATATTAGTCTATAACTACTACATATATTTAACCCTTTTGTGACGGCAGCATTCTGGAACTGCCGCGGTCCAAAGGGCGGAGTGCTTCGCTTCCGAACTGTTCCCAAAGGACGGCACATTTTTTGCGCTAAGCCTAACTCTCTTAAAAAAATTCACTAAAAGTCACCTATTCAACACAGAAATCTACTTTTTTCAGGAATAAAAGAAATATTTATTTTTTATTTGATGTATATTTTTCATACAAATCTGAATACAAAATACTCGTTAGTTGCTCCCATTCTTTTATCCGAAATAAACGAATAATTTCACTGCCTCTAAAACCCAAACAAAAAAAAAATACTCTCTTATATTCCTATGATTCACCAACGAAATCATTAAACTGAAATCAAAACGAGAACCGAAACTCAATCATAAAATAGCTGATGCTACGAGAAGAGCTCTATTTGTTTATATTACAAAACCATGTTTCACCACTCCAAATGGAGAAATGATTAATTGGATCCTTCCTATACCAAGGTCAAGTATCTGCAAAATACATTGGAGTTGTTTGCACGGACATTTAACGCCATCTAGTAGACAAATAAAAATGTTCGACATAAAAACGTGCGTACGTGGCACCCGTCTTTTAGAGTACAGTTTTCTCCGCCATAAATGCATGGCGGCCTTCCTTGAATGCAAGTTCACAGCTGACGCGCGGGCGTGGCAACCGTAGCGAAAGGGTTAAGTGATATTATGTTGAAATTTTTCTAAAACGAGTTATAGGTGCAACGAACTTATGGATATAATGAACATATTTATAGGGTACATATATTTTGTTACTTTTTGCTCTCTCATACATAGTATTGAGAAAGTATAGTTTTCATGAAAATTTTCGACTCGAGATTTTGATGCCAATATATGTTATTAAAGACCTCTTGAACATCTTTTGACTATTTTTGAGGTGCTGTCTATCAGATGTCTGTAGTAGATTTCTTGTGTACACTATAACAGCCACAAATATTAATAGATTTTCATGAAACTTTATATCCGGCTTTGTTATCAAAAAAATCTAGAACTAGATAAAAAAAAATTTATTCAAGCAAAAACTTCGAAATTTTACATTTTTTTAATATGACAGTATAGCACTACATTTGACATAATCTTGCATAAAAGGGTTTATTTACGGCTCAATTATCATGAGACTTAATAATTTCAATTATTGTTTTGATAAATAGTCACAATACAATGTTTTTTGTTTATGACGTCATTATCCTCCTTTGGAGGCAATTTTCCCCCTCCCAAGTGGGACTACATTGTCAAGTATGGTTTCAATTGAAAGATATTTTTCAAGAAGCCCTTTAAAGTGAAGGGTAACACTCACACTTAGTTGTAATAATTTGGACCCACAATAACAATTTTTCAAATTTTTTTTTTGCAAAATTAAAAAAAAAAAGATTTCTGGTATGAGAAAGTAGAGTTGAGCCACACTCCAGTTAATTAATATTTGTAATGAGCCACTATCCAATAAATTTCATAAAGTGCCTCTGTTCAAAAACAAGGTGACAACAGACCTGGAATTATCGGGGAATTTTATGTTTCTGGAAAAATCAGGGAATTCTATTGAAAGTCGATGAATTTGAGATTTTTTTTCCCCTCCAACTTTATAATTTTCTTTTAGCTGAATGAGCAGTGCTTGTTCATTCCATGTTATTTTTCATTTTGCATTACAGGACCCATCACTCATTTCCTTTAAATATACATCTGAACTGGCTGGAGGGAGAGTTTTCATTAACAGACGACGTGGCTTCGATAAACATCTTTTGGGGGGGGGGGGTGGCATTTCAGGGAAATATCAAAGAAAGTATTTATATTGACTGAAATTATTTTGTTTTGTATATTTTATTTTAACTCTTTTACCTCTCAATTGGACATTTTATTTGATCCCATTGATTTCTTTAAACAAATGGTTTAACTGTATATTTTTCTTTTATCAAAGATTATGATAAGAGATTTTTTATTTCCTAGTACAGTACAACCTCGAAAATCCGGACATCCAAAATCCGGAAACCTCCAAAATCCGGACGTTTTCCAAATTTTCGTTTTTTTTTTTTTTTTTTACCCCCGGACTGACGAAGTCGCGGATTTAAAAAACAACAGGGTAAGATTATTTATTTTATACATAAGATTATATATTTTACCGTATTTTCCGGTCGACTTTCTGAACCCGGAAATGAAACGAAAGTTTAGATGGACGGCCGTAGATAGATAGGCTTGTGGTTGGAGCGTGAATTGCGTTGTTAGCGTTAATCCTTCCTCCCCCTTATGCAAGTCACAACTCCTGATGAATTACTTCGCGTAAAATATACATCGTTATTTAAATACGGAATTTTTATTATCAAAATTTCCTTTTCTCATTATTGAGAAAGACATTTTTCTGAAACAATGTAATTTTTAATATTAAACACTTTAAAACGTTATCGTAACATTTTCTCACATATGTTCAATTAAATCTAAAAATCCCGAGAATTCATATTAACGCTCACGGAAATTTATTTTGTTCACTTCGTAGTACGATTTCCAACTTTTTTTCAGAGTCATCAATCTTTTTAAACATGGCATTATATAGATGCTAGATAATAAATAAAACTTTTAAGTTCTTATTTTTTGTTTTTCGTTCGTTAATAGCGAAAACGGTTTAGATACATTTACACCTTTAAATATATCGTTAAAAGTGCTAATCCTCGATCTTTATTAAATACCGGCACTGCATTAAATCTCGACAAAGCCGATATAACGGAAGTTCTGCACTTTGATGATGATGCGCCAATCGTAAATAAATTGAATGATGGTGAAATTCGCGATATGATACGAAGTAGTGACGATAAATGTGGAAAAGAAAAAATACCCATTAATAATCTTGTGCAAAAAATCGATCACGCAATTAAAGGTCTTGAACAAAGAAGCATTATAACCGAGCTGAAGTAATGTCCATTTACAGGATAAAGAAAACGGTTTTCCCATAAACCAAAATTAATGAAATAACAAATGTTAATTCAAATATTTAAACGAAATGATAAAATGGAATTTTATCATTTCGTTTCGTTCACGCATTCTAAATTATTAATGTGTATATTTTTTCTTATAAATTTCTTTTGCCCTATTTTTTAGATTAAATAATATGTTTTAATTGATTAACTTAACTTTTGCCATTATTTTTACTAAAAATAGTGTTTTATAATGTATTTAGTTAATATCAAATCTGAATTTTATTCAAATTCTATAATCCGGAAAAATCGAAAATCCGGAATCGGCAAAGTCCGGACGAGTCCGGATTTTCGAGGTTGTACTGTATCCTTAATGGCACATTTTTTAACACTAAGTATAACATTTTACAAAAAATTTGTACTTTTATTTCCTTTTTAATGTGGAATTTTGTATTGTGTATTGAAAGAAATATATTGATTTTAATAAACCGAAAACTCTATTAAAAAATCCATATAATAGTTACAAATAGGTGTCTTGAAAACTTTTTTCCTAGCCAGATTGTCTCCCAAATACCCAAAAGTAAAGTAAGAGTTTAGATGCCCCTGACAATGCCACCCAATTTAGACCAGTACACAATGGGGGGGGGGGTAATCACAGAGACAGTACCATCATACCCCTACCCCATGAACTTTTAGACCTACAGATTTAACGTGCCCGTGCTCTGTATAGACATGGAGATAGTTTTAGACAGCATTGGGGATCAAACCCAGGTCTACTGTGTGTGTGTTCTGCATTTCTTAACCACTGGGTTAGCTCGACCCTCTTGAAATTTTCTTGACTAGGTTTGTAAGTTTATCAGAAAATTGTAAAAAAAAAATGACATGGAAGCGGTGGTCTGTCTGGTCTCAAATTTGTAACATCAAATATAGGCATACCAGTTATTAAATTGTGAGAAATGCTTTAAACAAATTATGAAAAATGTTAAGATTATGGAATATTAAAAAATTTTCAAGCCAGAAATCAGAAAAACTTGTGTAAGTGTACAATAAATGTGCATTATGTTTGACATAATGTAAACTGCAAATGAATAATACAATATTTTTTCAATTTTAATTTACCATTTATTAAAGAGGTGCATACTAGTTTAAAATATATTGGCTCACCACTGTCTGGTCTTCTTAAATTTATGTAAAATATTAGTTTTGTTATCTAAGATGTAAATCTATAAATTTAAAGTCCATTGAAAATATCGTTTTGCTCTTAAAAATTCAGATCCTTGTTGCTTTTATATATATAAATTTAAATACTCATGTTTTTAGCTTTGTTAAGATTTGCATGAAATGTATTTTTATGTCACTAAATTAGTACAACTGATCATTTATGGATAATTGTTGTGCATAGTTTGTTTTCATTAATACCTTTGTACAAAGATATATTGAACAAATGTTATTCATATTTTAAAATTTCAGAATGTGTATAGCTACTTTTTTGAAAAACGTTAAACCGTTCTTTAAAATTTAACTCAAATTTACATCTTTATATATATAATTGCTAAAACAGTTAATTCACAATCAAAGATTGTAATTTTGTTATCGTTATTTTTTTCTACTTTTTGTATTAGATGAATCTTGCAGACTTACAATTTTATTCACTTTGCTTTTCGACGAATTTTCCATTGATCTGCAAATTTATTCCCAATTTTTATGTAGAGATTTTTTTTTTTTTAATCTGTAATGGTATGTTGTCTATGTAGTGCTTGTAGAATCGTTTGCATACATATGCCCCTTTCCTGTCTAAAATTAAAAAGTTGAAATTTTATATAAAAAAAAATTATAAGTTCATTTTTATAACTATATGCTAAAATTAAAGTTTTATTTTTAAATCATTTTAATAGGAAAAATGATGCTCTCTAGAATTTTTTTTTAGCAGAAAATAATATTTATCTTCCAATCAGTGTAACTAAATTAATTTTTGTCAACATTTTCTTGTTAGGGATATTAATTCCTAATGTCCTAATTTAAAAGTTATAATAATTTATTTCCAATTTCTTGCTGTTTCCCACTCATAAATATATATTATATGTAGTTATTCTATAACTTATATTATACACCCAGAAATATTTAAATATACTTATTCTATAACTTGGTATATTTAAATTCTAAGCATCTTTGAAAAAATTTAAGCAATTAATTTTCCAGTTACTACATTTAAAATTTATGGTTTCATATTAAATTTTGCAAAGATTAAATGAAACTATAATTTAATTTTTCCCGAGTTATATATTTGCAAGTATAAATAATCTTAGTAATAACTATCTGCATTTTTTTTTTTCCATTTAAACCCCCCAGTATTATTAAAACAATAATTGTTACTTGTTGCTGACTTGCCTTTTATCTATGCAAAGATTTGCTAGTTAATATGTCATATTTTGGAATTTTACACTCCCAATGCAATGACCCACATCATTGGACCAGTTTTGTGCTAGTTAGGGCTTTTCAACAACAGATAGCAAATAACTGCATTGCCAGCATGGAAACTTACTATATGCTGTTTTTTTTTAAGAACCTATTGTGACTGGCGAGGTTACAGTACCATCGACTATATTTTGAAGTTTAAGCTCATGCTGCAATGGCCAGGTTCATAGTCACAAAACAAACACGCACTTCTGTTTGGCAGGTTTTTCTAACTATGCCTATGCTATTATATATTAATTTGATCTGCCATTTGCTATTAAATCAAACTAAATTATCATGCTTCTTTTCTTAAACCTGGTTTATTGTAAACTATTTTAAGAAGCACGTTGCAAATAGGCTGTGTGAATTCGATTGTATGTACATACATGTGATTATAATAGGAATCTCAGACTTATACACAGTTAAGTATCCAAAACCTCAGAATTCAAACTTTTCTTCATTTGCAGTGTGTTATTTCCAGAGCTTCCCTTCCAATTTGACATGTATGTGGACAAATTTTGCTTTTTTGAAAGATGTATGTGCAAAATTGTTTGCACTATACCTCATCCAGCATCATTTGAATACTATTTTGATCACATCTGTATACCAAATTCTTCAGTTTTTTGCATTGAGTGATCTTACACCTTGATCTGTCAGAACCCAACTTCTTTCAAACCTTGTGTAATGTAATACTAGGATTTTTGTCTTTCATACCCTCTCATATATTTTGTTTGCATGAAGAAATGTTTTATGATGGTGCTTTCTACATTTTATAAACTTTGCCATCTATTTAAATACTTGTAGGGACCATATTTTTCTGTTAAAATATTTTGCTGGCCGATTGAAAATAGTATGAATTATACATCATTAAATGGGGTTAAATGTTTTATGTGCATTGAATATATTGTTCATTTTTTAAGAAATTTTAATATCAGTTGTTAAAGCTATTTAAAACTGGATCTGTTGACTACAAAAATTATTTGTAGTTAAAATGTAGCCCACATGACTACTAGTTAGACCTATTAAATTCTAATTTATACTCATATAGAGGAAAATAAAAAGTATCTATAAATGTTAAAACAAAATTTGTTTTAAAAATAAAATAAGATAATCAACAGGAGAATGGCAAAAATAAATAATTTCAAACTTTATTATAGAGTTAAATAGGACAAAATAAGAATGTTATGATACATATGCAGCAATAAAAGGATTTGATTTGTATTTATCTAAAAAGTATATACAAATTATCTAACATTTGGAAAGTATCTACATATTGTGTACGCATCTACATTCTCTGACCTCAAGGGTGTCGCTAACAGTAAATCTTGTATAAATAGTGGTAGGTTTATCAATTGGGAAAGTAGGCAGCTGTCTCATAAAAATTTTGGGGCCCCTTCCATGCATTGTATACCTAATAGTAAAATATTTTCAAACAGCAGTTTATTCAACTTCAATACAAAGATATATGTATTTCCCCATTGAAGTAAACCTCTAAAAAATTAAATTTATAAACCATTACCAATTATTATTATTTTTATCTATAATAATAAAGGAAGATGTTTGTGATTGTTTGTGCCAGTTGTAACGGAAAATCTAAACGTTGTACAGCCATAAAATTTGGTACACAGGTACTTCTGGACCCAATAAGGTGCGTCTCTGTTTTTTTCAATTCGAATTAGGATTTTAGTTATTTTATGTTTTAGTATGATTTTTACACAAATGTGTGCCTTAGCATTCAAAAATATTCTTTCAGTTTCCATCTTGACACCATCAGAAAGATCGAAAAATTATCTTTCAAACAAACTTTGAACAGAATCTATACGATCAATAGACTAATTTTAAAAAAAAAATTGACAAGTAATCCAATGTTTATAATTTAACACTAGAACAATGTATATTTTGAACTACCTAGAACGACGGGCAGCGGTCAATTTGACCACCATAGAAAAAATACAGCATACCTTTAATTCAAAACTGTTGATTTGTGCTCTTATTATAAAACCTAGATTAATTTTCTTCTGTGTTTTCAATAACTTTAAGAAAATAAGAAAAGTCATAAAATTTCAATGGGCTGGGATTAGCAGTTTTGAGGGAATTTTTTCTCTAAAATAGTTTGCGGTCAAAATAACCGCTTCCATCGTTCTAGTGTTAACACCAGCTACTGTAAATATCACATGCTGCTCCTAAAAAAAAATAATTTCCTCAACCCATTCGTTCATTAATTATAATTTTTTTTAAGTGAACGAATGCTTAATATTTTTTAATCATTTTCATTCCAAGCGAATCCCTTTCTGGAGTTTTTCTATCTACTCAAGACTACAGGATAGGGAAATCGTGTTGTCCATTTATGCATGTGTATAATAGATGTATGTGTATGCCCTGATGTGTGATTGAGATTTGGAGTATGGTGTTATCAACATCTGTAATATTTAAAGAGTGAGCACTTATTCATTGGAAATATAAAAATTGTGTTGCTTGCAGAAGATATACCCAATATATAAATTGGTCTGATTATGCTGAGATTGTTGACATTAAGATTCAAATTGTTAAGGTTTAAAATTTAACGTAGAATGTAGCATCTCTGCAAGTGATGAATTTAACTATCCTGCTTTAATTCCCAGGCAACTTGGGGTGCATTTTCTAGTAAATTACTAAGTGTATGCACAGGTGAGGGGGTGTAAATCTGCCACAGAGCACAGTTTCCGTTATTATGATATACCCATCTGCTTACCTTTGCCCGCCATATACCAGAACTTATCACAGGTTTCCACCGAAACTGATTTTTCATGTGTTTTAACTTTTAATTTATTAACATACATTATAAACATTAAATATTTTATTATTGGAAATTTGAATACCTGATTATAAAATGAACTAAATATAAATACAGTAGAGCACTATTTATACGTTTCTCAAGGGAAATTCGAAAAAGACGTATAATCGGAATTTTAAGAAACAACTTTGATTATTACAAATTTAATGCTACAAATCATCCTAATTTATTTAAAAGTAATATTTAAACTTATTTTTTTAAGATTTTTTTAATATTTAACTTATTTTTTTAAGATATTATCTATATTAAAAATAATATTTATTATAGTTTTATATTTAAACATTTATGCTCATAAAAATGAAAATAATCATACCTTTATTTTAATTTCATACATACATATCTTAAGTAAATACACATCTTGTTTTATACGATTTATGTGCATGCAGGTAGATGTTAATTAAAAAAATCTTTCATATTGTCATCTGACATGCGGATTGAATGTGAGTAATCAGTACAGCATTATGAATCAAATTAAGGTCTTTGAAAATTTTTTCACTGGTGTTTTCACAAAGAAAATAAGTTCTAAGTTTATCAATGGAGTCCATGGCATTCGTCTGTAAAGCAAGGCGGGATAACTTCTTCACATTCTTCATCATCATCACTACTTAAATTAGCACTGGACCATTTGTCTTCTATTAATTCATCAATTGTGATTAATTTCGAAGTCATTACGTCGGTATCATAATTTACATACTCCTCAAAAGTAACTTCTTATCTCATGAGATTCCAGTCTTCTTCATGAATACAGTTTCATCATCTCCAGCATTGACATCACTGTCGTCATAGCATCACATTCATCTAATTTTGGATCTGGAAACCCTCCTTTAATGATACAATTTTTTTTTTTCAGACTTGACTTGAGTCCATGCTAGAGAAATCATGTTTATCCCCTGAAGTATGTTTATCTTTCCTTGGATATTTCCTGTAGTGATGCTTTGAAGGGCATTTTGAATTAAATGCTTTCTTACACTTTTAAGTTTTTTATTATTCCCAGATCTAGGGGTTATAGTTTGCTCGTGCAATTTAGTGGAAAGAAAACTACTTTCACATTTTTCAAAAAGTCGGTCTCTTGGGGGGTGAGTAACCAGTACATTAATCCATAAAAAGTAAAATTTTACGTTTTTGTTGTTTTATATCTTTATCCATTTTTTTTTAGCCACTCAATAAAAATTTTAAGTCATCCATGCTTTTGTATTTGCTTCATAACCTACTGGCAATGTTTTAACTTTTGCAAAACACCTTGGCTTCCATGACTAGAGGAGTCATCTTATCATTTCCATCAGCATTGGCAAAAAGTAAAACAGTGAAGCGATCTTTAGATTTTTTTTTCCACCATTGCAATTGTCACCTTTAAATGGAAGAGTTCTTGCAGGCATGAGATGATAAAAGAAACCTGCTTCATCAACATCGTAAATGTCCTTCAGCTGGTATCCATCAATTTTGTTCGGCAAATTTTTTAACCATTCTTTAACAGTTTCAGTTGGACATCTTTAGATTCCCTGCTTACCACTTGACTTGAAATTCCATGTCGCATTTTGAATTTGTGAAGCCATCCAGTTGAAAAACATGCATCTTTTATATCCAATTTCAATGCAATTTCCTTTGCTTTTTCCATAAGCATGGGCCCACTCACGGAAATAATTGATGCACAATATTGTTAAAAACTGAAGTAAAATATCCTCTACTTCAGGAAATTTGCCTTCTTGCACACACAGTTTCTTTGCAGAGTTTCCGCAAGCTGCTGCTCTGTCCTCGATTTTTTTTCTTTCATAGACAATGGTTTTCGGAGTAGAAACTGGAATATCCAGTTTTTTAGCCAAATGTACTTTTTTTAATCCTGTAGTTTTGTCAAATTCTTTAAAAATTTCAATTTTATCTTTTAATGAAAGTGCTTTATGCTTTTGGGGCATTTTTGGAGAATGTTAAATTTTTAAGAAACCAACAGACTGAACAGCAATACTGAAACTTGAGCTCTCGAAAGCATAAGAATTCGATTCGAGAAAGCTGCTTGTCAAACAAGAGTCGGGTGAATAGACCCTCTCATTGTTCGTTCTTTTCGTTTTGTAAGCATCGAGCCATTTTACGGTAGGGGTGATTTCTTCCCACAGCAGGTGCAGTTTAGAGTTGCCATGTAAATTTGACAGCTTGAGCGAGAATTCTTTGGGCATTAAAAAGCACGCTAAATTGGTAGCAGTGGCAACCTATGTAACAGTTTCAATGCAATTTCCTTTGCTTTTTCTATAAGCATGGGCCCACTCATGGGAATATTTGGTGCACGATATTGTGTTAAAAACTGAAGCAAAATATCCTCTACTTCAGGAAATTTGCCTTCTTGCACACTCAGTTTCATAGTACCTCTGTCCTTGTGGTGGCAATTCCCAAATATTTTATCCGAATGAAAATTTTCGAATTTTAGAAAGATTTATCAGCGAAAAAACTGGGAAAATGATGTATAACCGAAGTTCTGCATCGTATAAATGAAATATCTTATCATTACATGGTTAGGAATGAATCAGGATGGTGCTGAAATGACATATAAATGAGAAACGTATAAACAGTGCTCCACTGTACCAATTTTCTGGACAGCTAATTGCCATCTATAGCATAGCTCTTGCCACTAATGTCTAGTAATATAAACGTAAATCTATAAGGTGTACTGTGTTGCATAATAAAAAGGGATGGAAGATTTTGTGCAGATTTCACTAGGAATCTTTTCAGTTTGGCAGAAACAGAACATGTGTCTCCCTCTATGCAGATATTAGCACTGTTTTTTACTGTTGTAGTTATTGTTAGGTAATACTCAATAAATTTTAGAATAATCTGCAATTTGAATTGAAGTATTCATTGTGAAAGATAGTTTTATATTTTTAAATAGAAAATAGTTATATTCAGGGATTGAAATTATCACTTTTATATATAAAACTAGAATTTTTCAATGATTCTACTGAAAATGTGACTAACAGTTTTGAGAAAAAACAATTTTCTACTTCAAAGAAATTTTCTATTTGCTGTGTTGATGCACTTGTCAGCAGTTTTATATAATTGTGTACATAAATCTATTTTTATTATAAAGCCATGGTTTAATAGGCTGGGTCCTGGGAAAGTTTGAAGGCGCCTAAAATATTGAAAAAGTATTTTGCTATAAAGCTGCTGTTTTACTAGTACTGATTATGGAAAGCATTTTCTATTTAATCACATACATTTCTGTTGTATTGACATTGTGTTTTCATTTATATTCTGTTTGCTGAAAACAAGAGCAGTAATTGTCCTAATGAATTGTGCCTTAATCACTTAAGTATAATTGTTTAAAATTTCATCTCTTGTTCACAATAAACGCTCAGTTCATGAATATATCTTAGCATTTTATCCATTAAATACAAAATTTTAAACTATTCAAATTTTTATAGAGATATCTTGCTTTTTAATTGATGTTAATATATTAAAAAATGTTATTAAATTATTTGTTCCTAATCAGAAGTATGTGACAGTATATCATGTATGGAAATGTTGCACAGTTTTTATATTTATGCATTTATGTAAAGTTCATGGAAATGACATTATTTGAACTCTGTAAATAATTATCGTCTTGATCTATCATTTCTTCTGCAATCATTGAATTTATCTTCATTTTCTTGCTGCATTGAAAATAAAGCCCAAGATGTATTGTAAATTTTCATTTTGTTTTGGAAGTCAGAGTATTTTATTTGAAATGAATATCATTGATTATAAAAAAATAATTGAGTCATGTCATCAAATGTTTTATGTGCAGAATAAAAATCTATTATATATTATTCACTGGTTTCTTTTGTTCATATTTCCATATCCATCCTATTTAAAGACCATGCTGACGGATGAGTTAATCTTTCTACTGCCCAGTACAATCCTGTGAACATCTGGAATTATGTGGGCAGGCTGTTTGTCAGGGTGCTTGAAAGTACTTGAATTTTGGCTGACCATTTTCAAGGCCTTGAAAGTATTTGAAAATTCTCATATGTTTGATTAAGTTCTTGAAAGTGCTTAAGAAAAGCAGCTATGATAATGTTCCGCAGATCCGTGGCATTGTTTTTTATTTTCCAAGAAGCTCTGCTTTCCCTGGAATTTTCCCTAGTGATATTGTTATTCCTGAAAATTTTCTAAATGGCTTTATCAATAAACATTAGCATTAGTTTGTTATTCATTTTTCCTCCCAGAAACGTATACTTCTTCATGATGAGGGGCTGATTGACGTCCTTGGAAAAAAAAAATGACATGATACTTGAAAGTCCTTGAATTATTTTTTAAAGGAAAGTGTATTCACCCTGGTTTGTCGTCTTGGCAACATTTCAACATCCTAAGGATGCTACTCCTGCCTCATCATTTCAACAGTGGTTTTTTGCATGAGTAACCCACATGAAAAGAACCAACTGTGTTATTTACAAAATATTGTGGTGAACAAGCATTTTGCATCCTTAAAATCAGATATCTGTTATTGTAAGAGTGTGCATTGTAACATTATGAGAACACAATAACAACCATATTTGTAATGCATTTTCAAACCATGCAATTTGCTTGGATAAAGATTCAATGTTATTTTCTTTGCTCACCCAATTTGGCAGTATTCAATGTTGTATCAAGGATTCTGGGACCTTTGCGTTAAACTTTTTTCAAGGGACTGTGCCGTCGTAAATCATGGGTTGAAGGAAATTGTGATGCATGTATTGGGTAGTTTATTCATGTCATGAGCATTCTTTGTGGTTATGAAAAAGTGTAGGTATTGGATTTCATTTATAAAAATTAGTCAATTAAATTAATTTTTGAATTTTTTTTTTTTTTTTACATTTTCAATAGTAATTAGCATGATTTGAAAACTCCACAGAATTAGATGTAAATTTTGTTGAATTACATGGCCCTTGTTGAGAATTAAATTAACCGTTCTCTTTTTAACACAAAAGACTTTAAAATTTTTGATACACTTATGCTTTACTCCCACACCCTGAGTAAAAATGAATGCACTGCCTGATTGAAAGGTTTTAGGTACTAGGATACGGGGACAAAGCTGCTAATCCAGGCGCTGGTGAGCATAGCATACGAGGGACAAAACTAAAATACGGAAGAACTGATAATTCGAGTGAAGTATTAAAAAAAGGGATGTGGGCAGCACATGACTTTCCCTGCAGACTTATATCCACGTTCTCTTTATTTTAATTAAATTTATTTCACTTTTAATTCAATTTTCGTTCTCACTTGTTAACTGGAGTTATTTTCAAAGGTGGCGTAGAGAAAATACAAAAAACTAAAATATCTCGAGAACGGCTAGTCCTGGTGTAATGGGGTTGGTCTTATTCTTTTCTTCGTTAAAAATTACGTATTAAACAAGCATTTAATGTATATATTTGAGCATACGTAGATTTTTATTTTGGATTTTTGCGGGACATTTGGCAATAAAAGGCAGGTTATATTTTTCCGAATCGTACCAAAGTCTAATCAGCACCAGGGTGAACCACAAGTGACTTATCTACCGAATTTTGTGAAAGTCGGTCCATTAGTTTTTCAGCTAGAGTGGATACAAGCTTTTGAGGGCCATTTCGCAAAAAGAGGCGTGTTCTTTAATCCCGAATCGTACCCAAAACTAATCAGCACCAGATTCGCCCACAAGTGACTTACCTACCAAATTTTATGAATTTCGGTCCATTAATTTTTTAGTTCGGATACAAAATCTGCACAGACAGACAGACGCACCACACACACACAAACGTCACGCTAAAAATGGTTTTTTCGTATTCTAGAGGTCTCGAAACGTGTAGATCCGTCGAAAACTCAAATTGCGATTTTCGACATGATTCCAATACTTTCCCTACACATTACCATGTGTTGCAGGGAAAGTAAAAATCTGATGTGGGCAGCACATGACTTTCCCTGCAGACTTACATACACGTTCTCTATTTTATTTAAAATTAATTCACTTTTAATTCAATTTTCATTCTCATTTGGTAACTGAACCTATTTTTAAAGGTGGCGTAGAGAAAATACGAAAAAACTAAAATATCTCGAGAACGGCTAGTCCTAGTGTAATGCAATTGGTCTTATTCTTTTCTTAGTTAAAAATTACGTATAAAACAAGTATTTAATGGATATATTTGAGCATACGTAGTTTTTTTATTTTAGATTTTTGCGGGCCATTTCGTAAAAAAAGGCAGATTGTTCTTTTCCGAATCGTACCAAAATCTAATTCGCACACGATCATCCTACAAGTAACTTATCTACCAAATGTTGTTAAATTTGGTCAATTAGTATTTTAGCTAGAGTGGATACAAGAAAATTTTACGGGCCATTTCGCAAAAAAAGACGGGTTCTGTTTTAACAAATCCTACCAAAAACTATAAATCAGCACCAGCGTCTCACGCAAGTGACTTACATACCAAATTTTGTGAAATTCGGCCCATTAGTTTTTTACTTAGAGTAGATACATACATTGCACAGACGTCCCTCTAAAAATAGTTTTTTCGTATTCTAGAGGTCTCGAAACGTGTAGATCCGTCAAAAACTCGAGTTGCGATTTTCGATATGATTCCAATACTTTCCCTATACATTACCATGTATTGCAGGGAAAGTAAAAATCTGATGTGGGCAGCACATGACTTTCGCTGCAGACTTATATACACATTCTCTTTATTTTAATGAAATTTAATTCACTATTAATTCAATTTTCGTTCTCATTTGGTAACTGGACTCATTTTCAAAGGTGGCGTAGAGAAAAAGCGAAAATATCTCGAGAACGGCACGTCCTAGTGTAATGGGATTGATCTTATTCTTTTCTTCATTAAAAATTACGTATTAAACGAGCATTTAATGGATATATTTGAGCATACGTAGTTCTTTAGTTTAGATTTTGTCGATTTTTGCGGGCCATTTTGCAAAAAAAGCAGGTTATTTTTTTCCGAATCGTACCAAAATATAATCAGCACCAGGGTGACCCACAAGTGACTCATCTACCGAATTTTGTGAAATTCGGTCCATTAGTTTTTGAGTTAGAGTGGATACAAACTTTTGCGGACCATTTCGCAAAGGCGGGTTCTTTTATCCCGAATCGTACCCAAAACTAATCAGTACCAGACTCGCCCAAAAGTGACCTACGTCCCAAAGTCCAAAGACTTACCTACCAAATGTTATGAAATTCGGTCCATTAGTTTTTTAATTAGAGTGGATACAGAATCTGCACAAACAGTCAGACACACACACAGACGTCACGTTAAAAATGGTTTTTTCGTATTCTAGAGGTCTCGAAACGTGTAGATCCGTCGAAAACTCGAGTTGCGATTTTCGACATGATTCCAATACTTTCCCTATACATTACCATGTATTGCAGGGAAAGTAAAAATAAGGCACATTGATAACTAAAAAAAATTTGGAAATTTTTCATTGTTGCAGTTAGTTAGGAAGAACTTTCGATTTTTACTTTCCCTGCAATACATGGCAATGTATAGGGAAAGTATTGGAATCATGTCGAAAATCGCAACTCGAGTTTTCGACGGATCTACACGTTTCGCGACCTGTAGAATACGAAAAAACTATTTTTAGCGCGACGTCTGTGTCTGTCTGTGCAATGTATGTATCCACTCTAACTCAAAAACTGATGGACCGAATTTCATAAAATTTGGTAGGTAAGTCACTTGGATGTCACCCTGGTGCTGATTAGTTTTTGGTACGAATCGAAAAAACAGAACCCACCTTTTTTTGCGAAATGGCCCGTAAAAATTTCATTTATCCTCTAGCTAAAATACTAATTGGCCAAATTTAACAAAATTTGTTAGATAAGTTACTTGTGGAATACTATGTTGGAGATTAGATTTTGGTTAGATTCTGAAAAGAACAACCTGCCTTTTTCTACGAAATGGCCCACAAAAATCGCCAAAATCTAAAAAAAAAGACTAAGTAGTGTATGCTCAAATGTATCAAAAATCGCCAAAATCTAAAAAAAAAATACTATATATGCTCAAATATATTAATTAAATTGTTGTTTAAACGCAATATTTGAAGAGGAAAATAATATAACACACTCCGTTACACTTTAGGACTAACCGCTCTCAAGATATTTGAGATTTCTTGCATTTTTGTTACTCTGATTTCGGGAAAATGTCCAATTCCAAATAAAACCAAAAATTGAATTAAAAATGCAAATTTAGTGTTATTTAGTTCAATTAAACTCAATCTAATGAATTATTAAAGAAATAAAAGAAAATACGAATTTGAGTCTGCAGGGAAAGTCATGTGCTGCCCACATCAGATTTTTACTTTCCCTGCAATATATGGTAATGTATAAGGAAAGTATTGGAATCATGTCGAAAATCGCAACTCGAGTTTTCGACGAATCTACACGTTTCGAGACCTCTAGAATACGAAAAAACTATTTTTAGCTTGGCGTCTGTGTGTCTATATGTCTGTGCAATGTATGTATCCACTCTAACTAATGGACCGAATTTCATAAAATTCGGTAAGTAAGTCACTTGGGTGGGACTCTGGTGTTGATTAGTTTTTGGTAGGATTCATAAAAACAGAACCCGCCTTTTTTTTCTTTTTTTTGCGAAGTGACCCGTAAAAATTTCATGTATCCACTCTAGCTAAAATACTAATTGACCAAATTTTACAAAATTTGGTTGATAAGTTACTTGTAGGATGCTCTGATGCTGATTAGATTTTGGTACGATTCGGAAAAGAACAACCTGCCTTTTTTTTACGAAATGGCATACAAAAATTCCATGTATCCATCCTAGATAAAATATTAATTTACCAAATTTCACAAAATTTGGTATATATAGGTTACTTGTGGGATACTCTGGTGCTGATTAGATTTTGATACAATTCGGAATAGAACAACCTGCCTCTTTTAACGAAATGGCCCGCAAAAATTTCCAAAATCTAAAAAAAAAAAAAAAAGACAACGTATGCTCAAATGTATCAATTAAATTCTTATTTTATACGCACTTTTTGACGAGGAAAAGACTATAACACACTCCATTATACTTTAGGACTAACCATTCTCAAGATATTTGAGATTTTTCGCATTTTTGTTACGCCGATTTCGGAAAAAATTTAATGTCCAATTACCAAATAAAAGCAAAAATTGAATTAAAAATGCAAATTTAGTGTTATTTGATGCAGTTAAACTCAATCTAATGAATTATTAAAGGAATAAAGAAAATATGAATTTGAGTCTGCGGGGAAAGTCATGTGATGCCCACATCAGATTTTTTCATTAGTTGTTAAAATAGTAATGAAGGAAGAAATCGGGAAAATGTTTTCAAATTCATCATCTCAACTCTAGAGTTTTTTTTTTTTTAAATTATAGCTATAGAAACTAAATTTTCTCATGTTTATTTTTGTCCCTTACTATTCATATCTATCTTTTAGAGTTTTGAAGATATTTCGAATTAAAGTAAAAAAATGAAAAAAAAAAACTTGTTCGAACATATACTTTTTAAAGTTATTTTCAAAAAAAAAAAAAAAAAAAAGCTGGATCCAAAATCCAATTATATACACTTGAAGAGCTATACAAATGCTTGCTTATTGTTCAGAACTAGCACTTTTATTTTTTGGAATATAAACATTACAATCTTGAAAACCCTTGAATATTCAATCTTCTCCAAGTTGACAATACGATGACTCTAAAACTGTAAAAGCTGTTTTAAAAATAAATATAGATTCAGATACTAAATTTCCTAGTACACACTTTTGTCGCTTACTATTTATATCTGTATATTATAGTTTCGAAGATATTTCGAATGAAAGTAAGAAAATTGAAAAAAAGCAAACTCTCTTGGACAGATATTTTAGTACTTTTCCTTTAGCCGAGCTTAAGCGATAAATCTTCAAATATGGTTTAAGTATGTTACTTATCAAAACATCATAAGCTTTGCAACAACATTGTGTTTTTATATTGTTTGAAAATAAATTAAATTTCTAACTTTTTTTTTTTTTCGCCAAAAATATTTTGTAATTTGGCGTCGTGAATTTTCCCATTTTGAGACCTGGGAAAAATACTTTCACGGATATAAGCCTATGCTCTATGACCTATATGCAATGAAATAAGTCCAAAAATGAAAATTAAACTAACGTCCTCGTGCGGATGTAGGCCTGTGCTCTATGTGCCACTGAACAGCCGTTGCTATAGGTGCGACCTCCAACAGCCAGCGGGGTCGGATTCTGTGATGTGTTTTTTAGGAGCCAAATGCCAGCGAAGTAGGCCCGCTTAACGGGCGTAGGTCCATGTTCGAATTGCTACGGATCAACAATTGTCATATTAAACCATATTTAACTATTTATCGCTTGCGTCCAACTAAAGAAAAAGTATCGATACTTGAAGTATTTTAGAAAAAAGTTCAAAATATTAAATTATTGAAATTATTTTTATGTATTTATAATCTGGATCCTATTTTCGACAAAACAAAACAAATTATTTAAATTTTTATCTATTAGGTTAGGAGATATAAACGATTTTTAGTAAAGCTCCGTTTTACTTCAAAAAAGCCTTAAGCGTAGATGTTAAAAAAAAAAAATGCTGAAAGTATCAATTGAAAATATTAAAATTCCCGTATATATTCATTTCTATATTATTTAAATTCTATAAAAAGAAATAAAAATCGCCTGCCAAATAAATACATGTTTTGATTCCGTTGCTAAGCAACATCCTATAATTTTCTTCACATAAAGTTTCGGAAATGATATTTCAATAGAAGATTTAATTTTGCATCTTTTATTAACTTCTCAACAACCCCTGCTTCTTGAAATTCAAAACATCCTTAGTGAATAACCCATGATAACCATATCAAATTTGGAAAAAAAAAATCCGACAAAAACTGTTGTTTTGTATACGGAACAGACAGACTTTCCATTTTAGATATATAGATCGTAAAATTATGTGGTAGTGTAATCATTCCATTTATGTGTTTAATTTTTACTCTGTGGCATCACTGTTTACAAATTTTATTTATGAGTAATATTGTTGTTTGGTGCTATTCTTGATAAATTATTTCTGCTTAATTGTATTTTATGTCATTTAATTTAGACATCGCCTGCAATGGAAAGAAATAATTTCGTTTTTCCAAGTGTTGTTGTTGTTCTTAATTTTAAAGTTGTTTTTAAGTGAACTATGATTTATTCATTTCATATCTTATGATCATATTTTTTAACTTTATTGGAAAATATCAGAATGGCAGAGTTTATGAAGTGGCCTGAAACAGCTGTTAAATCTGTAGCAGATGAAATAGAAAATTCTGACTTTTACCTTGAAGTGCTAGCGAAACTTCAGAACCTAATAATTGACCCCAAAGTCACTTGTGATTCTTTAGAAGAAGATATAAATTATTTTTTAGCAGATTCAGGTTACAAGCAGAAACTTCACAATGAAGTATATCAATGCATCGTAAAAAATCCAAATCTTAGTCTGAGCAATCCTCAAAGAAAGGAACCTATTGATTATATTAGAAAGGCACAGATTGCATGGAAGCAAAAGAATTCTAACTGGTTAGGTATCATAGCAAAGGAACTTGGCAAAGGATTTTCACAAGATCGTGATATATCTGAGAAAGAAGAATTCGGAAAAAAATGGTTCGAATTAAGTTCCGTAGAAATGGATTTTGTTAGTTATCGTCCTTTGTATGCTCCTAAGAGTGTTCTTGAGGCTTTAATTAATGTTAACGACAGACTTAATACTGCTGGTGTTGCTACTGAAAATGCTACTGCTACTGAAAATACTACTGCTATTGAAAATGTCACTGCTATTGTAAATACTACTGCCATAGAAAATCCTATTGTTACTGAAAATTCTGCTGGTACTATTACTGAAAATGTTGCTAGTAATACTACTGAAAGTTTTGCTGTTAATGAATTGGAATGTTTTGTTAATGCTGATCCCGGAAGTTCTACTGATACTGAAATGTTGGGTCTAAATTGGGGTCTTATAAAAGTTCCTCTTAAAGTAAAGAGTTTACATGAGTTTAGATTACAATTTGAAGAAATGTCTGGGAATATTGATCACCTTGGTCTTCATGCAACTGTGCCATTTTTAAAATGGAAGAAATCTGAGAACTATTTAAAGCAGAGGGTGACATTAGGCAAATATCTTTTAAAAGAAAATAAAGTTGCTACTGCAAGAGAATTTTGTAAAAGAGGATGTCCTACTTTTCTTAGAGCAGAAATATGGTCTTTAATATTAGGAATCAACGTCTCTGGAGTTGGCAAAGTAAAGTTTAATTATTTGAAAAATTGTGTATTTGAAAATGAATTATTAGTAGATAAGCTTATTTTTAAAGATATTCGTGTAGTTGCAACAAATGATGATCAATATTTTATTTTTGAAGATCTCCTTTATCAGATTTTGTTACCTTTTATTCGGGATACTTTTATCGCATCTCAATTGGATATGAGCAATGAAAATTCTCCTAATCTTGCATCACAGGCTAGTTGCAAGTCGAAAACTTATCCTGGAAGTGGTATTTTCCCATTTCATGGGTTTTCTTTGTATCTTGCTCCTTTATGTTTCATTTATAGAGACCCTGTTACTCTGTATTATGTTTTTAGAAAGCTGTATGTTAGATATTTCTCGAGATTGCACAATCTTTCATCACATCCTCATGGCATTTTATCATTAGCTTTGTCATTTGAAACTCTTCTTGGAGAAACAGAACCACAAATGGCTTATCTTTTTTCTCAGCGTGGCATATATCCGCTTCGGATAGCTATAAATTGGATTGTTAAAGCTTTTTCTGGATACCTACCTTCGGACCAAATTTTGCAACTCTGGGATTGCATTTTGGCATATGATACAACTGAAGTTTTAGCTGTTTTGGCTGTTGGCATCATTTCTTTGCGAAAACCAGTTATTCTGCATGCAAAAAACCAAAAAACATTAATGAAGATGCTCGATGATATAACTGAAATAAGAGTTGTTCCAATTCTTCATGGAATGTGCAATCAGCGTGTTACGGCAACAGGGATGCACTGGCCGACAGGGATAGGCAAGTCTAGTGCTTGGAGAGGCCTTGTGAGAAAAGGTCCAAAAGGCCACCACTCCAAACGTTCCAAACCTACCAAATCCAAATTGCCTAAACCAGCTAAATCCAAATTAGATCGGGCAAATAACTCCGAATTGGCTACACCAGTGAAACCAGTAGAATTGGACAAGCCTGTCAACCTCAACAAATCGATTAAACCAACCAAGCCATCTAATCCATCCAAAGCTGTTAAGCTGTCATCCAATATCAATACAGCAAAAGCAACTAAAGTAAAAGTGGCCAAAGACAATGCAAGCAAGCCAACGAAAAGCGACGTTGGCAAATTAACTATAGGTCATGTAGGCAAGCAAATCAAAGGTGAAGTAGACAAACCAACCGAAATCAAAGTATCTAAAGATAAGGAAGTTAATCTATCAAAAGCTAAAGTTACCAGCACTAAAAAGGTTATTAGTCCATTCAAAACTAAAGGAAATAAAACCAAAGAGGTTAGTCCATTGACTCCTGAAGTGGCCAAAGCCAAACAGATAAGTATATTGAAAGCTACAGGGGACAAACCCAAAGTCGAAAGAATTCCATTTCACCCACCAGTTTCATTCCTTAGTTTATCAGAAGTTACAGGGACCAAACCTAAAGCCAAAAGGATTTCATTCGATCCAACAGTTTCATTCCTTAGTATATCGAAAGTTGCAGGAGCCAAAACGAAAGAGGTTAGTTCATTTAAAACTAACGGAAATAAAGTCAAAGAGGTTAATCCATCGAAAACTAAAGTCATCAAAGCTCTAAAGGTTTATCCATTGAAAGCTAAAAGAGCTAAAGCAAAAGAGATTCCATTTCATATAATATCAGTTACACACCTTAGTTCATCAAAAACTGCAGAAGATAAAGGCAAAGAAGTTAGTCGATCAAAATCTGATGGGAGCAAACTAGTTAAAAAAGGCAATGCGACTCACAAAACTCGCAAATGAAGGCGTTATGACAAATTTGGTTTATCCTTATACTATACAGGGTTACAAGGATTGTCCTTCTTCAGGCCAATATTTCACGAACTATGGCAGCTAGCTATGCACTTCTTGTGCCATTGTATAGGAATCCCCTATGAGGGGGTTTTAGGGGGTTAGGGGACCATCTCCCCCCTCCCCCAGAAAATCAAAACATCGGGAAACAACAACCGAGTATTCAGACAAGGCAACAATATGTGAATGCATAACAGACGATTTTCCGTCCTTAAATAGATTGATAGATGGAGAATTCGCATAAAATGCGGAAGAGGTCATCCAATAGAAAACCTGGAATGGACTTACATAAGTAGTAAAATGTTCGTCACTGTTTCTCGAAGCGTAGGCATACCTCCCTCGCATGTCATTTGTGTACTCTGTGGAATCAACATAAAGCACGACATTTCAACTTTATGTAAATTGGCCCGGACACAGTGAATTAGACAACCTTCCGCCTTATTTCGCATTCGGGGTGGTCCTTTTAATTGTTTGTTACGGAACTAAAACACTTTTGTATTAAATTTGACTCGTTCTACAACTTTCTAATTGACTTTTTCCCCTATCGCCAAAATGAGCCCTTAAACTTCCAAAAAGCGGGAGGGGGGCAGGATTCCCCTGGTCTCATTGTGTGGGCCATAGCGGGCTTTTTGTATAACACAAGAAGTACATAGCTAGCTGCCATAGTTCATGAGATATTGGCCTGAGGAAAGACATTCCTTGTAACCCTGTTTTACCTCTCAGTCGCATTTTAAAAATTTTTATAGCTATTTGTTTAAGTTTTTATATGCAGTGTAACTTTGTTTTTCTTTACAATAAAACTGGGAAAACCTGCGAAATATTTTTAAGTTCTGTGAAATATCGTTAATTTTGTCTTAAAAACGTGCTAACTCCCAGTGCTAAGATGCTCCGCCCTCTGTTCTATGCCGTCCATTAATTGTCGGAACTCACTTCATCAGCTCTTTCATTACGCCTGCTACACAGATATTGGAGCTTCACCCCTAGTTCGCTAATACTCACCAACTCGCTTGGCGAGCTCTTTCACTCTAGCCGGTCTCTATGCCCCCGGCTTGCTAACGTTCGCTGACTCCCTCGAGGGATTCGCTATAGCTCACTAACCGCTGGAACTCGCTTCGCGAGCTCTTTATCCGACTGCTACGCAGATGTATTATACCCGTTCGACTCCGCCAACGGCCGTACCGTGCTGAAAGCACCGGTTCTCGTTAGATCACCGAAGTCAAGCAGCATCGGGCGCGGTTAGTACTTGGGTGGGTGACCACCTGGGAACACCGCGTACTGTTGGCACATTTCGGGCGCGGTAGTCCGGTGGTTTGCGCGCTGGATTTGCACGCTGTCACAACTGCCGCCGTGTTCATGCGGAGTACGATCACGTTGAACATGTGGGTCCGTAAGTCCTTCCGAGAGGTTGGTGGTAGGGGAATTAGGGTACGGTCCCTGTGGATGCCTCCCCCACTGGGTTCCGGTCTAAATTGGATGGAACTTCCCGGCCGTCCAAACAGTTACCTTACACCTTTCTGGTAGGTCGGACGGTCTGGGTCTGAACAACAACAACCCGTTCGACTCCGCCTGTTCTTTGAAACTCTGCAATCCCGAATTTTGGTTCTCGAACTTTTTAAACTCGCTAACACTCGCCAACTTCAGGAGTTTGGAGGATTTCCTGCCTGTTTGTTGCCGCTCAATAACCGCCGGAACTCGCTTTGCGAGTTCTTTTTTCCCGCCTGCTACGCAGATATATTACACCCCTTTCATTCGTGCTTCCCGGCCGCCCATTTTTGCTGCTCGATGTCTTCAGATGAGCCGGACAGCCTGGATTTTCGACCGCTTTCACTCGACCTGTTCTCTGAATCTTTGCAATCCCGGATTTTGCTTCGCGAACTCTTTAAATTCACTAACGTTTGTCAACTCCTAGTGTTCAGCAGATTCGCTTCCTGTTCGCTGCTGTTCACTAGCGGCTCTTTTTCCAGCCTGCTACGCAGATATATTACACCCTTTTCACTCCAGGGCGCGGTAGTCCAGTGGTTAGCGCGCGAGAATTGCACTCGGTAGGCTCGGGATCGATTCCCTCCGCTGCCAAAACTGCCGCTGTGTTCACGGGAAGTACGATCACATTAAACATGTGGGTCCGTAAGTCCTTCCGAGAGGTTGGTGGTAGGGCTAGGAGGGTACGGTCCCTGTGGAAGCCTCCCCCACTGGGTTCCGGTCTAAATTGGGTGGCTCTTCCCGTCCGTCCAAACAGTTACCTTACACCTTTCTGGTAGGTCGGACGGCCTGGGTCTCAACCCTTTTTACTCCGACTATTCTCTGAAATTCTGCAATCTCGGATCTTGCTTCGCAAACTCTTTAAACTCATTAACGCTGACCAACTCTCGGAGTTTGGGTGATTTCTCTGCCAGTTCACTTCCGCTCACTAACCGCCGGAACTCGCTTTGTGAACTCCTCCCGCTTGCTACGTAAGTGTAATACGCCCGATTCGCTGAAGTTGAATAACTCCCGGATCTCGCTTCGCGAACTCTTTTAATTCGCTCGTGAAATACAAGTATTAGTAAAATCAATAAGGAATATCATTGCAGACATTGCTCCATGTGTTACTAGCTAACGCTGTAGTCTACCATTTTCGATGTAGCCGTGAGGTTGTAGCCATAAATCATTCACAAATGAATTTGGAATTGCATCATCCAGTGAAATCTTTGCTGATACTGGGAATACAAAATTTTTATTTAATTAAATTTAGTATTTAATTAGCCTAAAACAAAATTCTAAGCCAGTCTTACACATTTACGGGCTCATGTGTAAAATTTCAGAACTGTATGATTTGCTGTTTGTGCTTTGCTTAGACATGTACTTCTGAAAAACAAGGCATGCATTACTCTTTTTATTGTTCGTTGTCTTTTCACCATTGTTGGTTTGGGGTCATCTTCAAAGACCCATACTTTACTTTCTTAATGTGTTGGAACATAAAAAAAAAACGATATGCACGTTTTATCACCAGTTATGATTTTAGAAAAAATGCGGTGTCCACCATCATTAAGTAATTTTAGGGTTTCTTTACTGATTCTGACACGCTCTGCTTTTTGGTGTTCTGTTAAATTATGGGGGACCCAATGACAAACTAATTTTTTTATATGCATGTTCTTCATGAATAATTTTATGTATAGCTGTGGATCCAATGTTAAGTTCCTTCTGTATCATTTTGTAGGTACAAAAATTATCATCGATTAACATATTTTGAATGGTCGACACATTTTCTGGGACTACAGCTGACAAAGGTCTTCCTGTGTGTTCTTCATTCAGGAGAGAATTTCGACCTCTTCTAAACTCCGTAAACTATCTGAATACAGTGGCACGAGTTGGAGCATCATTTCCATATGCTAATTGTAGACGTTGAAGACATTCTTCTTGATTTAGCTCCACTTTAAAATCATAGCTCGATAATGCTCTCACGTCAACTCCATTTTCTTTTTTTTTCAAAATTTATAGCTAAATTTTAATTGTTACAAATTATCGTCTGCGGACATAAAAGAGTTCACATTTAAATATCCGACCAATATTTTTTTTAGCGCATATCGTCTGCCCCTGTCTCAAAAATTACAGTGTGACCCTCATATATAAGAAAAGCTCTTTTTGTCTATGTGTAACGTAACGCTTGGCGATAAATTTGGCTACCCAGAGCACTAATTTAGCGAAATATAACCAACTTGAACATCGCCAACATTAACGGAAATGACGCCAAATTGATGAATTAATTATTAAAATACTTTAATATGAACTATATTGCTTATTGCGGATGGCATCAATATTTATAAATGTCAATTTAGAGTTGTGCGAAATATAAGCTAATTGGGTACTTCGAAATAGTTTTACATGTTGTCAGCCGGAAGAACGCCAAATGTAAATACAATTCAATGTTGAAAACATTGTACCATGGATATTATACATAATTTGTTCACTGTAAAAGAAGTCAGATTTCTTCATTATTTCATTATATAAATTAATAAATTTTTAGTTATTAATTCATCAATTAGACGTCTTTTTGTTGTAATTTTAGCGTCATTTTTGCCAATTTGGTAAAATATTAAAAAGTTACTAAATTTGTGATATTTCTCTAATTAAGCCACCAAGCGTTAAATATTTTATAATACTCATTTTTATGTAATATTTTAGATAAATTTATCTGAAAAAAGTGCAATATCTCGAGAACGGTTGAAACTAGCGCTTTAAAGTTTGTATCATTCATTTTAGAATAAAACAGTATATGTGACATGATCATTTATTTAACATTATTGAACGTTCTGATTTTTTTTATGATTTTTTCAAAAAGTCATTCGAAAATCGGGGTCTTCCAAACGTTCGATCGCGTTTAAAAGAAATGGGGTTCCAGTATTCCCGGATCGTAACAATCGTGCCAAGTTGCGTTCAAAACGCCCCATTCGTTCGTGAGATATCGCATCCACACACTCATTGATACACACACAATATATCACCTCAAAAACGTTCGATTCGAGTTCAGGGGCACTTGAAACGTGCTTTTCCGTCAAAAATTCGAATTAGAATTTTCGACCCCCATCACAATACTTTCCCTATATACATTACTATGCATGTAGAGAAAGTATAATTACAAATTTACCGCAAATTAATATATATATATATATATATATATATATATATATATATATATATATATATATATATATATATATATATATATACAAGGTAGGGTAGAATCAAAACGTTTGGAGACTGTGCTGAAACACATCTTGGCACATGTGTTTTTTACAGTGAACAAATTATGTATAATATCCACGGTACAATGTTTTTAATATTGAATTGTATTTACATTTGGTGTTCTTCCGGCTGACAACATGTAAAACTGATTGGAGGAGAGGGGAACTATTTAACCGTGGCATAGAGGCACATGTGACGCGAGATGTAAAAAGAAAGAAGCAGGTCCGCAGTACCGCAGTGCAGGGTTTTTCCAGACAATGCGTGCCAGTGAACTGTAGGTGGAATGTTTCTGTCGGCGAGTTCCCCAAACGCTGGGAGAATTTGATATTCGCACGTTGTTCTTTAAACACCATTTCCGTTTTCAACGAACGCGAACGACTACAGTTCACTAACAATCCCGCCGCTGCCCAAACTGCCGCCGTGTTCACGCGGTGTACGATCACGTTAAACATGTGGGTCCGTAAGTCCTTCCGAGAGGTTGGTAGTAGGGGAAGGAGGGTACGGTCCCTGTGGATGCCTTTCCCACTGGGTTCCGGTCTAAATTGGGTGGCACTTCCCGGCCGTCCAAACAGATACCTTACACCTTTCTGGAAGGTCGGACGGTCTGGGTCGAAGAAGAAGAAGTTCACTGACAGGCATTGTCTGGAAAAACACCTGCTTCTTTCTTTTCACATCTCGCGTCACATGTGCCTCTACACCACGGTAAAATATTTCCCCTCTCCATCAGTCAGGGTTGAAGATATCAGCACAGTCTCCAAACTTTTTGATCCTACCTTGTATGTATATATATATATATATATATATATATATATATATATATATATATATATATATATATATATGTATATATATATATATATATATATATATATATATATATATATATGTATATATATATATATATATATATATATATATATATATATATATATATATATAGATTTAATCTATCTATTTCTTCAGAAACATACATTTTTGTGTTTGCTTCTACAAAAAACTTGGACATGATTAGAAGTAGTATATCTATGTACGTATGAGCGCACATGTACTTTATACACTAAAAACTATATTTTATAGCTTATTTTTATCTTTTTTATATATAAAAAAAGGTATCGATCCATATTATTATTAAAAACATGATTTTATATCAAAATAAGGCCTTTTTAACATTTAGACCAAATATTAGATAAATGCATGAAAAAAGAGATCAAAAGATAGGCCGCTCCATTTTGGGGCTCCCTCATATATAGGTAAATTACGGTGAAAGGATTAAATAAATCCTCTAAGCTTTAAAATAAATGGGGGGACCGTTAGTCCCCTCATAAAAGTTTGATTTTTTAAAACATGGTCCTGAAAAAAATAAAAAAGTCAGAAAAAATAAAGTGATTTAACACGATAGGTTAGAAAATCATAGAATAAATAACTCTCTCATATTTGCCACCACCAGAATATATAAATATACTTTGAAACGCGTCCACAGATAGAAAGGCTCTTTAAGCTTTTCTCATATCAGAAGCAAAAAAAAATAAAAGTGTTTATCTCTCCTAAGTGCAACGTTATGAAGATTTATTTGATAGATGGCAGCACTATCCAATGTTAGAGACTAAAATAAAATAAAATATAGTAAAATTCAGCAAATCCCCCTTCCCCCGCAGACCTATTTTGATCTTAAATTCACCTCTACACGTTGGGGGTTTTAAGGTCTGCGGGGGGTATTTTTTTTTTCTTCTTAAGACTCCTCATCAGCCAGGCTCCTTTCATCTCAGGACTCATCAGGCTCCTTTTCACACAGCCAGGATTCCATCTCCAATATTTTCTATGACTGAAATAGACAAGGAATATACAATTAATATACTATATATATATATAGACTAATACTAATTAAATCTAATTAATTCTAATAAATAACGTACGGATCATATATTCACAGTGCACATGAAGATTTGAACCAGCATCTTTCTGATAGTAGACCATTGCTTTATCCATTCGGCCAACCCCGGGGCAATAACACATCAAAATTTTAAAAATATAAACATGACATAATATTTTTTAGTCGAAAAAAGTTAACATCTAAGACTTTTTCGACTAAAAAATAGTTTATAAATAATATAAAATAAAGAAGGATAGTTTTTTGAAGAATATATACACAAAGTACTATAGTTTAATATATATTAAAAGATTAATATATATTAAAGGAAGTGCTGCCATCTATAGCTTAGAAAAATCAACAAAAGTAAGTTGCTAATCTCAAAATTATAATAATATTCTTACTAAGACTGCTTTTAACTCTAAAATATATTAAGCTTCCTCTAATTCATATTCATATTTATCATTAATCATACCTGAATATTTAAAAATATACCTTCCTTTATTGATTTCATATATAGATTCATCAGATAGCATACCGTGTTTATTTGCTAAATAATAATCTTTTTCAATTTCATCCACATATAATTTTACGATTACTGTATTTCCGTATTTGGTTTTTATTTTTTTCAATGATATTAGATTATATTCCCCAGGATATAAATCATTTAATTTAAACGTCTTAGGATAACCTCTCAGTCTATTGAACTCTTCCATTTATTAGTAAACATTTTTTTATAAATAATTTCTAAACATTATATGATATAGGGGTCATCCCCCCCCTGAATTATAGAGATAAAATAGTTTTATAAACCCCTCTAATATATTAAAACTGCACTGACTTGTAGAAAATTATATAGAATTATCTGTCTTTCACATTATTTTTTCCTCTTTAGAAAGCGCGCCGCGTGTTAATAGATTTGCGCCGGCTGTGAAAAGATAAGGATTGCTCATCTTTGACCTCGCTTCTAAGATTATTGTTTTTCTCAGTTGACTCAAGTAAGGCGGCACATTTTTTTATAAATTCATGTCCAATAGAATAAATTCTTTGAAATAACATATAAAACTCCTAATCCATTCAATTTAATATCTTCGTTTTCTTCTTTTTCAATTAATTCAGTCAACCTATGAAAACTTTCTGATAATAGTTTTTTATTATGATCATATTTTATATATAAATCATACAATTCATTACAAAGATAAGTCATATAGTAAATTTCTTCAGAATTTGTAAAATTTAAAGCTCGAATATCACCTAAGCACTCATCCATTTATTAGTAAACATTTTTATAGTGTCCTAAAGCTCTAGTATTCATACCATCTTCTAATATAAATCTTTTATCATCTTTTGCTGATAAAGCTATCTTGTTCACTTGAATTGAATACAATTCATGTTTCTTACTTCTAATTAAATTCTGTGTTCTATATTGATCTTTTTTATTTAATAAACAGTCTTTATAATCCTCAAATGATATTCTGTTTTTAACGGTACTAGTCTTAGTACCTTTAGACCTCTTAATCTCAAAATTTTTATCTTCAACACTCTGTTTTTCTAATCTTATTGAATACATTTTACTTCTTAAACCTACAAATTCTTCCATAATCACACCATTATTTTCATCTTTCATTTTACCTATTACTTTTTTATTACATCTAGGCATATTATACAGATTATTTACTTGATAATCAGATGTATCGAAATAATCAATCATAGACTTCATATCTTCATAAAAGTCATCTGTTTTAATATCATATATAAAACTATCTGTATCCATATATAATAACTTAATATTATCTTTATATCTCGGTTTCATAACATTATAATGAAAATCATACATTAAATGTTTAGATAAATCTAATATACTCATTCCAACATAAATCGGTTTATTAAAATATAGTTTTGTTTTTTTCATGTGAACAGCTACCAAATTTTCATCAAAAATAGTTCTACATTTGAAATTAGGTTTAGCAATTAATTTTTTAACTTGATCATAATTACAACATAATCTTACATCAATTCGCTTTCTTATAGATTCCATTGTTTTTCCAAATATAGAATTATTCATTAATTTATAAAAATCTTTCTCAAAATCATTAGCAGCTATCTTTCTCATTTCAGTGTTTAAATCTATATATTTTTTTAACCAATTTGATTGTTTAAATTGCAATACTCTATGTACTCTTACAGCCTTTAAACCCATTTTCAAATATTGTTTTAAACTTCTATAATGAACTACATATTTCTCTTTATCATGTAAAGTTGTTAATAACTTACCTTGTTTTGAATTTTCAGGTATTCTATTTTCAGGACATAATGGTAAATCTGAATGATAATCATGTAACTCTTTTGGATATCTTAAACTAATTTCAAATATATATCCAATATCTGAATCATCTTTTATTTTATTTTTATATAATTCGCGTTTAACATAATTTATTTCATTACACCATTTAAATTCTCCATATGGTAAATATTGACTCATAGCCCATCCATATAAATTATTAGCATCTAAATACATTAAATAATTGGATTCTTTACTATTATCATAATTTTTCATATATTTATTATTTGCTATTCCATATCTATTACAACATTGTTGTTGTTGAAACCCAGACCGTCCGACCTACCAGAAAGGTGTAAGGTAACTGTTTGGACGGTCGGGAAGTGCCACTCAATTTAGACCGGAACCCAGTGGGGGAGGCATCCACAGGGACCGTACCCTCCTTCCCCTACCACCAACCTCTCGGAAGGACTTTCGGACCCACATGTTTAACGTGATCGTACTCCGCATGAACACGGCGGCAGTTTTGGCAGTGGCTGGAATCGAACCCGGGCCTACCGAGTGCAACTCCAGCGCGCTAACCAATGGGCTACCGCGCCCCCTATTACAACATTGTTAAAGGCCCAGACCATACAGCCAACCCTATTACAACATTGTGAAACACCTCCTCTTAAACCTTTTTCTATCATGAGAATCATATCATAATCATTTAATAAATCTAATTTAACATTTGTTATTTTTAACATTGCATCCCAAGATAAACCAGGAGCTGTAAAATACCAATCTGGATCTAATTTATAAGTTTTTTAAACAAACATCTCTAAAATTTTCAAATACATCTGTTAAAATTAATACATCTGTTTTGACATATAAATCTGTATATTCACCTAAATTTTTTTATATTAAATTCTTTCCAAACACGTTGGGCATGTTTATATTCTTCATCAGTAATATTACATTCATTCAATTTATTATAAAATTTATCTTTTGAAGGTAATTCTGTTTCTTTGTATTTATCTCTAGAATCCATATAATCATAAGGATATACACCTTTTCTTGTAATGAGATCTAATTTATCATCAGGAAAATGTAATGATGTCTCTCTAAATTTAGATTTTAAGTATTTAATATATTTCATTTTTCGTATTTTTGGTGGACACTTCTCAATATTTTCTGGTCTCAAGTTTTTTTGATAAATTATCTAAACTGCAAGACATAAATTTAAATGAATCAATAAATCTCAATTTCATACCTCCTATTTTTTTGCTGAAAGATATATATTTTTCTTCAGTATTAGGTATAACATCTATTTTTGTTTGATCAAATCCAAGTTCTTTTATAAACAAATGAGAATCATAACCTGTTAAATTATGAATTTTTACTGGAATAAATTTTGGAATTTGATAATTTAAATTACAAACATTATGAGCTGGACCTCTATATTTTCCAGTTATATGACAATGATCAATTACTTTTTCATCATTTAAGATTTGATTTTGACATATATGACAAATATTAGTTCTTTTATAATGATTTTCATCGAACTCTATCATTGATTTGATACTTTCATATTTTTTAGTTTTGTCTTCTATAATTTTTTCAATTTTAAGAGTATCCTCTTTTAACATAGATACAAACTTTTTGATTGTATCTGGTCCTCTATAAACAACAGGAGGTTTATAGAATTCCTTTTCATATTTGATATAATAACAAAATGCATCTGCTACATGTTTTTGATATTTTACAGTATATGATTTAGTTTGATCTTGCTCACATGTATCAATTTTAGGTAAGAGAGATTCAAAATCAGCATATATAGTATATGGTACTCTCATTTTTCTTTCATGATTTTTAAATTGAATAACTTCATCTTTTTTAGGCATATTAATTGTGACAGCATCTTTACAGTATTCCACATGTATCTTTAATCTTTCCTCAGAATAAAAATAATTTAAACATCTATCACATAAAAATATACGATGATTAGTAATTTGTGATCTGATCAAACTATTCATATTTTTAATCCAACAATAATGATCTTTCATATAAAACAAGTTTACATGTTTTTCTAATTTATTGTTAGTTATTCTAAGTGGATAAATTGAACCATCATAACTATAAGCATTTACAGATATATTATTTAGTTTTTCAAATTTCTTAATATTGTCTAATGAAACAGGAAAATCAATACCTTTAAAATGTAATTCATCTTTATATTGCTCATATTTTGACACTCTTTGAGGATCTTTTTTTACAGGATGAATTGCTGATAATATTGACCACATAAAACATTTTTTATCTTTATTTTTTACATTTATTATAGCTTGTTTAGATTTAATTTTTTCAGGTAAATCAATATAACTTGATCCTCTCAAGGGTTGATACTTATTTATTCTCAATTCTAAAAATTTAATTTCTTCAAGACTCCAACCAGATCCTTTTGATATAAAATCATCAGATTCATTTATTAAGTTGTCAATAACATAATCATAAAAAGTATGTAAATCATTAGATTTTAATATAATTTGATTCTCAGTTTTGAATGTAAATTCTTGAATTTCTTCATTCAATTTATACAAACAAAACAATTTAAAATTTACCTTTATTCCATTAAATTCTTTCAAAATATCCTTTATTTCTTCTATTACAACCTTTCTTTTCTCTTCTAAAAATTCTAGAGGGATTTTAATATTATTATAATTATTAATTCTGTATGATCTTAATCTAGATTTATAAGCAGTTTCATATTCCTTAATTTCTACATTACCTTCATCTAATGCTTTTTTATGTTTTCGACTTGATATGTGATTTTCTAAATGTTTATAATATATACCGCAAGTAATACATTTTCTTTTTTGTTTTGATCTTTTTATCATTAAGTCTTTCTTTATATGTTCTTCTTCATCTTCATAATATTTACCACATATACGACATTTTCTATCTTCTGTAAATAACTTTTCAAGATTTTCTTCTTCTGTAAATTCATTTTCTTCAGGAAAGACAGATTTAAAATCATTTTTATCAAATCTTAAATTAAAAGAATCAAAAATCTTTTTAATTTTTTTACGTTTTTTAGGTTTATCAATAAATATTTTTTTCTTTTTTTCCAAGTATGCTGACAAATCTAAATTTAATAAATCTACTAAAACAGGTTTATATTCACCTGTTTTTCTGATATATTTAGTTAATAATTTAATTAAATCAACCTTCTTACAACCTTTAGGTTGTTTAATATTCAATTGTTTTACTACTTTTCTAAGCTCACCAATAGTCTTTGACTTTAAGTTGAGCTCCATTTATTAGGAAACATTTTTTTAAATACTTTTTCCAAGATGCTTACTGTGATAAATACTTTTTAAATGCCTCTTTTTGTGTGTATATGTATATTGCATACCACATTCACATTTAAATTTTTTATATTTGATTATGGAATCACAACATTTACAATGACTTTGGAAATAAATTTTTTCATTTCTATGATATATGTAAAACTCATTTACCGATTTCATAGTCAAACAGTGTATACACTTTTTTGTAAGCTCCATTTATTAAGAAACATTTTTATAAAAGGATTGTAAAAAATCATTCCATATTTTTTCATATTTCTTTTTAACTTTTTGAACATTTATATTATTTTCAATATTAAAAATATCACAAATCTTTTTCATAAAATAGTAATAGTTAATTGATTTCTCATAATACATAAAATCTAAAAATGTTAAAAACATATCCTCAATTTCTTGAGAAATATTATATCTCCTTCTTAATCGATTAAAATAACAAACTCTACTATTATATCTTTGTTTTAAACTTTCGTAATCGATAACATAAAAATGTTCTTCTTCTTCTGAATCATAGATTAATTTCATCTTATTCATTTATACTAATTCAGATGTCCAACTATTAAATTCATCTGGATATCCTAGCCATTTTACATAATACTTATTTCCTTTCTTTTTTATGATTTTTTCAATTTTATATACATCATCTTTTTTATTATATTTTACCATTTCATTTTCATAAAAAGTTCCTTCAATTTCTTTACTGTTTAAATCTTTTAATCGATAAGTAATTGGATCTGTTTTCAATACTTCAGAAACTATAAAAATCTCTTCAGTGAATGTAGAATCATCTACTTTCCTGAATGTTTTCTTAATTGTAGATATTCTAACACTATCTCCTATCTTAAATTTAGGTTTTTTCATGATCTTTTTAGTATATAAATTTTTATAAACTTGAGATTCATTTTCTCTAGCCTCAACGGGTGTCATTTTTATAGATCTATGATATGAATTGTTATAATTTTTAAGTAATTTGGGTAATACATCAATATATCTTTTAGTATTGTTAGCATGCATATATTTTATAATTTTTTCTCTTATACTTCTATTAAATCTCTCAGCTATTGCAGATTTTATTTCTTTATTTTTAGTTGTAAACCAATGTATATTATTATCTTTAAATAATTTTTGTGTCTGTTTTCCTGTAAATTCAGTACCTTCATCTGTCAAAATGAATTTTGGTATTCTTTCTTTAAAAACTTGTTTAAAACCTTGTACAACTTCTTCAGATGTTTTTCTTTTTATAGGAAAAGCCCAAGCATATTTATTAAAAGCATCTATAACCGTTAACAAATAATTAGTTCCATCATTATATTTACTATAATTTTTTATAAATAACAAATCAGCGTCAAATTGATTATTACTGTTTGGAACATAAACTCTTCTTCTTTTAAATTTACGAATGACAGGTTTATATCTAGTATATACATCTTGTTCATGTAAAAATTCTTCAACATTAGGTAACCCTGTTTTTCTTTTCAATTCATTAATTCCACAATAACCTGTTTCTGGATTATAATATGTCTCTTTTAACTCCCTAAAAAAGTATTCTTTTTACTTCCACAAATAGTACAGATACCTTTACCAACCGGTTTATTATTTTTAGAAGTAGTTTTATAATAATTTTTAGTTGGGGTTTTATCTTTACACTTAACACAATATATAGAAATACCTAATCCAAAAGTTTTTTTAACTTTAATAATAGGTTTAATAATTCCTCTAGCTAATCTTTCTTGAAATGTTGGATCTTGTATAGCATTTAAATTATCTATTAATTTTTGATCAGCAACATGTCTCAGTTTTGTATCTTTTGTTTTATTGTAATCAATATCATGTTCTTTACATGCTTTATCAACTCTATTTATTCCAGGATCACCTCTTTTTAATCTTTTTTCTAATTTTGTATTTGGACCACAATATTGATATCCTGGTAAATGCATTTCTGGAAGATTTACTTTATCTTGTATCCATCCAACAATATCACCACCTTTCTTTTTACAAACCATTTATTTATTTAGAAATTTATATCCATTCAATTGCATATGTTTTACGTATTTTTCAACTGGATTAAATTTTAAACTTTTTATGAAATCCTTTTCACGCATATAAATTTCTTCTTCTGTCATATCCTTAGCTTTAAACGAATTAATGAGTTCTTTATAAAAATTATAACAATGTCTATATTCTTCTTTCCTTTCTGCTATTTTTAATGCAAGATCTATGGCTTCTACTATACCCACTGATAAACTTAAAAATGCAAGCGGTAGAAAGGCTATAGCTGATAAACCTGTTCCACTTAGAATAACCTTACTTACTGATAATGAAATACTTATCTTTTGATACATATTTCTACTCTTTCTGTAAACATATAATCTTTTTTCTAAATATACATCCATTTATAAAGGATTAAATTTTTTCCTGTATCTTATTTCAGGATTAACTAAATCTAACATAAAAAAATCATATTTTTCTTGAACACTTTTATTATATATTTGTTTGAATTCTTCAGTACTTAATTTACCATCTATCTCTCTTATAATCTGTTGAATTTCTTTTGGTTGTAGATTGAAAAATATAAAGTAATTACAGTTCTTTCTTATATTGATAGGTGTTAAAAAATATGACTGAGATAAATAAATAATAGATGCGTTTTTCTTTCTACCTCTGATAAATAATTCTTCAATGTTTTTTTGATCTTTCTCAGTCACACAATCATCAAAAATAACTAAATTCTTTAATGTAGGATTTAAATCATCTACAGTAATAAAATCATCTGAAGAAAAGAATACTTCTGTTTTTTTGTATTTATCATATAATTCTAATAATGTTTTCTTATTCTTTATATTCTTACATTTCAAAATATCTTCTCTTTCTATATCTTCAAACATTGTATATTTTTCTTGCAATTTAGAATATTTAGGTTCGTATAAATCTTTTGCGCATATATATAGTGCATCAAAATTTAAAAAATCATATATCAAATTTAACAGTAAATTTGTTTTACCTGAACCTGAAGGTCCTGTTATAAGCAATCTAAATGGATGTTTAGGTAACAAAGGATGTTGTTTAGGATCAGGTAATTCTTCTGGTTCTGTGTAATCTTTAATTTTTATCATAATTTACTAGCAGTAAAAATAAAATTTGCTGCAGTAAAAAAATTAATATTATATAAATGAACTTAGAAAAAGAACGGAAACATAAGTTTTTAAAGCAAATAAAAGATTCAATTAAAATAGTAAAAATAGAAAAAGAAATAAGAAAGAATAATGAAGATCAACTAAAAGAAAAAATAGGTATTCAAAAAACCTTAGAAGAATTTCATAAACCAATCACTCAAGAAATTGAAAAATATGAAAAATCAAATAAAGATATTGTGAAAAGTATTCAAAATGTTGTAGAAAATATTACATTTCCATCTATAGAAGAGCCTATTGAAGCTGTGAAAGAATTAGTATCTTATACTTATGATATCGATCAAAATTTAAATTTAAAATATTTAAAAGAGGAAAAATTATACAGACCGTCAGTATTTTTAAATGATCAAGAAAAATTAGAGGAGATGTATGGAAGAGCTAAACAGTTAAAAGAAGGATTATCTAAGAAAAGAGGCAACTTAAAAAGTATAATTTCTAGGGCTAAAAATTTTTCAGAGGAGGAATTAAACCAGAAAAAGAATGATATAAAAGAAATTAAAAATAAAGAAAATATGTTGCAAAATTATATGCATAGATTAAATATGATTCGAAGTAGCAAAGAAATGAAGGTAGGTAAAGGATTGAATGTATTATCAAATTTAACAGAAAAAATATGTAACGGAAGTAAATCAAAGCAATTGTATAATCAAGTAACTTTATTGTTAGATATGTTATTAAAAAATAAAGAAATGACTTATAATGATGTACAACAATATCATAAACAATTTCTCTGTTAATAAATGATAAAATATAAAGTTTATTTGAGTGATGGTCAGAAAAATAAACTTAAATCAGCTTTTAAAAATAAAGTAGAAGTAACATTACAAATAGATAAATCTAAAACTCCTAATCATGAGATGTATTTAACTAAAACTCAAATTAATCATATTAATGATAAAAAAAGAATTACAATCAGTAAAACTCAATTAGATAAAAATGGAGGATTTTTACCATTTCTAGCGGCACTTATACCCTCATTAATAACCGCTGCTAAAATTGCAGTTCCAGCATTAACAACAGGTGCTTTACATGGATTAGCTAGTTCAGCTGTACAAAAAAAGGGATCTGGGAAAAAAAACAAACTTGGAAAGGGAATATATCAACAGTGGGAATTAGCGACAAAATGATTATAGAAAATATGAAAAATGAAAAAGGATTTAGAGGTGTGTTTACCTCCGATTTATTACCTAAAACTATAGGAAAATTTGAAAATGGAATCATTAATTTAGATGTATCAACAGGTCCCGGAACTCATTGGGTTTGTTATTATAATGATCCTAAATATAAATATGTGGAATATTTTGATCCGTTTGGTGAATATGACAATATGAAGAAGGACTATATTCCTAAAAATATTAAATCATTTCTTGTTACATCCAATAAAAAATAGGTTATAATGATAGTTTATTACAGAAACCTTCATCTGTGAAATGTGGTATATTTTGTATGAAATATATAAGAGAAAGGAATAAAGGTATATCACCTAAAAATGTTCTCAAATCATTTCCTACACAAAAACCTAGTGACTATAATGAAAATTTTGTTATGTATAAATGATAAAATTAAAATCTGAAGGTCATGAGAAATCAGAAGAATTTACTGTAAATTTTATTACACCTCTTAAAATAAAAAAATTAGCTTTACACTCATTCTCTATGGAAGTTTCCTGGTTTAATATAAGTAAGAATTATGGAAATAACATATTTAGATTGTATACATTAGACACAGATATAACAATTACTATATCAAATGGTAATTATACTATAAGAGGATTAAATGAGTATATGATGAAAATATTCGGTGAGGATCCACCTGTCAAATTTGGTATTATTGAAGCAAGACAAAGAATATCTATTAAACTGAAAAATAGTTGGGTAATTGATTTTACAGAAAGTAACTTTCATAAAATTATAGGCTTTTTAAATCCTACATATGGAAGTTATGATGAAGAAACAGAGGTTGAAGGTGAACATATTGCTGATATATCTAATGGAAATGATAATATTTATATTCACTGTGATGTTGTAAAAGGATCTTTAATAAATCAATATAATTCAGAAGTTATATATTCTTTCACTAATAAAAACCCTCCAGGTAGTATAATTTCAAAAGAATTTAATAATTGGATATTTTTTCCTGTTAAAGTAGATCCTGTTGAAAGAATAAAAATGAGGATTACTAATCAAAAAGGTGAATTAATAGATTTAAATAAAGGAGCTGTAGAATTTAATTTTATTTCTTCTTAAATAAATGTATAGAAGAAAAAGTAAAAAAATACAAGGATTTTTAAAGGTTTTATTGAAACCTAAGAATATATTAAATGAAATATTTTCTATGAAAAAGAAAGGAGGTGGTTTAAAAATTCTTCCTAAATAAATGATTTATGATTTAAAAGATACTCGTTATTATTATAATGATCACATTAAAAGTTATGAATTAAGAGAAATTCATCCAAAAGAACATAGTTCAGATGAGAATGCCACCTATGTTTTTCATATTAATGATACTAAAGCAAAAATTTTATATTCTAGAGGATATCTTGAACAAAAATTAAAAATTACAAAAAATGATAAATCATCCATTGGAAACGAAAATGTGAGTCTGGTAAATGGTGGAGGTTTTATCAAAACTTTAAAAGTACATATAGGAGATACTGAAATTGAATCAAATACACAGTCAAATTTTTCAATCATGAATCATGTTTTAAGATTAATTCATTATACTCCTGATTATGTAACATCACAAGCTCAAAATGAATTTTTTTATCTAGATACATCTGATTCACCTGACCGTAATGAGTTCAAATATGATGGTACTTTAGAAGATACTACTAAAATAACTGAATTTTTTAATAATTTGAAAATGAATAAAGATTATAATGAAGGATTCGTAAAGAGATGGGAACTAACGAAAGATAGCAGTGTCATTAAAATATGGACACCTTTAAAAGATATAATCGATTTCTTTAGAGAATATGAAAAGATAATTTCAGGTTTTGAAGTGAAAATAGAAATTCAAAGAAATGAAAATAAAAATATGATATATACTAATATAAGAAACGAAAATTATAAGGTAGTAGTTGAAGGTTTAAGCTTACATTTACCTTATATAGAATTAAAAAATTCTGCAGAAAGTTTGTTTCTGGAATCATATCTATCTGATAAAGATATAGAGGTAAATTGGGATCGACATAGATTTAAGATGGTAGGCCCTTATAGAAGCAACAGCGGATCTGTGACAGCAACAACAGCGTCAGATGAAGTTTTAAGTGTCTATGTTATTTCTCAATATGTTGAAAGAGATAATAATTATGAAAAAAATAATATGATATTTGATCATATAGATATGGCAGAATGCTGGTTGATGATTAATAATAAACAAGTTCCTCTTATGCGTTATAAAACAAATTTTGCCAATAAAGATTATGGTAGAGTGTATGAAGCTCTTTTACATGAAGGTTTATATGATAATAATACAGATACAGGACCTTTGATAAATAAGGAGAATTTTGGTAAACTGTATCCTATTTTTCCTTTTAACTCATTAAATCATGAAAACTATACCGATTTAAATAATTTAGATATTGAATTTAATTGGATAACGAATAGTCAAAAGGAATATAAGTTTTATTTTATTTTTAAAGAAAGAAAGAGATGTTTTATAAATTTAAAAAATAAAACTATAACAATGGTTAAGAGTTTAAAATCTTAAAATTAAATAAATGAGTGCTTATTATCCACCTTATGATGATCAAATGAAAGAAGGACCTATTGGACCTCCAGGTATAGGTTTTAAATTAATGAATGATGGAAATTATGATATGGAACATAGAATTTTAAAAAATTGTGAAAATCCTATAGATGATTTAGATTTAACCACTAAAAGTTTTGTTTTGAATAAAATAGAGAATAATCATCATGAATTGAGAGATCTTATAAAAACTAAATATGATGAGGGTTTTTTAACCTTTACTGAAGAAACAGGCAAGAGAATAAAAGAATTAAATGATACAACTTTACATTCTTCAGAAGGAAAAGCTTTTGATGCAAAAGGAAAAAGAATAGGAAATGTTGCAGATCTTAAAGATGAAAAAAATGTTGTGAATAAAAGATATTTTGAAAAAAATTCGTTAATATTACAGAATGATAAATTTGATGCAAAAAATAAAATAATTACAAATGTTTCTGAACCTGAAAATGATAACGATGCTGTCAATAAAATATATTTAGACAATAGAGATATCTGGGTTACTATAATAGATGATTTTCATACAGATGGGGATTATAAAAAAGTAAATTTCAATATGATGAGTTCTAAATTACTGAATTCAGAGATGCGATTAACTACAGATATGTATATGAAAATTTCTATATATATAGATATATATGTAGAAAGTAAATATGATAAAAGTCCACAGATATCTCTGGAAATCAATGGTAAGGAAATTTTAAATGTTAATAGAGATGTAGTAACCTGTTTTGCTTATGGTAAACGTGATGATATCATCACATTAAAGATAAAATATGATGGTTACACTTTAAAACCTTATATGCATATTGAAAAAATTTCTTTCTAATAAATGGATATTGATTGGAATGAATTTTCCAGAAAAAATTTATCTGAAGATGTAATTAGAAATCTTATTAGTCATGTAAATTGGGATTTAGTTTTACAATATTCAACACTGTCTGAATCTTTTATTGAAGAATTTGCTCAACCTGATGATTGGTCTAAAATTTCTAGATATCAAAAATTATCAGAAGATTTTATAGAAAAATGTAAAGATAAAGTAGATTGGGTAAACATATCTCAATATCAAACTTTAAGTAACGAATTTATCATAAAATTTTCTGATAATTTAGATTTATATAAAGTATCAATATTTCAAAATCTTACAGAAGATACAATGAGAGAATTAAAAGATGATTTAAATTGGTTGTATATAACTAGATATCAAACATTTAGTGAAAATTTTATAGAAGAATTTATGCATAAATTAGATTTTTGTTATTTGATTAAATATAAATTTGAGCTATTACCTGATCACTTTTTTAATGTTTATTGGAAAAAAGTACAAGCAATACAGATGAGTGAATTAAATAAAAAGTTTGGTCATAATGAAATAGAACCTTACCAAGAGAAAATTTTTGAAGAGATATATGAAGTTAAATCAGTCTTGAGAGAGAGTGTTTATCTTTTGAGACAATTAACTAACAAAGAGGATAAATAAATATTTAATAAAAATGTTTCTATATAAATGGATGTTGTATATAATAATGGTATGGAAAAAAAAACTATGTCTTTCTTAAATATAGAGAATCCTACTGAAGTGAAATCTATTTTTATATATAATTGTTCTCTTGAAGGAATAGAAAATTTAACTAATTTAAAAGAATTATATTGTGTAGGATATAAATTAACATCTCTTGATGAAATAAAAAATTTAATAAATTTAGAAACATTATATTGTAGCGAAAATGATATTACATCTCTTGAAGGTATAAAAAATTTAACTAATTTAAAAATATTATATTGTGATTTAAATAAATTAACATCCCTTGAAGGTATAGAAAATTTAACTAATTTAGAAACATTAAATTGTAGCATAAATGATATTACATCTCTTGAAGGTATAAAAAATTTAACTAATTTAAAAAAATTATATTGTGAGGGAAATAAATTAAAATCCCTTGAAGGAATAGAAAATTTAACTAATTTAAAAGAATTATATTGTGACGGAAATAAATTAAAATCCCTTGAAGGAATAGAAAATTTAACTAATTTAGAAACATTAAATTGTAGTACATCTGAATTAATATTTTTACCTAGAATAAATGAACCCATGATGTTAAGAAGAAATAATGTAGGATTTCCAGTCTTTAAAAATGTTTACTAATAGTCTGAGTGGTCAAACATATGTATTAGATGATTTATATCCTGGAAAAAAATTAAAAATATGATTGCAGGTACAGCAATCGTAAAGTTAATTGTAGAAGATGAAGACCTTTCGAATAAACATGGACAACTTTCTAATAGATCGATAAATAAAATCAATAAAGGAAGATATATATTTTTATATTTAGGTGATAGCATATTAGAGTTAAAAAATAATTCTAAATAAATGGATCTTTATAAGATTAAAAAATCTCTAGAAAAGAAAGGAATTAGTGTAATAGCAAGATTTATAGAATCAAACGGTGATACTGGAACAGCATTTTTAAGTAATTATAATGATAAAGATCTTAAAAAAATTAGTAAGAATATTAAGTCATATTATAATTTTGGTGAAGAGAAAAAATTTAGTAAAGATTGTATACAACTTACTTTTATTGAAAAAAAGTAATTATATTTTATATCTAAGTATGGAAATATGCTTTTTTTTAACTTCAAGATTTTATGAACTCTAAAAAACGCGTCCGTAATTTACGGACGCGTTTCAAAGTATATTTATATATTCTGGTGGTGGCAAATATGAGAGAGTTATTTATTCTATGATTTTCTAACCTATCGTGTTAAATCACTTTATTTTTTCTGACTTTTTTATTTTTTTCAGGACCATGTTTTAAAAAATCAAACTTTTATGAGGGGACTAACGGTCCCCCCATTTATTTTAAAGCTTAGAGGATTTATTTAATCCTTTCACCGTAATTTACCTATATATGAGGGAGCCCCAAAATGGAGCGGCCTATCTTTTGATCTCTTTTTTCATGCATTTATCTAATATTTGGTCTAAATGTTAAAAAGGCCTTATTTTGATATAAAATCATGTTTTTAATAATAATATGGATCGATACCTTTTTTTATATATAAAAAAGATAAAAATAAGCTATAAAATATAGTTTTTAGTGTATAAAGTACATGTGCGCTCATACGTACATAGATATACTACTATTAGATTTTTGTAGAGGTTAACAATTCATGATTTAGGCTTAGAGCCTCGTCCACGTGTAAGGCGTTTGTGCTTGATTTCGTTTGTTATACTTATTTCGATTCCATACCTTTGTATTATATATTTTTCATTGACTTGTTGATTCGATATTTATTTTATTTATTTTTTTCCATTTGCTTGAGGATTAGTTGATTTTTACTTTTGTTTTGTTTTAAGACCTCCTGAAGCCATTTCGAACACTTTTGTTAAGACTCTCGGTGTGAGATATGGACACAATAACTACAGAATAAATGAACCTATCAGTATAAAATGCTATGTGTAGACACATTATTTTAAAAACTAGAACAAACTGGAATTCGTAGCCATTGGTAAGATTATAATCCCGATTTGAAGAACTGCAGCGTATTTTACTTTTTTGATTTTTACTTTTGTTTTGTAAGCCAGTTAGATAGTTGAATTTAGTTTAGGTTTTTCTTTTTTTTTTGTTTCCATACCTTTTAATTTGGTTGATTTTCTGTAACTTGATAGCTTGTGTTATATATTTTTTATCCATTTGATTGATGATTTGCTGTATTATATTTTATTCTGTGGGTGTTTTAAAAAGTTAGGTTTATCGTGTTACATCTTCTTACTTTTCGTTCATTGGATTTTCAAACTTCTATTATTATATATATATATATATATATATATATATATTCATTTATTTTTTCTCATACTATATCTATTATATAGAGAAAGTATTGTTTCTCGAAAATTTTACGAATTCTATATTTTAAAGATTAAGCACGTTTTAAGACCTCCTGAAGCCATTTCGAACACTTTTGTTAAGACTCTCGGTGTGAGATATGGACACAATAACTACAGAATAAATGAACCTATCAGTATAAAATGCTATGTGTAGACACATTATTTTAAAAACTAGAACAAACTGGAATTCGTAGCCATTGGTAAGATTATAATCCCGATTTGAAGAACTGCAGCGTATTATTACTTATGCAAAAACAGAATTCCAGGAACAATGTGGTTGTAATCTCTGAGAGAAATAATATTTTAAAATACGGAATGGATGCAATTGGTATATGGTATATATGTTATGAGTCATGGTTAGTTATCGTTACCAGCGTACCTAATGAAGAGGCTCTTTATTAGTATTTAAATCTTATTTATTCATTTTTTGCGCATTGGTTTTATTCTAGATACATAAGTAGTAACATAGTAGTATAAGCATATACTTTTCTCTTTGTTTTACTGGAAAAAATACATTGAATTGTATTTATGATGAGCAAGTAAAAAGATAATTAAAGAAGGAAAATAGCTCTAAATAACTATTAAAAGCCGTCCAAAACTATATTGAATATATAAAGTGAACAAAAATGGCGTCCGCTTCGATTTTATAGAATAATTCACCCTCTTACTGCAAAGAATGGGGAAAAGGGATGATCTATTTTTTCCTCTTTCCCTTTAGTCCGCCCCTCTTTAGTGGCCGAAAAACCCTTGATCCAAAAACTCACTCACCGAATTTCCAAATCATTTTTTTCACACCGCCGCCTGGATACAAATCAAATCCCCACCTGTGCTCTCCTCAAGTATGAAAAGATGGGGGGGGGGGGGGGTTACGACTATTTGTACAAGACAGCAGGCTTGGCTCAAAACTTCCAAGGCAGGTATGCGCAGAAAAGTCGGACGCGGGAGGAGACGGCAGTCCTCCTCGGAAAAATGCGTTTGTTGCTTTCATGCGTTTACTTAAAAAAAATCACAAAAAATTAAATAACGTATTAATTCAATTTTTTTGTTGTTGTTAAAATGCGCAGATATACACACAGCTTTTTGCTAAACTATAGTTAATCTTACTTTTTTTTAATACGGCGAGATAAGTATTAGATAATTTAAAAAATTCAAATCTCGATGTATTTGAAAAATATGAAAGAATTGCCCTACGGATTCGGTTCAAACATATCATTAGAGAAAACGTTCTTAGATCTTTCCGATGGTGTCAAGATGGATCATATTTTCTGACATTTATATATTTTACGGACAAGTGATTTATATATTTTACGTATGGACGAGTGATGAAACAGGTTTTCCCCGTCGTTGGGGCGTGGTCAAAAGTTTTCTTCTTGAAGTATGGATCTAAAACGCAGTGGAAGGACAGATATTTTGATTCGAAGTCACCAGCCGAAACTGATATCATCTGCTTAAAGATTTATTTGGATTGCGAGCTGGTACTAACAGGAGGAATATCCTCAGAGTTTGTAAGAATTTTCATTTAGAAAACGTACGTTTCTTACGTAGTGAATCGAAAGAGCTTGGTATGGAAGGAGCTTATATAGGGTACATCAAAAGACAAATTTGAAGCGTGTTACGCTCACACAGAGGGCGAAAGGCGTATTTGGGGCGAATCAAAGGAACTTATTTGGGGTATATCAAAAGAGCTTATTTAGAGCGCCTTAAAAGAGCTTCTTTAGGGTGTATCAGAAGAGATTATTTATGGCATATTATAAGAGTTTATTTATTTGCGTATCAAAAGACCTTATTTAGGGCGCATCAAATGACCTTATTTAGGGCATATCAAAATATCTTATTTACCGTGTATCAAAAGAGCTTATTTAGGGCTATCAAAAGAGCTTATACACTCGCGTAGAGGGAAAAAGGCGTATTTAGGACATAATACGCAGTCGTGTTAGGGCTTTCCATTCGATGTGCCCTGCGCCGGGGTCAAGACCTATTGCGTACCCGAGCAGCTGCTTATGGTATAAGTAGATACTTATTTAAGGCGAGCATGCGCTCGCGTATGTTTTGTAATTTAAGCGCGTGCTCGCGCAGAGAGCGACTAAATCTTTCAAAAAATTAAAGAATAAGTTCAATTCATCCCTGTTTTCAATATCAAGTAACGGCGGGTGCAGTTTCTTATAATGATAATAAAATGGTCTTTTTAAAGATAAATACACTCTGTTTAAAAAATGTATGCACCCATAAAACATTGAGCTACAGCCGCTAAACTCGGCATGCAAATGTCGTTTTAGGAGTTAGACAAATGATCAAACTGTCAGAGCCAATGGTGTTATAGGGTTCATGCAGCGCTCATGAGAACGACACATTGTGCAGAATTTAAAACTATAGGTGTTCTCACTCACAGTCAATTGGAACTGGATTTTCTGCTTTGACACTGCAAGTTGTGTACAAAGTTACCTTTGAGACGTACTTGAAAGCACTACGAACAACTGTCGGATTTAGAGAGAAGTCACATCATAGGCCTAAGAGAAGCTGGTTTGTCCAACAGACATATCAATCGCCATCTTGATCAGAGCGATATGGTAGTTGTTCGGTGGTGGTAACAGTGGATGAAGGGAAACACATGTAATCATCGCAGAGGTTCATGGCTCCCCAGACTGACGACTATTCGAGAGGATCGTCTCACAGTCTCACGGACGGGGATTTGCGAAGTGCCCAGGAGGGGAAAAATGCCCCCCTTTAAACTTCGAGCGAAAAGGAAAAGATATACGAAGAAGAGATTAGCATATATTACAGAATTTACATCTAAAGTTTCCTTGAAGGGGGGGCGACGACCGAAGTCGGGCCCTTCTCCAAGTCTTACAGAAAAGAGAGAAAGAACTAGGACCCAAGTAGGCACCTAGTGAGAAGATAAAAGTAAGCGGGGTAGAGAAGCGCCCTAGGGGCGCAGGGCCTTGAGCTTGAGAACGGGGGGGGGGGTAAAATACACTATTTAAATTAAATTAAAAAGGTTCGTCGTAAAGTCACGAATTCCCAAATGTCAGGGAGGGGCACGGAGTTAGCTAGAGTTCATAGTAAAAGGGATTAGAACAGATATAAAACAATGCTAGATAAGTCGACTCCGTTTAGGGCGGAAGAACGTATCCTATGGGAGGCGCCCCGTAAACGCCCTGCGACGCTTGCGCGCCTTCGGGTGTATTGGGTTGTACCGAGGGATACTATCTAGCGTAGGATTACTTACTCTACTGAGATCTCTGAAGAAATTTTGAGCAAGTTTTTGAATGTGTTCTAAAAAGGATTTAATATTGATGTCTCCGTGCAGAACTTCTAGCCGGACGTAACTCGGAAACCTAATGAACGAACAAAATGCTTTATTTTGCACAACTTGAAGCTTCTTAAGGTGAATTTCAGCTGCGGTTCCCCAAATTAGGGATCCGTACGTCATAATTGGACATATGCAGGCCTTGTACAGCAATAATTTATTTTTCGTTGACAGACGGCTGTTTCCAGTAAAGAGGGGGCTCATCTGGGCCAGTGCAGACTTCACTTTCTGACAGATTTCAGTAATGTGAGGTTTCCACGTGAGATGAAAATCCAAGTACACTCCATGATACTTGTAACTAGGTTGCCAGGGAATCGGCTCGTTGTTTAAAGTTAAGTTAGTGGATGGGGCTCGGAGGGGGGGGGGGAGCTGACGGCGGCACATTTGCTGACGTTCACTTTAATTCTCCAGTTCGTCATGTAGTCTAGATAAGACTGGAGGGTTTCGTGCACGACTTGTGTTTGCTTGTGTTGTGTAATCAGGACCGTGTCGTCGGCGTACACGCCTAAGGTGACACCGGGGAAACGCGGTTGAACAATTTGAGGCCGACAAGACAACCTTGAGGGACCCCGCTGAGTATATTCCTGGGAGAAGAGAGAGAGAGTTTAGGACTCTTACCGCGAAGCTACGCTCCGTTAGGTAAGAGTGAAGAATTTTAATGAGATGAGCAGGATAGTGAAAAGCAATTAGTTTAAAAAGAATTCCGTCTATCCACACCTTATCAAAGGCTTTTTGGATATCCAGAAATACAATAGTGGTGGTGAGATGCTTGGAGCGAGAATCGTGTATGAGTTCCGCAACACTAAGCAACTGATGCTGCGTGGATCGTGTAGTCAGAAGAGGAACCACGTTCGCACCAATGGCGTCGTTATCAGCTATTCGAACTTCGAAGGCATTTAGCCATCCTACTGTAGGATGGCTAAATGCCTTCAAAATTCCTACATGCATCCCGTATCAGCGAATACTAATCGGGGACGATTGGCAGTACGTGAGATTAGGTGTTGACGTTTGGCTCCTGAGGCTTTGCCACTGTCTTCTCAACATAGGGTCCAACAACAACACAGTTGTCTGGATTGGTGCTGAGTTCGGTAAGTCTAAACAGTGTTCGATTGGAGTGAAGGCATGTTGTCTTTAGCAACGAATACGACTTCTCTCTCAGTGCTGATGATCGTTCTAATCCCGCGTATGTTGTCAAGCAGCATATGGCCATCACATGTGCTGTAACAATCTGGGAAGTCTTCTCGTGAGACAGCCGATCTCCTCTAGTTGTGCTGCAAACCAGGGCGCAGGGAAAAAGGCGACACGTCCCGTTGCTGAGACATTCAAGGTCACATAGGTGTACATTATGCTAGTCTATGTTGTGAATCTTATCCCTACTAACGTAAGTGGTTTGCCCCATGAATAAAGTTCTATCTGCACCCATATCTGTAAGCAAATTTGATGGTTCGCTTGTACGATATTCTATAAAAGAAGATTCTTTTATTATTTTAGATAAAATACAAGACTGAAAATAGGAAGAGGTCCAGAGAGGCACTAGCATATCCCCAGGGGTCGTGATCACGTCCTATGAGTCTGCTCATAGTAGATCTGTTGGTTGGAGACTGGCCTGGCACCAGATCAGCCCCTTACTTCAGGAGTTGATCTGATGCCAGTCGAGTATTTACTATCTTGATAGTCCAAAGTGATAATGGGTCCTCCATATAATGTATTTTTCGCATGGCTAAGGAGTTCTGAGTTCTCATTTAGCATCAGAGGTCGGCTTCACACCACCATTGATGGAAGCCATTTTGCCGTGTAAGACGAAACGGTATCAACGATAGGCGTGGCTAGCAGATACAACTGGATTGGTCTATAGGTGGATTATTGTTAATCGAATTTTAAAGTGCGTACAGAGAGGACCAGTCACTGCACGCACATGCGTAGAGATAACTTCGTGAGCACGTCGGCAAATTGTAAACAAACGGAGTTCTGTTTTCCTTTTCTTCATTTGCATAGATTACAAGTAATTTGTATAATTTTTCAAAGCTTGTTTTTTTTTTACCGACTAAGTTTGTTTGTTTTATGATAAAAGTTTTTTACATTTATTTTGAATGAATTGTATTAATAATTGAAACGTTTTGTATTGGGCTAAGAACGTTTTGTATTTTAGCTGTTCATATTATCTCATTTATTTTAATATTTTCTACCTTTTTATTTATTAGGCTTCACGTAAAATATTCTTTTATGAAACACTTTTATATTAATTGTTTGTGTTTTTGTTTTAGAGTATTATAACTTGATAAGGACTATATGTCCTTTACAGTTATAGTCGTTATACAAGTTTTAAATGTTAACACACTATAGACAGAGTAAATAATATAAAAAAATGTAATAATTCATTATGTCTAAAATATTTTAATAATCTCGTATTTTATAAACATACTTTAGTTGCCGATGCAAGTAACAACAATAACTTGATATAAATTGCTTTCTCTTGCCATAGTCTGTTGCAATAGTTAATGCATATGTTATTAGCGAATAAGTAGAGGTATTTTCTAGATAAATTGGATAGTTAACCATATCTGTGGGCATATTGTAGATATATTTTGACTATTGTATTTAAAAATATGAGCCTTTGTATCTTTGATGATCTAAAAGGCAAGAAACCATAATATACATCAATATACTCAATACGGGAAGATATATCTTAAATTATGTGGTAGTCACTAGCCAGATGGTTAGTATCTACTAGCTTATTCTTTTAGTAACTACTATCATAGGTGCCGACTTGAGAAATTATTGGGGGTTCTGAAAATTTTAAATCAAGTGACTGATGCATTTTTCATAAGACTGAAGTCTAATTTAAATTTCATTCAGTCAGATTATTCGGCACAATAAAACGCCTGAAATGCTAAAATGAAGCAAATTATAGTCAAGTATAGAAAATATTTTTTCTCTAGATAATTATATTTTGCATTTATTTTGTTTTTGTAGATGCAACATTATTATATAATACAGATACTATGTGAATTTTAAACTTAATTATCTTTATGAAAGAAACAAAAATTTAAAATTTATTTTTAGGAACTTTTATCAATTTTAAAAATGTTAACATATTTTTTCTTCAAATGATTTTGGAGTTAAAATTTTGTATTCAATACACAATAAACAAACAGTTTAAAAGAATAATTTCTATACTACACATTTTATATACAGGATGTCCCAAAAGATTGAAACATGCTTTAATTCTTTACCTGTTGGAGATAAGTGGGCAATATAAATTGCAAAAATATTGAAAGTAAGGTAGGGAATAAGACTACGTTAATGAAATAATCCTCCCTTTAATTTTCAAGAAGTTACACTTTTTAAAATTTTATACAAATTTGGTCAATCAGAAATTTTTTTATTTTTAATTAAACAGGATCATAAAAAAAAAACCTCATATCTGTATCATTAAAATCAACTGAATTATGATAAAGGAAAAAATCTGACTTATGTCACTTTTCTATACCATGTGAAAGACTGTTTCATCAGGGAAAATAGGGATCATAAACAAATTGACGATGGAAATTGTTTAAATCAAAAATACGTTAATATGTGTCAAAATTTTTTATCACAAATGTATCTAAATAAAGCATTACACAGAGATCATATAAAGCAGTAAGTACTCACTGCATGGTTAGGTATCCTATGTATTATCATCCAGTTTTATCTTTTTTGTGATATGTCACAAATTTACATTTCTAATTTGATATATGGTCCTCATTCACAATGTTCAATTTTCAATTAAATATAACTCAATTTTAAAGATACAGATATCCAGTTTTTTTTTAATGATCTTGTTGCATTAAAAATAAAAATTTTCTGATTGACCAAATTTGTCTAAGGGAGTCGTATAAAAATTTAAAGAGTGTAACTTTTTGAAAATTAATGGAAGGACTATTTCTTAATGTAGTTTTATTTCCTACCTTACTTTGAACATTTTTGCAATTTACATCGCCCACTTATCTCCAACGGTAAAGAATTAAGCACATTTCAATCTTTTTGGGACAGCCTGTATAGTAAATGGGGAATAAATAATAAGAAAAAGAATTCTTAAAGAAAAACAAAATATATGCATACATTTTCCTCACGAAATATGTGCAAAAATATTAGGGATTCAAGGAACCCTATAACAAAATCATTGGAGGATTTAAAAAGTATGTTGAACCCACAAAGTCGGTGCTGTTAGTTACTGTGGATAGTTACTTATAGAAGTTGACTATATCACCCCCAGCATGCAGTTAACAAAAAGAACAAAGAGCTAAATCTACAATAACTAGCCACTCAAGTTTCATTTTGCTTATAGCAAACAACTGTGAAGAATTAAATCTATTAATTTTACCTTGCTTTATATTTTGTTTTGAATGAAATTTTTTTTCTTTGTTAAATTAAATGAAGTTTACGTATATAAAATCTTTATTTAATAAATGAAGATGTCTGTAGTGGGAAATCTAAGCATTGTATGACCATGAAATTTGGTACACAGGTACTTCAGGACCTGAATAGGTTCACCTCGGCTTTACTTTTAAACTTATTTTATGTTTTAGTCCAATTGACAACAATTTTGGCCAATATTTGCTTAAATTGACTCCTTAGTGACCTAAAAGATTATCACAGAGATTCCATCTTGGCACCATCAGAAAGTTCGAAAAATTCTATTTCAAACAAATTGTGAATGGAATTCATTGGAGTATTATATGATTTTTAGTGAATTTAAAAAAAAATATGTACTTTTTGCACATTTTAAACCACTCCAATTTTTTCATTACATATGTAGAAATTGACTTTCCATCCATCATTCATTTTTTTTTCAACACCTGCTTAAAATATCAGTAGGTACTCCAGAAAAAAAAAATTTTATAAACCCATCTATTGATAATTATAAATTATTTTCATCCGAGGCATGTCTTTGATTTTTTGAAAGAATCTTACAGGCTCTCACAAGTCCTTGGACCCCATCCAAGGTAGAAAATGTATCGGGTAAGGTACCACTCATTTTGTCATGTGGGAGTGGATATTTTGGGATGGGCTGTACAGAATCACTTGATCGCCAGTCTCATAAACAGTGTGTTGAAAATATGGTCAATTGTGATTATCATATTTTTTGTTTTGTAGAGAGCGCATGCCATTTGATTTGAGTAATTTTCGGATTGGGGGCATTTTAAATTGGGTTGAAATGTATTATTTAAGCAGCAGGTGCTTATTTCATTATTTATACGTGGATGTTATAGGTATTGGATGCTTATTTGAAACCCGAGTAATTCGTTTTTGTATAATATAACTTTTGTTCTTGTAATATTTTGCTGAAATATTTAGACTGATATTTTGAATTATAATTTACAGCATCACTTATAGTTGTTTACTTGTATATTTCTGCAAATAATTGATATTTTTCATCATAATGTCACACATCCCCAAAAAGAGATGCAGGCGTGTATACCCCTGGTTCAGAATCACCATCAGAGTTCAGCAAAATGCATAATTACACATTTGATACATATTGAAATACTCATTTACTCCTTAAAATTTTACCAGTGTGTAAAATTTGCATAACATTTTTAGCCATAAAGTGTAATTTTTTTTGACTTTTTTTGCTTTCTTATGTTTTAATTGATATATATATATATATATATATATACAGGGTGGTCCATTTAAATTGAGACATCGAAATATCTCACGAAATACGTATCATACAAAAAAAAATGTTTTAACAAAGTCATCATATTTTCGAGAGGGAAATTGAACCCCACAAAATTTAGCCCACCTAGGCTAAATTTTGTGGAAGAGGAAGCAACTTTGAAATTTCAAATGGGAACCCCCCATTTTTTTATTGCAGATTCGGATTCTACGGAAAAAAATACGTAACTTTTGTTTGAAACATTTTTTTTGAATCTTTGTAGATTGTGCTGCAATCACAAAAAATAAATAATTTAAATTAATTTAATAAATACCTCATTTTGACTCCAGGTATAAAAATACTACTTGAAGGTGGTAAAACACATCTAACTGACGTAAAAGGAGCAAATAGAAAAATAAAAAAAATAATAAAAAATACTATTTAATGAAATAAGTATTTCTAGTGCTACCCTATGAAACGTTCTTTTTTCAACGATGCACCAATGTAAGTCGAAAGCCCAGGCCAGCCGACTCATCCGAAGACATAGAGTAACGACATGGATGGCCGGGCACCAATGTAAGTGTAAGTAAAACATGTGAATTCCTCTTGAAAAAATGAAACTTAACTAATCTTTTGTTGTCAGTTAGACGTGTTTTGCCATCTTCAAGTAGTATTTTTATACCTGGAGTCAAAATGAGGTATTTATTAAATCAATTTAAATTATTTATTTTTGTGATTGCAGCGCAATCTACAAAGATTCGAAAAAAATGTTTCAAACAAAAGTTATGTATTTTTTTCTGTAGAATCCAAATCTGCAATAAAAAAATGGAGGTTCCCATTTGAAATATCAAAAGTGTCTCTCCCCCACCCCGGGGGTGGGGGTGATCTAAATTTTGCAGTCTTCAATTTCCCTCTTGAAAATATGATGACTTTGTTAAAGCATTTTTTTTTATGATGCGTATTTCGCGAGATATATCGATGTCTCAATTTAAATGGACCACCCTGTATATATATATATATATATATATATATATATATAATTTTTCCTTTTTAACCCAACTCTATGCTATTCCAATGTTTCACTACAACAAAATTTTCATTGATAAGTTAATAGACTTCTTTTAAGTTTATTAATGTAAAAGGAAAAAGTATAAAGGGGAAAAAAAAGATAAATCTGAAAAGAAGAAGACTAACTTAAATACTGCCATTCAGTTGTTTTCTCCTTAGCATGCTTATATGATAAATTTTTGTTACTAAATAATGTTTATGCAGTCTTATTGTTTATCAATAAAATTAATTTTTAATGTTAAGAATTTCTACTTGGCAATGGCGGGTAGATATTTTCATCTGGTGAAAATCTGCTTATTATATGGTTTTTTTTCTGTTCTAAAAAAATGCTACAATATTTGTGAAAATCAAAATCTTTAATGACTTGTCCACTCGCTGTTTTGAATATCTTCTGATACGATTCATCCCTCAGCTCAGCATCATGTAACAGCAGTACAGAACATTCTATTGTTAATGATTTTACTATGTCATGAGGTTTTGTTGCATATGTGCTTAACGTGGCTGCTGCTAATATAAACTGATAATGTGATAACCAGCTATGGCTATGAGAAGTGTGCATGTGCAATATCTTGATTGCTCATATATTGTGTATATTTATGTTAATTTTATTGCAATTATTATTATTTTTTTTTTAGAAGAAATGGTGAAAACTTTATGCAGTGTTTATTGGTGTTTAAACTTTGAGCTGAAATTTCTTATCTCATTCATATATTTTATTGCTAAATATAGCATCCATATTAACTATTTATAAACAAAATATTAAAATCTCTATTATAAAAATACTATGAAACAAAAATGTAAGGATACCAACCAGTTTTAAATGAAAATGAGCATTTTTCAGAATAAGAAAAACAGGACAGTTATTTCATAACATCTGTAAACACATGGTAATAAATACTGTTGCTCTTAGGAAAATGATTTATACTATTGTCCATTATTTTTTTTAATATTCCCCACTTTGGAAAATTACTTCTCATATTTTAGGAAAGGAGTAAATATACCACTAAAATATTCTTTGTGGCGATCTTTGGCCACTAGTCTGAAACAAAGAAAACCTGTAAAATACATCAAAATATTCTATACATTATTTTTTTTTTTATATTCCGACTTTGGAAAATTACTTCTCATATTTTAAGAAAAATACCCCTAAAAATTCTTTGTGGTGATCTCTGGCCACTAGTCTGAAAGGAAGAAAATCTGTAAAATGCATTCTATATATGCAAGAAGTGATCATTTGTGGATGTGTGGGTAAACTCACTGGAGGGAGATCTTTGATTTTTAGAATATTAGTGCAATAAAAAGTATGTCAAGAATTTTTTTTTTTTATATAAATGAATGGGATTGTGTGAAATAGGAAATAGAAGTAATGAATAAAATAGGATAAAAAAAAATATATATATGTATATCAACTAAATGCTTGTTAGCAAGGGACTTAAAAATACTTCCATTTTAAACAAATTTCTTCTGTTTCCTTAACTTCATTTTTTAAGACTGACATGTAAGGACTATTAAGTAATACATCTGTATAAGCTGAATGATTTCAACAAATATTGTAGACTCAGTTTCTAATGTGGTGGAATATTCTTTTCGCTTAATTTTGATTTTAACTATTCACTGAATATCTCGGTTAATTTGAACATTTTTTTTCTTTTTTGAATATTTCACTTTTTCTCTACTATTAAATATTCAATGCAGGTTATTTTCTTTTAATAACAGATATGTGAAATAAACTATTTAATGGTATTTGATATTCTGTATTGGAAATAAACCTTTATTCTTAATTATAACCAAATTAATTTAATTAAATGGTAGTAGAATGTATTTTCAATCTGCCATATATGTCCTATATAAATGGAAATAGATTGCCATAATTTTTTTTCCTATCCTGGTAGAAGCATTGATAATGTTATTTGACATTACATATTAGCATTATAAAATGTTGGTAAAATCATGTTTCTACTAAAATATTTTTCTGCAACTTTAATGCAGTTTAATCTTATATGCCTTATTAATAATAATAAATCATAATTCTTTGTTTTATAGGCATTTATGTAATGACGATTGCTATTGGTTTTGAAGGAAGTGCTAACAAATTGGGTGTTGGTATTGTCTGTGATGGCAAAGTACTTTCCAACTGTAGAGCTACTTATATAACACCTCCTGGTGAAGGTAAGGATAAGATTTTTATCATTCATCTCATGTGATGCTGAATTTTTTTTTAAAACTGGTAATAAAGCAGTTAATTTGATGAAGTTCATGTAAAAAAAGAACAGTACAGGAAATATTACGCTGTTTAGTGAAAAATAGGAAATAATATTCTTATATTCAGTGTTGGTGCAGAAATACCATCACACCTGATGGGAATACATATATACTCAACTGTTTACCATTAAATCTTTAAATGAACATCTTGAGCAGAGGCACAAAAACTCAAACTGTCATTCTGGTGCAATTTTGTCACTCTCTTCAATGTTTTCTATCTTATAGTATAGAAAATTGTACAGATTGTTTTTTTAAAACATCTCACTTTTTAGGTACATGTATGTTTTACATATATCCTGAACATATATCCTGTATTAGATATATCCTGAATACAAGAAAGAAAGTTCTGAACTAATCATCTTTTCACTATCCCTTAAATATTGTTTTTTCCCACTAGTCAGCAAGAGGCAGGACATGAGATGACCAAAGAATATAGAATTTCCTTAAAGCAAAGATTTTAGAAATTTTCTGCTAGAAGTTTTTACCGGAAATAGTGCAGGACATTACTTTAGCCCCCATTTTCAGAACTCTTTAAGCACTCAGGATTATAGTGAGGCAACTTCTGCTTTATAACTATATTGATTCAGCCTTTTACCATAGTATGTAAATGATGACCAATAAGTACCAGTTTATATACAGCAACCTGTTATAAAGAAGTTCCTTTACTGAAAATATTTCAAACATTTTTGGAGTGATGTTCATCCTTAGGTGTGTGTATCTGGAATGTGGATCGATTCATACATCACTATAAAATTATACAGGTTAGATGTATTACTAGACAACTGAGATAAGATGGAATATTTTGTAACTTTATATATTTTTTTATGACATAGTCACTATAAAAGAAAATGTTGAGGAAGGATATGAGCATATTTTAATTGCAAAACAACATCAGGGTTAATTCAACACCAAAGATTATACATTGTAGTATAAATATAGTAACTTTCAAGTCATTTTTTCATTTTCTTGTGACTTTTAATAATTCTACCAGAGCAATATATATACAAAGTTTTAAAAGGCTTGCTTTAATTGAACATATTTTATGAGAATATTTACCTAGAACACCTGGACAGTGTTACATAGGCACCACACTTAATCGATTCCTTCAATTTCAATTTTTGCTCTATTTATAGTGACCTTGAGCTACCATTATTGTTTAGGTACAGATGTAATATAATCCTTTTTTCATTCTTGGAGATTTTAGGTGAGATTCTGGCAGTCCTTGCTATAATTTGGAGAACATTCAATTCTAGCAACCCTTTCTTTTGTCACAATTTTGTCGTCTTTTTTCGCCCATATGTCACCAAGGTAAAAATCACAACATTCCATTTTGGCAACCCTTTCCACATCTTTTGTCATCTTCGGTTGCTCTTTTGCCATCCTTTGTCGCTAAGGTAAAAATCAGAATTTTTTTTCTGATTTTCATGTTGTGCTCAATGAGTCACAGAACACCAGCTTCACAAACAGCTTTTGCTATGTGCGACTTCCGATACCCAGCAGTACCGGATTCTGTGATTGTTTTTTAACAGGCGTAGACCTATGTTTGAATTGCTACAGATCGACTGTTGCACAAACGACGACAAAAGGGTGATAAAAAACAACAAAAGACTAGGAAAGAGTTGCTAGAATGTAATGTTATGATTTTTACCTTGACGACAAAAGAGCTATAAAGGACAACAAAAGGCGTGGAAAGAGTTGCTAGAATGTAATGTTCTTCAAATCATAGCATGGATTGCCAGAATCTCACTTAAAATTGTCAAAAATAAAAAGGGGATTATACTATATCTGTTTCATTGTTTGTAAGTAGTAATATCCGGGAATGACCTCATCTCTTCCACTTCGGTCATAAAATGAGGGAGGTCTAAACTAGAGATCTGCATGGGCTCAGGTCGAATTTAAAGTTAAAAAATGCAGGTTGTGCATGGGCCATGCTTTACTAAATTCGGGTTGGGGCACCGATCAGAATAAATGAATCACCCGTGATTTATGCTGGGTACACCCCTGTAATAAAGTTAATATACACATACTGAAAATATAGGGTAATTATGACTGAAAACGGATAGGTGACATGAAGGTAAGTTTGTTTTCCGGAATATCATAACTTTCTTTGCCTCATTTCACACACAAATGGTTAGGGTAAGAGATATGCCACAAGAAATGGAGTATGGTACCCTTGCATAGTAAATTCCTAGTAAAAACTAATTGATTCTGATGTTTACAGAATAAATTTATTGTTATCCTTTTATAGCAACTGGTCGAAATTCACAATTAATGAAAAGGTTTCAGAAAACCTAAATGCGATATTTATTTCTCCAAAAAATATAAAAGACGAATTTAGGCACACCTATAGACATTTTTATTTTTACCTATTATATATATATAATTTGAATGTTTAGCATGTTTTTATTTAAATTTGAGCAGCATTAGTCTCCAGAATTATTATTAACATATTTTTGTAGTTAATTATAGATTAGTGTATGAAATGTCCACTATTTACATAAATAAACAATTTTGATTCTTTGTTCTTATTTAGGGTTTTTACCTCGAGACACAGCTCACCATCACCAAGCACATATATTAGAAGTATTGAGAAAGTCATTAGATGAAGCCAAAATTCAGCCAAAAGATGTAGATGTTATTTGTTACACTAAAGGTATTTAAAAATTTAAAAGGCTAAAATATCTTTACTCATTACTGAAGTTAAACCTTTGCTTAATACCACATTGTTTTTAGCTTACTTCTATTATTGACAAACATCTATACTGTTATTTAAAAGCTGTTAAAAGTTTTTATCAATATATGTAAAGCCAAACCTACTTATTTGAGGGCCTGAAGCAAAAAATTATAAAAGGCTCGTTATGTCAAAAATTAATAATCTATTTATGTTAAAAAATTAATTTACCTATTACAATAGGACATTACAGTAAAATCCAGTTAACTTAAGCTTGAAAAACAGTGCTTTCACGATGACTTTCGGTGCCTTCATCAGCAGTATTGAATGCTTACAGAACTATTCTATTGAAATATAAGAGACTCTGATAGATGATTATTAATAATTTGAATTTCTTTATAAATTGGTAAAAAAAGTATTTTTTTTACAGAGGCCAGGCAGTTCATCTGAATAATGGAAAAATTTAATATGCCAATTAATGAGGTTTTATGGTATTAAAACCTACTTGACAGTCAGAAAAATGAAAGTGATTCTCAACTAGAGTTAGTTGAATGAAATGAAAATACAAATTTACTTATGAAACATTAGATTCCTTTTAACAAAATGGCTTCTAGACCTCCTGTTTGACTGATAGGCTTAAGCTTATTAGCTTCATAGCAAATCTACTGCTGATTTTTCCAGGGTTGTGAAGTCAGAGTTGATAAGATATGCCAACTGACTCCTAATTAAAAATAATTTTATTTTGGAATATTTAATTTTTTAATAGGTTTCAGGCAATAAATTTAAAAATCATCAAATATTTACCAATTCAAAATCTATTCATATGAAAAATTGAAATTCTTTTGCTATTTATGTTGGTATCTGAGTCGGATATTTGAGTTGGAGTTGGATAGTAGAAAAAAAGAGGAGTTGGCATTGGACTCGAAGGTTTGAGGTACTGACTCCACAGCCCTGGATTTTTCTATGTTCAATGATAATTTATAACATTTTTTTTTTATCATGCAAAATTGAAATTATGGAATTTGAGTACCATAAATATTAAGGGTTAGGTGTATTACAACTATTATGGGACAGTCTACTTTTCCAAAAGATATTTGAATATATGATATTTGGTCTCAGGTCTGAAGTAATGTTTAACTTTCAAGTGTAGTTATATTATGTAAATAGTTTTGAAATAATATTGTATTTTATGTTCATTTAGGTCCAGGCATAGCTGCACCATTGGTTTCTGTAGCTGTTGTTGCTCGTACTCTGGCTCAGCTATGGGAAAAACCAATCATTGGAGTAAATCACTGTATTGGTCATATCCTTTGCTTTTTATATTTTCTGCAATGGTAGAATTTAGGGGGAAAAATCACCAAGTTACAACAGTGATTTGGTGGTCCATATTAATTAGTACTGACTGGTCAGAGAAGGAAAACAAAATTTTATTTTTTGTTCTTGTGCTACGTTATTTTTTAAATGTGTTCTATTAGGGTAAAAAAAATTATATATTTTGCATACCATTGTAAACAAAATAATTATTACAGATTTATGTGGTTTTGTATAAATTTTTCTGGCAAATGCTCTAAATTTGAGCCATATAGTATATCACTTGTAAATAATTAAAATTTTTTATGTGCACTGTGTTCTGCAGAATTCTGATTAAATGAGTAATTTCAATGATCTTTTTGCTTCTCCAATCATTTTTAAATAGGCTCATACCTTGAACTCAACACATACATTCAGCAAATGTGCTTGGCAGTTAATAAATATCAATCAGGACTAAAATAATTTTATTTATTTGTAGTTATGTTAATTTGTTTGACCTTAAATTACATGTTTACACTGATTTTTACTAAAATTTTCTTGTCTCTGATTGATTAATTGTTGAATTGCTACTAGTCTTTATTTTGTTTTAATTACCCCTCCCCCCCTCCCCATGATAGTATTTTCTCCCAAGAAAACTTTCATCAGTTCGCTAGATCAGTGAAATTATAATTTTAGTGGTTGGATTATAAATTCAATAGTCTCAGTCTGGCAAACTATTGCAACATTTTAACGTTGCTTCACAATATATGGTATACTTAAAGGGGAAATATTATGATGGTGCCAGAAACTTGATAAATGGATTGCAATGGACCTACAAGTTTTGAGCATCCTTAAGCCTTTGGCATGATCAGTCATTGGTTATAGATATTCAGCCAATGAGGGTTGAGCGTCTACTTCCGCTCTTGGCATTGCCATTGCCCTGGACAGGAATGAATCAAAGGTCTCATGAATCATGTTTGTATAACTCTTTCTTTTTATAAATTAGTAAGTACAATTTGTTGAGATAGAATGGAGTGATTTGAATGAAATTTTGTAGAATTATTTCAGTTAGTGTACACAAGAAGTTTAATGATTTTCAGCAAGATCAAACCGCGATGCCAGCCAATTTACTGGCAGTGTCCTGGCATTTGGCAGGCATAGTCACTTTACTATAGATAGACTTAACGTGTACACTCATGGACCTTTCTTTACAAAGTTATTGGGGTGCTTAAGAATTTTCCTAGGAACCCTTTCCTGGATAAGTAAAAATATTTATTTTTTTATTTTTGGGAAAATGAAAACAAAATTATTCAATTTTTTTCCTTAATGCTTTTGAGCAATTTTACTCATATTTTTTTTTAATCGGGAGTACATGATAATTTGTCTAGAACAATCTTTCAAAAATTGGAACTGAGATATATAGTAAAGTGTCTGTATAATTTCTTTTAAAATTTTTTTTTCTTTAATAAGGTTTAAACTTTTAATTATTTTTTACTAGCCGCCTTTGGCGACCAGCCTGTTCGCTACCCTTGAAAATTCTGACCGTGGCAAACTCGTTGGCGCGACCTACCAGAAAGGTGTAAGGTAACTGCTTGGAAGGCCAGGAAGTGCCACACAATTTAGACCGGAACCCAATGGGGGAGGCATCCAAAGAGACCGTACCCTCCTTCCCCTACCACAAACCTCTCGGAAGGACTTGCAGTCCCACACGTTTAACGTGATCGTACTCCGCGTGAACACGGCTGCAGTTTTGGCAATGGCGGGAATCGAACCCGGGCCTACCGAGTGAAATTCCCACGCGCTAACCACTGGGCTACCGTGCCATCCGCGACAATCCCCATAACTTTATTTTTATTCGGCAATTTTGGGAATCGAACCCGGGCCTACCAAGTGCAAATCCCGCGCACTAACCACTGGGGTACTTCACCCTCCGCGATATTCTTCATAACTTATTTTTTATTCACCCAATTTAGACCGGAACCAAGTGGGAGAAGCATCCACAGGGACCGTACCCTTCTTCCCCTACCACCAACCTCTCGGAAGGACTTACAGACCCACATGTTTAACGTGATCGTACTCTGCGTAAACACGGCGGCAATTTTGGGAATCGAACCCGGGCCTACCGAGTGCAATTTCCGCGCGCTAACCATTGGGCTACTTTGCCCTACGCGACAATCTCCATAACTTTCTTTTTATTCATCCAATTTAGACCGTACCCTCCTTCCCCTACCACCAACTTCTCGGAAGGACTCACGGACCCACATGTTTAACGTGCTCGTACTCCGCGTAAACACGGCGGCAATTTTGGGAATCGAACCCGGTCCTGGTAACTGGTTGGACGGCCAGGATGTGCCACCCAATTTAGACCGGAACCCAGTGGGGGAGGCATCCACAGGGAACGTACCCTCCTTCCCCTACCACCAACCTCTCGGAAAAACATACGGACCCATATGTTTAACGTGATCGTACTCCATGTCAGTGGCGGAAATCGAACCCGGGCCTACCGCGTGCAATTCCCGCGCGCTAACCACTGGGCTACTTCGCCCTCCGCGACAATCTCCATAACTTTCTTTTTATTCACCCAATTTAGACCGTACCCTCCTTCCCCTACCACCAACCTCTCGGAAGGACTCACGAACCCACATGTTTAACGTGATCGTACTCTGCGTGAACGTGGCGTAAGTTTTGGCAGTGGCGGGAATCGAACCCGGGCCTACTGAGTGCAATTCCCGCGCGCTAACCACTGGGCTGCCGCGCCCTCCGCGACAATCTCCATAACTTTCTACATATTCACCCAATTTAGACGGGAACCCAGTGGGGGAGGCATCCACAGGGGCCGTATCCTCCTTCCCCTACCACCAACCTCTCGGAAGGACTTACGGACCCACATATTTAACGTGATCGTATTCCACGTAAACACGGCGGCAGTTTTGGCAGTGGCGGGAATCGAACCCGGGCCTACCGCTAACTTCCCGCGCGCTAATTTGCAATTTAAAATGACCATATGCTTAATTCCATCATCCTCATTCCATTGTTTCATTGTTCCATCATTTAAAATATCCATAAAATTAAAATATCCAAAAGTTAAAATATACATTTAAAAAATCCAGATCGTCCCATCATTTAAAATATAAATATAATAATTTATATAGAGCAAAGGCGCTCTATTCAGAACCGTGATGTCACCTCCACCTTGACGTCCCCACCCACCACCTTCCCTGCTTCAGCGGGGGAGAAACGAAGCGTCACGCCGAGCGGAACGGCGAGAAATTTAAAATCATGACGTCTTTAAAATTGCGATCCTGAAGGCAATTTTCATTATTTCTGGACCAGATTAGACTTGTAAGAATGCCAGATGTTTGACCTTTCTGAAAATGTAAATTATTAGTCGAAATTATGAGTACTTTTCACGATGCGAGAATTTAAAAACCAAAAATCGTTTTCTTGAGCAAAAAGTGACTTTTGTTTTAAAATCTTTAAAAAATATTAGAAATCGAAATTCAGATTTGAAATTGATATATTTTTACTCGAAATTCTCTGCTCTTTCCGATGGTGTAATTTGTTTTTTTCTACGATGTCTGGATCGTGGAGAAAAAAGGGCAAAAAACGGTCGAAATCGCATAAAACATTAAATAAATAAAAAAATAATTAAAATTTTAAAAATCGGTTTTCACATGTCCCCTTCCCTCCCCCCCGGGTCTCCGATTGCCAAATTTCGTAGCTCTCCGATGCGCGGTCGCGAAACGTATAGTGTATAAGACAGACACACAGACACACAGACATTGCCTTTTATTATATAGATAGAGTGTATTGTCATTGTGTATATTAGTCTTTAACTTTGTACATATAGAAATGGGAAGACTTATAACAGGTGCAGACAACCCTACTGTGCTGTATGTTAGTGGTGGAAATACACAGGTGAGTAATTGTTGCTGTTATTGTTATAGTAATTATTGTTAATCTAATTATTGTCTAGTTAATTAATATTATTGTGTAGTAATTATTTTTTCTTTTTTATATGTTTTGAGATTTTATTTTTTTAATTCATTTCAATTTTTTGTATATTAATTATATAGAAACCCAATGAAATTGACAATTACTTTAATTGTTATTAACAAGAGATATAAAAAAGCTTTGAGCATAATTATAATGTTCACATAATATGGCATGTGGATAACACAATTTATATAAATACATTATCAAATATATTGAAATGTATAATGAAAGTAAGGAAACAGATGTCAGCACTACTGGAATCTAGATTTCCACATTATACTAATGCATGCCTTTTCTTTGGTTTGTTTTGTTTCTACACTAATTTTTGTTACCTGGTTTATTTTACCTTGGTTTAGATGACCACAGAAAACAAAATTCTTTTAAAGGAAGGATTTTAGAATTTTTCTAATAAAAATTTCAAAGTAGTTAAAAGATCTGAAATTTGTGCTTTAAACAAATTTTGTAATTTGGTCATCTTATTATCTATTTCCTTACTGATGGAGTAGAAAAAAACCTTGAAAACAATATTCCAAGAGTAGTAAAGGGATGACAGGTGAGCATTTCCTTCTTTATACGCAAAATCCTGTTATAGGGCTGAAGTTGCTTCACGGGTAAAATCTTCCTTTGTGAATTTCTATATTTGATCATCGTTCTATCCACTTTTGAGAGGTTTTCTATGCCAGCTCTTGCACTGTATAAAAATGTTTGTATATTTTTAGTTATTCACAGAAATATATTTATTATAGATCATTGCATACAATGAGAAAAGGTATAGAATATTTGGAGAGACCATTGATATAGCTGTTGGAAACTGCTTGGATCGTTTTGCAAGAGCACTGAAGGTTAATGTTATGTAATTATACATCCAAACACATAGTTTCTAATGTACATTTTAACATATTGAAAACAATTTCTTTTAGTTGTCTAATGATCCAAGTCCAGGATACAATATTGAACAATTAGCTAAGAGGTAATCTTTTGCTGTGTGTTGATTTTTTTTTATCGTACTGCATAAATGTATAACTTTTTCTTTGATGTATGAGTTCAACTTAAAATTTCATCTATAACAATTAAAGAAGTTCTCTGTCTGTGTGTATGTTTGTGTCACATATAGCAGAAAATTTAAGTGACACGTAATCACAAAATTTGGTGCATAGATGCCTGATATCATGTAATAATGCACCCCGGTAAAATAAAAAAAATAAAAAAAATTCAAATCAACTTTTGAGTTATTTTATGTTGAAGCACAATTTTGAGTGATTTTTACGCAGTTTCTTTAGTGATTGAAAATATTAGTACAGAGTTTCCATCTTCTTAAAACATTATCAAAAGTTTAAAAGAATGATCTTTCCAAAAGCTTTGAACAGAATCTGCACAACATTAATTTTAAAAATTAGGTAGTTCTGCCCCCTGCTTGCTAATGCATCCCCTGGGGCATAGGGCCAGTGGTTAAGGCATTGCGGTTATCCCAAAATCCGTCCAAAAGGTGATATATTAAGGGAAGGATGATAAAGCTCCTATGGTTGCCATCTATTAGATTCTAGTCTAAATTGGGTGGCACTGTCCCAGCTATCCAAAGAATTACCTTACACCTTTTGGTCCGGCCGGCCAAATGGCTACTCATGTCCTTGTCGACGAGTCGGTCGGTCTGGGTCTTCAACACCTTTTTGGTGGTAGGGGAAGGAGGGTACAGTCCCTGTGGATGCCTCCCCCACTGGGTTCCGGTCTAAATTGGGTGGCATTTTCCGGCCGTCTAAACAGTTACCTTACACCTTTCTGGTAGGTCGGAACGTCTGGGTCTCAACAACAATACCTTTGAGTAGGGGCGCGGTAGCCCAGTAGTCAGCGTGCAGGAATTGCACTCGTTAGGCCCGGGTTTGATTCCCTCTGCTGCCAAAACTGCCGCTGTGTTCACGCGGAGTACAATCACGTTAAACATGTGGATCCATAAGTCCTTCCGAGAGGTTGGTTGTAGGAGAAGGAGGGTGCGGTCCCTGTGGATGCCTCCCCCACTGGGTTCCGGTCTGAATTGGGTGGCTCTTCCCGGCTGTTCAAACAGTTACCTTACACCTTTCTGGTAGGTCGGACGGTCTGAGTCTCAACAACAACACCTTTGAATAGGTTGTATGGTTTGGGTATGGAAAGAAAAATACCCTTGAGTTCGCTTCATAAGCTCAGAGACTCGCTTCATAAGCTCAGCCCCCTATGTACTGTCACTCACTAACCGCCAGAGCTCACTGCCTGCTGCACAGGCCGTTAGGGCTTCACCCATTGTTCGCTGATGCTTACAAACCCTCGGAATTAATTTGGATTTTCTAGCTGCTCAAGTTTACCCAAAGTAGGAATTTATTCCCAAAGTAGGATTTATTCCCAAAGTAGGAATACATTCCTATGGCTAGTTAGCAAAATAAAGTTTAAAATTCAAAGAATTTAGATATACCACAAAGACAACAACATACTAAATTTGGATTTTCTAGCTGCTCCAGTTCTTGACTAATTCCTAAAAAACCAGTATATTTCTATAGAAGACCTAAGACGGGTTATAGGTATTTATATTCAGTTTGAAATCCAAAAAATTAAAATATGCCACAAAAGACAACATACTAAATGTGAACATTCTAGTGGCTTGTGTTTTCGCTTTATTCCCACAAAAAGGGTATATTCCTATGGCAGGCATTTTCCACTTAAAATACATTATTGCCTAATTCCTTTGTGGAGGGATGTTGTGCTTGGAAGTAAGTCATGTTACCAGGGCCTGCTTAAGGCACCAGCAAAGCAAGCACTTGCTTGTAGCAGCACATTTTAAGGGCAATATTTCAGCCAACTTTAATAAAAAATATTAATTAAAAAAATCTTAATTAAAAAAAAATCTCTTAAAAAAATTCTGGGTCTTAAATAAAAAAAGTTCAAACATCTCTAAAGTGCGATACATTCCTTGGTAATATTTTTTAAATTATCACAATACTACATTAATTTATTATATTTGAAAACTTAAAACTTCATCGAAAGAAATGATCTTCATTCAAATGACGGCATTGAAATATAAATTGCCTGATTTAAACATCTCTAAAATGCAATACATTCCTCAGTAATATTTTTAAAATTATCATAATACTACAATAATTTATTATATTTGAAAACTTCATCGAAAACAAATGAAATTTATTCAAATGACGTCATAAAAATATAACACGCCTGGCTCTTTCTATAAAAGCATAATTTCATTCATAAACATTTTTCAATTCATTTCATTCATCACAATACTGTAATAATTTATTTTATTTAAAGATTTAAGACCATGGAGGTACAAGTAATTTAACTCTATGCTTAAAGCTTCATTGAAAAAATCGTTTGCTTCTCTGTGTTTCATATCAGCTATATTACAGACTCCATGAGCTAAATAATTTTACGTTAAAGAAATGCAGCAATTCTTATACAACTCATTCTACATCTTTTGGTATTTACTTTCTCTATAAGTGAAAATTAGGCTTCTTTGTAGAAATAATCAAAGTTGGATGATCATTTAGACTCAACTATATTGTAATTGCGTTGTTTCAGTATGTAGATGCACAGAATTTAAGCAAAAATAAAGCAGTTTTAGGACGGATAGAACACTAAATTTGAATTAAAAAGAACTTTAAAAATCACAATTTTGACACAAGATGGATGACATATTTTATTTTGAAGTGGGTTACGTGATCTCTTCATATAAAGGTTGTAATTATTATTTTAATTTTTATTTAAACTACTGAATATATTTTGCTGAAATTTTTTTTTTTATATATTTTATGCGATAATTTGAATATTTCCTTAAACTTTTGAAGCAATTTGTGAATTTTAAATCCGCTTAAAAAATGTTTGAAAAATTAGGTCCCATAGGGTTCAATGTATTTCATTTTTTGAACCCGGGTTCAATCCAAAACTAATTGGGTGACATTATTAATTTATATTCCCATAGGTCCCACAGACTGAACAACATACTAAAATTTCATTTAGATAAAGTCGTTTTTATGGCAGTTATCGTGCTGACAGACAGACAGACAGACAGACAGAACAAAGTCATAAACACTTTTCAACTATGTTGTAAAGTATGTGTAATAAATGTTATACATTTGGTCCCAGATAAAAGAGTGAAAATGGTTATCATTCATTCTCCCCTTTGAAAAAGAGGACTAGAGGGCTAAATGTGATCGTTTCCAATATGTTGCCCTAATTGTTTATCTTGCAACACAAGTAACAACTAATTACTTTAGCTCACCGGGCATCCAGTACAGCTATCAATAGCACATCTAGGGCGGCATATTGACCATTATCGGTGAACTGCAAAAGCTTTTATGTGAAACTGATTTTTGTTAACTATTCCATGAAAATATCTGATGAGAGAGGGGACTTTGATTGAAACGATGGGGTTCCACTTAGAATTGCCGTGCCAAGATACTCATTCTTTGTTAATTATTCTTCTGCGCTCCAAATCCAGAAATCATCTCCCTCAATCACCCAGACACATAAATAAAGGAATTCTTTCACATCTATACTGAAACAGATGTCCACATTAAAAGTAATTCGAAAACTGGACGAGAACAGGTCTCAAAAGACATCGGTGGACTATTGTCGAATTTATGGTAAATACACACCCCCATCGGCTGTGAAACATGTGTTTACCAATCATTTTGTTCCGATCGAGATTTGTTCTGGGGTAAATCCGTTCAGTCATATGTTTCGGTGAGAAATGTAAAACATATTTTTTCTTGCCGCAAAAAATAGTTTATCGTTTTTCTTTCTAAATGTTATACAATTGAAATTGATATTATCTAAAATATTCATCTAGCATTTTAGGTAGGCAAGATATAATTATTTTATGATTGTTTAAAATTGTTTCTATTAACATATAACATTTTAGAACCCTATCAAGGAGATTCAGATTATTCTAAATTCAAAGATTGTGATAGTTTTCATTATAACGACATATATACAGCATTTATTGAGTCACTCTTTAGCTAAATATTATAAATTTTACGCATGGAACAGTGTTTGTTTGCTCTTAGGATGTTATATTAAATTTAGTTCCTTGAAAGTTCTTAGAAATTGTTTCCTTCTTTTGATCAATTTTTAGATTTATTTTTCTATGTGCGTTTTCCATACCTAATACTGTATTTATTTTTTCTTAAATTAAATGTTTGTATTAATATTACTTACACTATATACGGGCAATTTTTACTTTTTCAAATTATTTACATTTTTGGTTATCAGAATTTCAGCTAAAGCTTCATTTATTTTGAAAAGTAACTACTGTAATTTGAATGAGGTAATTTTTTGAAACGAAGACAATATTCAACATATTCGCATCTCGCCACTTTAAAACTCCTGTTATTTTATAAACTTGAATTCTTTAAACTAATTATATCGGATCATAAAAATATCATTTACATATATTATATTCTGCGTTTAAGTTATGGAGCAAGAATTCTAGTAAATAAAAAATAAAACAAGATACTGTAAATTTCTTAAACTTTCTAAATTATTTCAACTTTTGAGTATAATTGAAATGATGTTCTATTTAATTGGAACTCTTAAATTTTGCATTTTAAGCATGTACTTTTCTTATATTTTTTTATATTGTGCTTGCAGTGTGGTGCCAGAAATGTCCTAGAATATTTTTTCAAGTATATAACAAGCCATATTCATACAAAATTCTTTTCCCTCCTGCAGAAAATAGGCAGGGATAGAAAAGATATTTTTGAAAGTAGAATTTTTAGGAAAGATAGGTATGAAACGAGCTCAGTGAGTAGAAGGCGAAGCCTCCCGAAGGGTGTTGCATGAGCATAGCGAGCAGGGGGCAGAGCCCCCTAGTATTTTAAATTATCACAATATCGGCACCCCGATACGTTGGCACCCGGTATAGGAGCTATGTCGGCAAATCGGGTGTGATGTAAAAGAGTGAGATTTTGAAAACTTGTAGCTTAGCATGTAACAGTCGGAGGGGGGCAGCAGTGATACTAAGTGTTAGGCCACGGATGTACGCTCAAGAGAGGAATACGATTGAACACGATATAAGATAAAAATTATCAAGCAATAATCAAATTGCTAAGTTTTATTCCTTTAATTCTGGTTCTTAATTATCATTTCATAATAATTAATTTTGTAACTTATTAGACCACTGTTGGCAGTTCATAGAAATAAACGAAATATTTATGTAAACCGTTGCTTCATTTACAAACACCCATATGATAATACGTATTCTAAGTTGCGGATGTATATTCGGTACAGTCCCTTAAGTCTGACTTTTTTTAACTATCTTACAACAATGGAATTTTTGCAGGCCATTTCGTAGAAAAAAAATTACTGGTTCTATTTTTTGTGGATGTAACATACTTTAATAGATTAAAATTTTCTACTAGACTATGGTGTGTACCAAATTTCAGCTTTCTAGGACATAGGAAAGTATGTTGAATTGCCATCAAAGAAATTGGATCAGACAGGCACATATACATCCTTCATGATGAGTTAAATAAAAACTTTTAATAATAAAATTTATTAATATATATGGAAAGGCATGCATTACACAACAAAATATTTTAAATCTAAAATTGAATAGCATCATTTATATGATGCTGATATATTTCGTTCTTGAGATATTGCACATATTTTTTTAAAATGAAAAAAATCAAAAGATTTAATCCCACTTAAGATCTATTCTTGAGAAACATTTGGAACAAAATTGACTAAAAACTAGCGATTTATAAGTGTTTCTCTACTATTCTATTACATTTATAAAGGTTAATAGAAAAATGAATTTCAGAGAGGGGCAGCCAAGTTGCTCTTTGCTTGGGGCGACAAAAAACCTAGAGCCGGGCCTGCATGTTACCATAGCAACACACAACTCATAGGAGAAAAAGTTGATTTTTCTTCATTGGGTGAAGTAATTGGTATTTAAATTCTTAGGGATGGATTAGGATTTAATTTTCAATTTCAAATCCCCTATTAAATATACAACCATGAAATAAAATTTTTTTAGAATCTGTAAAGATTAAAATTTTTAGAGAATTTTTTTATGAAGAAAAATATGAAATAGTTGATGAGTATGCAATAAATGAATTGTTGAATATGTATTTTTTCATTTCTTTGATAGGAACCATATTAAAATTAATTTAAGGACATGTAAATCCAATTTACAGGTACCAAACTACCTGTTTTAAAAATAGAATTAAGTGGTCTTTCTAATAGCATAAAAATTGAAAATTTAGGATAGAGGATTTGTTATAAAAAAAAAAAAAAAAAATTCATTTCAACATTTAATAAAAAATAGAAATTTTAATTCGATTGTAACTAACTTAAGAGGGGACACAGCATTCTAAACCATTATGCAAAATTGCAAGATTTCTGATGCCATAGGACCTTGACAAACTGTGGTGGCAGTAGTGGCTGTAACTAGTTTTTATTAATAGAGATAATTTTTTAAAATACATAAAAACACATTTTTCAGACAAATCAATTTTTAAATTTATCTATTCAAAAATAGAAGATTCGCATGATTTTTAGTTTTTATTATGAATATGGACTGGTATCTTGGCTTTCGGAATAATTTTTTCTTTTTAACTCTCTTTGTAAATTTATAGTGAATTTTAAAGTAAAATTATAAAATTTGGTTTCAAATTGATCAGAGGAAAAATGGATCAAAGCAAGAACTTATTTTCTCTGGAAGTGTGACCTTACAACTGGGAGTGTGGTTCAGCGGTTTTCAGCAATTTTCATTGTAGAGTATTGTCCAATGAGTAGCAATCGACAATAAAACTGTTACAGAAACCATTTATTTTACCCCTAATAAGATTATTGATGAATGGTTGTTCTATTTAGGAATACTTTATTGATGAATGGTTGTCCTATTCAGGAATACTAAAATAAGCAACACTTACATGCACAGGAATCTAATGTATAGCGTGTTTAAAATACTCACTGTTAGCATTAATGTATATTTGAATGCAAGAAGGAATATGACAATGTGCTGTGACAAGTATGTGCCACTGTATTACAGTTCCTGATGATACAACTTTTTGACAGGTATTTATTGCCTTCCATATACACATTTCATGCATTCCGGATGTCAATTCCTACTGATTAGATAATTTTCTACAACTTTGTAATGGGCATTTTCCTTCTATTTTATTTGGTTGCCATGTTCATTATCCTAACTTTTTAAATTCTCCACAAGAACAATTCCTTTTATTCGAACAGGCATAGTCATTTTATTATAGACTAGGATGAATTACCCACTATTGTCTGGGTTCTAAATAAGCATTCGTTACATATAAATAATTAAATAAGCACATGCTACTTAAATAATACATTTGAACACAATGGCTTTGATCTAATCACACATGCTCTCCATAAAAGCAAAAAAAAAAAAAAAAAAAAAAAAAAAAATGAGAATCATGATTGTTCATATATGCAACTCATATCTCATGAAAACATGAAAGGAAGTAAATGGCTCTGACCACCCTGCTTATGCTGAGCACAACTCCATGGGGAATGGCTTCAGTGGTAGAACAGCTGAAAAACAACAACATGATTCTTCGGTGTGTGGTGGAATGGCTTTAAATGAAGAACAGTTTCGGCAGTAGTGTCTGAGACACATTTGATTCATTCAAAAAATCTGCAACATGTTTGGGTTAAAAAATTTATAATTAATGAAAGTGGAAGAAAGAATGGATTTATGAAATTACTTATTTTTTCTGGAGTAGTTTGTGATATATTTAGGTTATGAACGTTGGATTGCATGTCAAACTTTGCATATTGTAATATAAAAATCAGAGAGGTTTAAAATGCACGAAAAGTATAGACTTTTTAAAAGTTCATTAAAACTTGTCTATTCATCATATAGACTCCATTTAAAGTTTGTTTGAAAGAGATTTTTTTTTAACTTACCGATGATGTCAAGATAGAAACCCTGTGATAATATTTTAGCTGGCTTAATAATTGATTTGTGTCAACATTGACCTAAAACATAAAGTAACTAAATTAATTCAGAATTTTAAAAAATGATGCTAAGGTACATCTGTATATGTCGAGAAGTAACTGTGTATGAGATTTTATGATTTCAACATCAACCTAAAATGAGCTAAACCATAAAATAACTAATGTAATTCAGAATTTAAAAAAATGACACTGAAATGTACTTGTATATTTCAACATCGACCTGAAACATAAAATAACTAAACTAATTTGGAATTTAAAAAAATTATGCTGAGGTGCACCTATATATGTCGAGAAGTAACAGTGTATGAGATGATTTTATAATTGTACGAGGCTTAGATTTTGTGCTATAGACTGCACACACAGACAGATGTCTTCTTTTATTATCTTCGATAGACCTAACATGCACATTCATAGACCTTTCCGTACAAAGTTATTAGGGTTCTTAAAACTTTCCTAGGTATACTATATATGTAAAGCATGCAGGGTATTGCTGCATTCTTGAGTTAAATTTTTTTATTTTTACTTTAGGGGGAAAAAGTATCTGTGCTTACCATATGCAGTGAAAGGAATGGATGTATCATTTTCAGGATTGTTATCTTATATCGAGGTAACATTTTCTTCTGTTTGTATAGTTCACTGAGCTCTATATACTTAGTAATGGAGTGGCTGTTTATCGCATTTTATCTTTGCAAGGCGACGATTCATCTAAAGTCTGGTGCAGGGCCGTAGCTAGACAGGGATCATAGGGTCTGAACCCCCCCTTCCAAGAGGTACACCCAGCCCCTCTGATAAAAATATTTAAATTTTAGCAGTGGTATGAAATTTCATATAACATGTCATCAAAAGCTTATACGAAAAACTGCTTTTTCAGAATTTGTTTGTAAATTACTTCGTTTTGTATAGTACAGAAATAAGAAATTTTAGTGGCTGAATTTCTGGTTATATTGATGATTATAAATTTATTTATATATTTAATTTTAAAATATTCAGTTTCACAGTTAGACATTCTAGAGTTATGTATTATCAACTGATAATGTATTATTCTAGAATGTAAATCTCCTCTAGAACTTGGTTAAATAGAGTTATATATTAACATGCTATACCTGATAAGTAGTTGCAAAGTTAATATTATGTGATATACTGTATTTAGTTATAATTAAAATACATTTTTAATACAACGATTTATTTAAAAACTAAAATTTATTATTTTAGTGCATTTTCAACCATCTTATCTCCCCCCCCCCCTCCACAAACATTTTCTAGCGAGCCCCCCCTTCAGTGCTGTTAAGCTCCCTTGTAATTCACTCCAACTCTTCTTGGATTTCGTTTCTGGCTATGGCCCTGGTCTGGTGTAAGGGGACAAAATCATCTGCTATTTGACTTTGCGGGACAGACCATTATGTATTCTCATTAGAGACTAATGCTATCAATATCAAAAGTGCTTTAACTCCCGAGCAATGCTGGGTACATTTTCCAGTTATTAATATTATACGACACCCTAATGAAACATAATTACTATCTACCCCCTAATAAAACCCAATTAGTTTACAACACACTATAACCCCTTAACAAAACGTACCTGACCTTAAACCCCAGTAGAACTTACTATATTTTGATCAAGAATATTAAATTATAATTCTCACAAAGTGATAGTGTTTATCAAGGAAATGAAATTTTATTTTCCAAGAAATTGAATTTTTGTCAGAAGTTTGAGTGATTTTTTATATTTTATAGTATTTCAGAGGTTATATTGTATTTATACTGTATATTTTTATAATCATGCCTCAGCTAATCATCATTTTATTGTGTTGAAGTAATTTTGACTCTATTTAAATATATGTATATATATATTTGATAGGAACGAGTTGGTTCCTTATTATCGGATGGTCAATATACTAAAGAAGATTTGTGTTTCTCTTTACAAGAGACAGTATTTGCTATGTTAGTTGAAACCACAGGTATGATAGCTTTTCATTCTTTAAAAAATCTTCCAGTAAGGAAACTTGAGCAACATATTCAATTACAAATAAAATAAAAATGCAGCATACAGCTGTTTCAAGGATATACTGGTTCCCCTTCATCACTGCTAAAGAATCGACAAACCTGAAGTCAAAAATACAAAATGCGCAGGAATAGAAAAACAGAGGAGTATATATCCCCAAGTTGTGGATTGAAAGTTCATCCGAAAGGGCTAATCAGAAAGCAGAATGAAAAACAGCCCAACCAATCTAAAACAAGAACTGATGTACAAGATGTTTCAGATTGGCTAGGCTGTTTTTCATTCTGCTTTCTAATTGGTTCTCTCAGATGGACTTTCAATCCATGACTGGGGTATATGTACCTTCTGTTTCTGTTATTCGTTTCCATTTTGTCTTAGTGAGATTTCGTATTACAGCTTTCGAGAACGTTTTTGAGACATTTTCGTGAATTTGAAGATCGAGAAGAATTTTCGTGAATTCGTGAGATAGAAATGCATGGCTTTTGAGGATTCTGTTTTGCCCAGCTTTTGACTTGCTTATTATATGAATTCCTTCGTCACTTCTGCTGTTTGGCCTTTGGCGTGCGAAAAGTGCTGGATGTGTGATGTCACTTTTCGCTCCTTTTTCGACAAATCAGATTTATTTTCGGGACTTGAATTTTAGAGGTTTGGAGTCATTCAAGACTTTTGGAATTTTGTCTTGGAAGGAGAAGGGTGTTTGCCATCGATGGAGGTGTGGAAATAAGTTAACAGCTTTGAACATGATGGTTTGGGTTGTGCGGAAGAATGAACTGTTTTGGTTCTAAGGTCATTATCCCTTGATGTAATATGGATAACTAAAATTCGGCATGAAGTCCAATTCCATTTCGATTCAACTAAATTTACAGTATGAGGTCTAATTCCATGCAAACGTTTCGGTACATCTAAATCATCGGCATGAAGTCCAATTCCATGTTAGCGTTTTGATTCAACTAAATTTTTGGCATGAGGTCTAATTCCATGCTAATGTTTCGGTTCACCTAAATTATCTGCATGAAGTCCAATTCCATTCAAGTGTTTCGATTCAAGTAAATTTATGGCATGAGGTCTCATTCCATGCAGAAATTTCATACTGTATAAGCTCCATCTTATCCTTTGGTCATGATTCTGTGGTATGCGTTCAGATTAAGTTTATTTCAGTGCTGATCCATTCGAATGTTCTTGTGCTCAACGAAAAGTGAATCTACGCCTCAGGTTTGATATCATCTGCCCAATGTGTTCATCTGAATACATCCCAATGTATTCATCTCAATACATCCTGTACCAATGGTATCCAAAACTGTAAATCATTTTGTAATTTTTCTTGTGCGAATGATTGTTCAGATTTCCTAATTCGTCCGAGCCTAATTTATAGAGATGAAATTGAATATTATCATTTTAATGCATCTTTATATCATATTAAAAATTATGGTCAGCAATTTTATTGAGATTTAATTACAGTGTAGTCGAAAATAAGTAAATGGCTCTAAAACAAAAGTTCTATCGAATGAAGGATGAATGTATATATTAAGTGTATAATAATGTTGTTATTGAATAATGCTTTAAATTAAACGCTATTGAAATTAATAAGTAATTGGTTGAATAAGAATTGATAAAGGGAATTCAAGTATGTTCTCTATTTGTCATGACTATTCTTTGTGATTAAAATATGTCAAATAAAATAAGAATTTGTTTCATGCTCTGTAATCTTTCTCCGCCTCTAGCCTACCACTTATTCTATGCTCAATTAATCTACAAATTATTTTAGCTTGCTGACCATCCAATGTTTCATTGGGCGGAGAAAACGTTCTGGGTTATTGCAGCTTGGTAAGTGTCGTGACATGAGATTATGGTGTTTAATTTTATTTTCGGTTTGTGGTGCGATGCGACATTGGTATTCACTTTTCCTGATACGACATTGGTGCCGTGTGCTTCTCAGAGTGTCAGCAGTGAATTGAGCATTTAATTTTAATTCTAATTAAACTTATTCTAATTTAGAATTTTCTTTCTCTTTGGAGGCTATGTGGAAATCGAAACTTCTTCACGATAACGACAACTTGGTGTATGAAATGTGTTGTTATGTTGTTTAAATAAGGTAAAAGAAAATAATATTTTGAGAACAACAATTTTGAAAAATTACAATAATACACATAAAAGAGTAACATTCTTCTTTAAAACATTTAAATTTTTATTATTGTATTCTAATGTTTACTGTGTCGAATGTAATTTCATCAGTTATGGTACCGTTCAAATACCTGAAACATGTATAAAAGTTATGCTCTATCATTTTATTTCTAGCCTGTTGTTCTGTTTGATGAGTTCTGCCACTAGTACGTCCCAATGCGTTTGTCTGCATATCTCATAATAATCTTTATCTGCATATATCAAAATGATTTGGCGAATATCATGAATATAATTTTTAACATACTGCCCAAATATGTGTTCCTTTAATTGTTTATGCTCCTTATGCACATTTTATAATTTGTGAATATTCTTCTTTTGTAATAATTTTATTCGATAGTCACTTAAATTGATCTTTTCTTCATTCTAAACATCAAAAGTGAGTTTTCAGTTATAATTCCACTATGCCTAAAAATAATAAATCCTATCGTGCCAGTAGAAGCACCGATTCTTCTTCACAGACTGGAGATTCTGCTTGTATGCCTTCAAACTCACCTCCATGACTTTTCCCAAACTTGAGTAGATCATGTTCTTCAAATTCGAGTGCTAGGAAAACGAACACGGTTTCTTTGCAGTTCATTAATACCATACCTGAATTTTCGGGTGCCCCAACTGACTCTTTTCAAGATTTTCTTGATAATTTTGAACTTATAGTAAATCATGCGGATTGATCCACTACAGACAAAATTTTCATCTTAAAGTTGAAATTAAAAGACCAAGCGAAAAGATTAATAAAAGGAATCCCTAGACTCAATAACAGTGACAATTTTAATGAAATTGTTTTTGCATTAAAAGAAAACTTTGGAAAGAAAGATGATGTCATGACTATTCTTTGTGATTAAAATATGTCAAATAAAATAAGAATTTGTTTCATGCTTTGTAATCTTTCTCCGCCTCTAGCCTACCACTTATTCTATGCTCAATTAATCCACAAGTTATTTTAGCTTGCTGACCATCCAATATTTCATTGAACGGAGAAAGCGTTCTGGGTTATTGCAGCTTGGTAAGTGTCGTGACATGAGATAATTTGTTTAATTTTATTTTCATTTTGTGGAGCGACACAGCATTGGTATCGACTTTTCCCGATACGACAATTTAGTCTATTTGATTTCGGGTTTCTTGGTTTTCTAGCACACACTGACAAAGGGGATACAGAGTATCCTCAAAACAGCTGTATGCTGTATTTTTATTTTATTTGTACTTTAATACATTGACCAAGTTTTCTTTATCTTTTACAGAAAGTATCTTTTACCTTTACAAAGTATCTTTCTAATATTCTAAATTTTGTGTACTGACGAAGTAGCTATGGTCTTATTCTTATACAGAGTTATCACCCTATCGAATAATAAAGTTCTCTGAATTTTCCAGGTTAAAAGTCATAACTGATCTCAGTAATTAAAGAGATTCTTTCACAAAAGTCTTCACTATAACTATTTATTGTAAACTAAAGTGCAATGAATAATATATCTGTAAGAAAAATACTTTATAATTTTTTTTTTTTTACTTCGCATTTTGTGATACTATCAGAAGAAACACAGTCAAGAATAGAGACAGAAATTCAAATCCCCCCCTCACATGAAATTCTGATCAGGGCCCCTTACCACATATATTTTTCTAAATATTTATTCCCCAATTTTCTTTTGGGGCCTTTTATATGTTTACCACAAATTCTCACAAAGCGAAGGAATTTGCAGTATGGTAGTTTCACACCTGGTCATAAACCTTTTATCTGGTTGCTTAACAATGAATTGGAACAATTTTAATATAAGACTACATCACTTTATCAAGCTTGTGATTTTCTGTTTTTAGTAATTGAAACAATTTGGTATGTTTAACTTCAAATATTGAATTTAGCCATTTATTTTCTGCAAATTTTGAGTTTAGTCATTTATTAGTTTTATTCTACCACATGACAAGATTTATTTTTAGAAACTTTTTTTTTTAATTCACGGAATGGAAGGTCTGTTACTTGTTCTCAGTATGAATTGTTCATTAAATTTTGTTTATGATTATAATCTGTATAATTTAGAATGAGATATGTTAAGTTTTTTACATAATAGATCATTCTAACAGCATTGTTTTATTATTGCTTACAGTAAACTGTCAAATTTTGTATGCCATAACTGATATGTATGTTTTGTGTAAATTATTTTTATACAGGATCATTTTAAAATTCCAGTATATCTTAAAGAAATTTCTAAAATATCACAGTTATTTTGAAAGTGAATAACGACACCAGTATTTCAGTATGACCTTCACCTGTACTAAAACAAATTTTCCAGAGATTCACGGTAGCCTTTAAACACCTTCTCCAACACATATCTACTGTGATCATCTCGCATGTGTTCTTTCAGTACTGTTAGATTTGCTACGTTAGTGTTGTAAACATGTTCCTCAATAAATCCTCTAGCAAAAGTATATGGCGGCGGTAAAGTTGGGTGAACTGTGTGCCCATGGACAAGTGGATCTTCTTCCTAACCACCTGTTTTGAAAAGTGCCATCAAGATAGCCACTGGAAGTCTATGTAAAAAGTGGGGTGGTGCAACAATCCAATTAGGCTTGTTGGAACACTATTGTACCAAGAATACCCTAACTGTGGCTCTAAAAAGATTTCTAACAACTTAAGATATTTTGCCATGTTATGCATCTACAAAATAATTGTGATATGTTAGTAATTTCTTGCAAGTGTACTAGGACTTTATAATCACGACTCTGCTCTTGCCAAAAACATCGATTGAAGATGCTAGGAATCAGTACCTGAATTATAAGTTCAGATCCGAAGCTAGCTTTTGGTCTAACCTTATAATGTCGGTCTTGTAAGCTCTAGGTTCTAAGTTCGAGCATGTCTCGCGACCATCAACATCAAGTCCTACAATTTTGACCTGGATTTTGCAGCCCCCCCCCCCCCACAAGTGTAATTTTATTTCACATAAATTTAATCTGAAATGTAGCAATTAATTACAGTTATTTTTATAATGTACTATCAAGTTAGCTTTAATGAAATTATAGGTCTGTTAACATTTATGCACGACCCTGTAATATATTAATATTCCCTCCCTCTATTAATTGGAAAGTACTGTTGTCTTTGTTGAGAATTATTATTTGCTTTGATATAAATGAAATGCTTTTATTTTTAATTTACAGAACGTGCCATGGCACATTGTGGTTCCAGTGAAGTTCTTGTAGTTGGAGGTGTTGGTTGTAATGAGAGACTACAAGAAATGATGAGAATCATGTCAGAAGAGCGTGGGGCGAAATTATATGCTACTGATGAAAGGTGAATGTTGTTTCATCCATAATTTGTCATTTTATCTTTTTATAAATGTAAAATTATAAAATTAGTGGTTCAAAATGTACTTTAATTCCTATGTCTTACTAAGATGTAAAGTATAAGGTTATTAAAAAAAAAAAGAAAAAAATCAAGCAAATCTGTATTTGATTTAAATCAGAGTATTTTGATTTTAATTAGACATTTTATAGCAAAGTCAAATTTTTAAAAGAAATGTTCTGTATTTGACATTGCAATTTTTCAAATCTAATTAGATTTTATTGAATTTTAAATGTGTCCCCCTCCGCTCCCGGCCAGGCACTTGATTACATAATTCACCTATTTAGCAGCCAAAATGTGAACCATTTTACCATCATACTATGTTGCCCCAGCTCACCACAGGAGGATGGATCACATTACACCCTTTATCTTATTAGGATCCACTCCTTACGAAATTTAAATATAAATCTATGGATAAAACAAATATGAAATATATGAAGGAGTCCACATATGGTGATAAATGGTGTGTACGCTTCATTTTTGATGCAACTATTAAGCATTTTTATTCTCTTTTGAATACTTATTTTGTACAGTCATGTAAATTTTTATAAAAATAAAAGTGTCATCTCCAGAACCAAAAATGTTTAGTGCCTCCTCTTTCACTCTACCCGTTCTAGAATTTGAGGCTGAATCCATATCAGTCATTATTGAAACTCTATCTACAGCAGATCATGAGAAATTGATGTTTCAAGGCAAAATTTTTACCAACAATTAAAAATACTTTTCTTAATAAATAAAGCAGATATGAAAGTGTTTTGGCTGAAATTTGAATGTGAAAGTTTTAACAATGAAAAGTAATTAATTTTCCTAGTTTTATGAATGCTAACTTACATTTACTTAACTTTTAATTTTTTGTAAGGCTGAAAGAACTAAGGTGCAATTAAATATTAATAGGGAGAATTTATCCTGGAATGTACATATGGTGGGGTCAACTTCTTCGATAAAGTTATATTTGGCATTTTCTAACTGTACTGTCTTGCTTTATTAATTTGTGGTTTTATTTCTCTGTTTCCTATAATTTGTATTCCCATTCAAGTTTTTTTTTTTTCACAAGCATTGCATGATCTAAAAACTTTACCATCTACTAATGATGAATTTATTCAATTTAAAAAATATATTTAACATGTTTTCAAGATCACAAGGATGGGGGCATAGGAAAGGATAAAATCCCCCTTTAAATTTCTTGTGAAGAGAAAAAGTGAATAGAGAAAGGAGTTTCATAATTGAAATACAGTTTACATCTAGGTGGTGCTTGATGACTGAAGTCACGTCCATCTCCAAGTCTTCAGCAAGCAAGAGACTGAGGCCCAAGCAGGCACCTAGTAGAGTTATAAAAAGATAAAATAGGAAGAGGGGCGCAGATCCTTGAGCTTGAGTGAAAGTGATGCATGATTGGAGGGGGGGTTAGCCTCTGGGTTACATGTACCAGGGTGCGTGACAATTGGGAAAGTACTTGAGTTTTAAATTAACATTTTCAAGGCCTTGAACGTGTTCTGCAAATTGTGTTTTTTCTGAGAAGTTCTGCTTTCTCTGGAAATTTCCCTAGCTGTTACGCTGTCACTGAAATTTTCCTAAACAACATTGTTTTTTCTCAAAAATTTCCTCAACGACTTCAACATTAAACAACAATGTTAATTTGCTATGATTTTTCCTCCCAGAAACGCATGCAACTTTAATTTGGAAGAAATGATGTCCTTGAAAAATAATTGCATGGTACTTGAAAGTCCTTGAATTTTTTTTTAAGGAACGTGTACTCACCCTGATGTTTCTAAATGCCAGGGAGGGGTATGGTTATGGCTAGAAGTCTTTATTAATATATTTAACATGTTATTAGGGAATTGTTTCACTCTCATAAACATACTTTATGTAATGTTAAACTTGTTACAATTTTAGATTTTGTATAGACAACGGTGCCATGATAGCCCAGGCAGGTTGGGAGATGTTTCGTTCGGGCCAAGTGACTGACTTTGAAGACACAACATGCACTCAAAGGTAAGAAAAAATATATTTTATTTATTTTCATTTGAAAAAATAGTAAGTTTGGTTTAAATGTAATCAAAAATATAATTTTTCAGATTTCGAACAGATGAAGTGGAAGTTACATGGAGAAGCTGATGCTTCTTTTTAGGCTAAGAACATTATACAATATTTTGTACAGCTTGGGTAATTAAATATTTTTACAACTGATATATTTTTATTTATAAGACTTCTAATTTAAATTGTCTAACTAGTATTTAGATTAACCCCTTACCTGTGGAGTATATTTCAGGAAAATGTGTCAAAAATGGAAAAAAAAATTTATGCTTCAGTTTTATGCATTATAACATTTAAAAAGGTTAGAAAATTTTATTTTGTAAAAATATAAATTTTTATATGAAATAACTACTATATTTAATATTTTGACATACATGTGGAAAATTAATGGATTATATTCATATTTTACTCAAAATTGTTTAATTATAGCAAAATAAATCAAATAATCTTTTGAATTTCACAAATTATTTCACAGAATCCTTTTTCAGAATTTCACAAATCTTTTATAGTACGATATATACGAAAACATGGCATGGCACGGCACACAAGCCTACATCACACTCTTTACAATAAACTCGGTTCATATCCCCTCTAATCAAGCTAGTTGATCCCGCCTACCTAAAAAAAAAATGTGGACAAGTATCGCCATCTATTGGAAAAACAGTGAATTATATTGTAAAGCTTTTGATAAAGCAAAACAAACTGAATTCAGGATCAACAGAATAGAAACACTGATTTTTCGCTTGCCCGAAGTCAATTCGGGCATTCCAAATTTGGCGCAGAGGGGTTGTCCGAACTGGATTCGGGTGACACAGGCAAGGGGTTAATCATTTACAGGCTGATTTAAAAAAAAAATAATTAAACATGGTGACAAAACTCATCATTAGGTAGTATTTCTAACAACTGGGAATTATGTCGCCACAACCAGCATTAGTCGACTAGTTTTGTTCTAGTCAGAGTTCATCAATACCAACTAGCTATTACTGTAGTGGCATAATCACCCCAGGTTTGCAAAATTGGCATGATAAAAGCTACATGCTCCAATTTTGCAAATCCGGGGTGATTATCTAGAAGTCAATATTATGCAGCAGGATATTTATAGCAATTTATAGAACATTAAGTTTACGATAGGAAGTCTGTTTTGAGAATTTTAATAACAGCTGTGTGCTATGCCTGATTTCTAGCAAGTTTACAAAACTACTGTACATAAAAAGTTTTCTTGTTGATGAGTTGTAACAAAAGCAAAACTGGTTACTGCAGACATATTTCCAAAAATTGTAAACTTTTAAATACTTAATAATAAGTATGTAGCATGCACTAGTTTATCTAGTTTTCTAGATGTCAGAATTGAAAAATGTATTGCATATTTCTATCCTGCAGGGTCACTATTTTGACATAACAGGAGAAAGCAATTTGAGTTTGCTAACTGAGGAGCATGCTCCCATTGCAGATAACAGCATCCATGGATGGGTTTCATATTATGCACTCGTCAGCATGGAATAGCTGATGCACTCGTCAGCATGGAATAGCTGATGCACAGGGCCTGATTAATGCACGAACCTCCGGGGCCACTGCCCTTGGCCCCCAAATTTTAAGGGGCTCCTAAATTTTGTATGTGATAAAAAATTAAAGTAGAAATAATTTTTTAATTAATTTAAAACCTGTAATAATTATTATTTTAAATTATGAAATATTTTAATGTTATAAATATTATACATATATATATTGCTTTGAAGTTAAAAAGTTTTCTAAACGTCAAAAAGGGCCTTTGGAACTATGATCCTGAGCCCCCAAATTTGTTATATGTTAATGTTTTGCATGTGTTTCATATGCAGTGACAGTATGGGGCCCCAAATTAACACCAGACCCCATTTTGCCTTGATCAGGTCCTGTACCTGCAATGACAGCAAGAAAATTTTCTATGTGCCACAATTTTGTGCACCTCTGTGGAAACATACAAATTCAGCCCTTCCATGCAGCCGGCATCAAATTTCATAAACACTGAGCTCGTGCTGTATGAAACACCCCTTTTAGGCAAGTTCTGTAAGTATGAATTTGGTCATTGCTGTATGAGCTCAATTTTTATGACATTTGATGCTGGTTACAGAGTAAGACTGAATTTGTCAATTTTCAAACAGGTTTGTGAGATATAGCAAGTTTCCATACTGTCATTGCAGATATCATCCATTCTATGCAGATGAAACCGGTCCATGAATACTGTAATCTGCAATCAGAGTGTTGTTTTAGTAAATTCAGGGACTGCAGTGCAATCATTTGAATGCGATACATCTAATTTCCACCAGGTTGTCGAACGCAGTTCAGTAAACTCCATACAAATTATTTTCTCTTGTGATAATATTATCAACAGTTAGGTCACCCTGGCTGCTGAAATATAGTCAATTTTTAAGTGACAAAATTTTAAATAAAAAGTGTAAGGGAAATAAAAAGTGTAGGGTAATTTCAATGTGACCTATAATTTTTTTTTTTTTTGACACTATGGACATTAATGTATTTACTCTTTTTACAACCAGGATTCATACTTCAGTTATGAATTTGAAAGCCATAGTACTAATTATTCAGCCACTGGTTTGGCTTAGTGCATTTACATGTTTATATGTAATGCAAATGAATAATATAACTATTTTAAAATATTCAATTATTTATCAACCACCTTGTATTTTTAAAAATACATAATGCATCAAAGCTGATAATCAATATTTATATTCTATTTAAGCAATAATTTTTTCATTCTTATTTTACAATCAATATGTTTTACCACCTATAAATTTAGATAGGTAGTAAAATATGAAACATGAATTGACCTTATTGATCTTATAAAACAGAACACATAATGAAATATTTAACTTAAATTTCAAACTTGTTATACAGGTTTGTACAGTGGCATAATTTGTTAATAAAATTCATTTTTTTAGTAAGTGCCCACTACTTTTTACTATTGCAGTTAGAATCATTGATAATATATCTTATGCATCACATTTTGTTGTGTCTGAAAATTTGAAGGTTAAGGTTGAAGTATATTACCCAGTAAATGAGGATGGAAAAATTAGCATTAGAATAGGCTATGTAGGTAGCTGATAAACCCCAACCTGTAATCTGTTAAGGGGATATTTCTCCAGAATACCTTATTTCTTTAATTTTATATGTGTGGGTGGGGGGTGGGGGTGGGGAGTTTTAAAAATAGTCGGATTAGTTATTTTTTCTTTTTTTAGTTATTTAATAAATATACATATTCTGATAAAATATTTTACTTAAAAAAAAATGATAATTAGAAATATCTTTTTCACAAGTAAAATACTAACAAATTTTTAATGAAAGAAAATTTCTTTTTAATATACAACAAAAACAATGGAAAAAATTCCAAAAAGTAAATGAGCTTTGCAGAGGACTGCTTGCTCACAGATGAAATCAACTTCTCAAAAACTAAACATTAAAGCAAATTTAAAGTTAATTGTTGAATTATATTTTATGGATTAAAGTACTTGACCTTTTCTCAAGAAATATTTTTTTAGGGGAAGAAGTAAAGCTCTTTCTCTAAAATTATCTATATAATTGATTAACCGTAGATATATTAAGCATTATTTGATTACCACGTTCACCAATGCATGCAATCTCTACATTATTAATATATATCCAGAGATCTAGAATAATGCACCTAGAAATGTGATTCTAGTATTGATAATAGTACAGACGAGAAAAACAACAACTCATAAATAAAATAGAAAGGTAAATTATTTTAGTTACATGCATTGTATTGCGAAAAAAAAATTGGCTCTCTAATACGTCTACTATGGTCAGTATTTTACCATTTCTGAAAGTATCAGGGCTAACATAGACTCATCTGATGGTTCCAATGTAAATATGAGTGAATTGAGGATGATGATGAACATTTTTTTTAATTTGAGATTAAAAATTTGTTTTCCACAATACTTTTTTCATTTATTTCCACAGATAATTTTTTTACTGATCAGATTTTGTTAACTGGTGATTTAGTGATCCATATTTCTTTTACAATTGCAATTTTTTTTCTTGCTTGTAGTATGGGTTTTAAGTACTTACCGCAGTGTGTGAGAAACACAGTATATATCTCTTTCCTATTGTGAGCCACTACATACATAATCTGTTAACTTAGCATAAGTGAACACGTTAACCATAAAAGTGCCAGATCACATGAAAGGTGAAGATAAATTTTGGGGCAGAATCCATTATTTGTGAGTGTTCAGCACCTTTAAATATGGAAGACACTTCAACATTGTTGCATATTTGAAAATGATGCAAATTGTCAACTAGTTAAAAACATGAAACATATTTACATAAATAAGTGTCCATTGGATTAGAAAACAAAAATTTACATAACAACACAACAGCCTTGTTTAGGCACTTCCCCGCCGACTATCTCTGAAGGATCACTGCAAAACCGTCGCAACGATATCGTTGGCGAAGGTGGTCTGTCGTACATATATGTGGCACTGAATGTATGACCATTTTTAGTAGCAACTTTTTCCGATACGTCCTGCTGCGAAGACGTCAGCATTAAACTACTACGACTTCTCATGTCAGATCTGTGCTTTTTAAGATCTGCTAGAGTTCCGTGGCTCGGGGGGTATGGAGGACTCGTGTTCACTGTTACGTGAATTTCAACTTTCACAGATTCAGATTGATTGCGCTGAATAACAGGTGTGCTCAGCATAGTTTCATTAGGGTCATAAACTAATGCTTCATTGTTAAGCTGTTTGTTATATTCGTCTGTTATGCTGTCATTGACAGCATTCAAAAACTGAGTATGCATATCGATGTCGTCTTCGTTCTGGTCATGTGAAACAAACTGCAGGATGTCCTCTCTTGAGTCGAGGTTTTCCTTTATATTCTTTCCTTTAACTCTTTGTAGAGTGTCTTTGCTGGAAAGGACATTCAATGTTGTGTCTTCCTCTTTGTACTCGCATTTTGATAGAATTTCTTTTTCGGATAATCTCATATCATTCTGCAACTTTTCTTCTTCCTAAATAGAGTATTGTGCATTAGTAAATTTAATTAATGCTATAATGTGTTTATAATATTTATAATCAAATGCAATTTAAATGAGAAAAAATATTGTTATTGCTTAAAATTGCAAAGTTATTTTGAGCTCCGTAGTTAAAATGCCATAACAATATTGTCACATGCATATCTTATTTGGAATTATTTAGTTTTAATTACATTATTACTACATCAGTAAAATTACTACTTAATTTAGTGCATCAAAAGTAAACACAACAAGTGGTAAGGAATCTTAAAGCTCTATTACGAATAAATTATGTGGTTGGAAAATATTTAGAAATATGTTTGTATTAGTTCTTCCTAATTGTTTATACATACATTATCAAAATTCATAAAAATGTATTTCTTCCTTAAATTTGATAGTATCTTCATACAAATTCACTCAAACTGCTGCCTAAAGTAATCTGAAATATTTTGTAATAACATAAGTAATTGATTCAAAGTATCAACTGATTTTGGAGGCAAAAATTAACCTTCTTCAAAATAAAAACAGAGAAGACATCTTGCCTATGACGGTGTGGTTCATCTGTCTTTTTAGCTTGAAGGAGGCTGTTTTTCACCCTTGAAACTAGTTGATATTTCTAATCATGTATTTTTGCTGTTATAATATATATATATTATATATATATTACATTGTTAGAATTTCATTCAATTGTGTTATTTGCATTAATAGGGAATTTAAATATTTTTTTCATGGTTAATATCGATTTGTTAAAGTTTTCCTTAGAAACCAATTAAAATAGGTTTATATTAATATTTTATCAAAACACTAATAATAAATAAAATAATTAGTAAAAAACTAATAAAATAATTAATATAAATACTACAAAATATAAATATACAATATTCATTTCAATAGGGATTTGTTAAAGTTTTCCTTAGAAACCAATTAAAATAGGTTTATATTAATACTTTACCAAAACATTAATAATAAGTAATCAAATAACTCAAAATAATTAATATAATTAATAAAAAAATAATACAAAATATATACAGTATTAATTTCAAAAGCAAACAAATATGGTTTCAATGGAACCGTATTTGCTTGTTGAATTAAAAGCATCATTAAATGCAAGTGTATTCCGAGTGATTTTCTCTGCTTTAAAAGTAGGGACCTTTTTAGTAATATATATATATATATATATAAAATATTAAAAAGGTCCCTACTTTCAAAGCAGAGAAAATCACTCAGAATACACTTGCATTTAATGATACTTTTAATTCAACAAGCAATTCCTAAAAATATTCCCTACTCCCAAACTAAATATGTACTTTAAGTTTTACCTCATCTGTTCCACTTTGTTCTTGTTGCTCCTGGCGCATTCTGGCTTCTTCACGAGCTTCTCGTCGAGAAATAAGAGATTTGTCACGAATACTTGTCCTCCTAACTGATTGACTGAAATGGAAAAACAAAAATTAAGTTAGCAAATAGATATTGAATCATGCACATAGTTCACCACTTAGATACTTAGATCACAACTTTATTTTCTGTAAATTTGTCACAAAAAAAAAAAAAAAAAAAAAATCGTACAAAATTAAAAAAAGAAAATGTTTAAAAATTGTGGATTTGTATAAGAAACAAATAGCTTTTCAACTTTATATTTAGGTTATAGTTTTTAAAATTCTCAGAGACTGTAATTTTTTAATATGTTTATTGATTGCACTCGGTTTAATAAAATAATTACCTCCTTGTATTTTGGCTTTGAGTTCTTCGCAGCTTTTGCTGAGAAGCTTGGGAAGCTCTTTTGGTTTCAATTTCACTCTTCAGTTGCATGATGCGCTCTTTCAAATCCTGGTCTTCACAAATATCTGAAACACAAAAATATTATGCTTGAAAAATGATTACCCGATATATGCAAAACTTAACACATGCTAAAGATTGAGCAATTAAGACAAAAATAAAAAAAAATCCAGAATGTAAATTGTTGCGGAAATAAAATGAAAACAAATGATTGCTTTGAAAATGCTCGAGTATAATAAGAGCTTAACACTAAATGCAAAAATGTCCTTTAAAGCTGTTGATAGAAATTAAAAACCATTAAAAACGTTATTGCAACATTTTTTTAGACATATAACAAATGTTAAAAGGCACTAAGTTCATCTATTGTTCATCTATTTCGGCTTTAGTTACTGAAATTGCCTTTATCTTTAACCTTGGCCATAAAGTCGCTTACTCTTTCGAGTTTATTTATAAAATCTTTTCCCATAATTGCTATAATTTTATTTATCCTAATACGTTCCCGTTTCTGATCTTATACTGTATAAAACCAGTCTTCCGTATCACCCTACTATTTCTTCCTCTTATTCATTTTTGCCATGAATTTAAGTTTAAGCCTGCCCATTCTACCATTACTACGTTATTTAATCGTATTCGTTCAGATAAATTTAAGGATAAATTTAAAGTATACGTTGTCCCTCTTTTATTTCCCGAAAATAACTTTAAATTTTACATTGGTAATACTAAACATACTGGCGGTATTTTTTTAGCTGAACATGCTCATGATGTTAAAAATGGTAAACTGTCCACGGCTGTAGCCTAGTATATTATTAACGATAAATTTTAACCTATGTTTGACATAACTTTTCTTTTGATTGGCTGCAATAATCCCCATAATATTTTACTTCATGAATCCCTTTTTATTTATCTTTACTGTGAGTCAATTTGTAATTTTGATCCTGTTCAGACCCTTAGTTATGCTTGGTGTCTCGTTCTCAACTCACTACGTGTCAAACCTTTATATGATTTTCTGAAAATTTAGTGGTTGCTTTGTTTCGTTTTTTGATGACATTCCTATTAGTTACCATTTAATTTAATTTATGAACCTTTTCCTTTTATTATAATTTGTAATAAATAAATTTTATAATTAAATTATATTTTAATGCCTCATATTTAAAAAATGCAAAAACGTAAATTCATTGATATGTAAATTTTGCCTGGTGGTTGTACCCTATATTTAAGCACATGTTCGCACCTTGTTTTCACTTTGTCATTGATAAAGGGCATAATATTGCCCGAAAGCATTATGGCCATTTGATTTTATACATCGTAAAAAGGAGATTTTAATAAAGACTGTTAAACCTATTTTTTGGTTATCTTTGATTTTAATACATTAATTAGTTGATGTATTTCCATACTATTTTATATAACAGTAAGCCTTTTAGCACTTTCGAATGCCTTTACATCCATTATCAGAAGGTAGAAAAATGCAAGCCATATGATTATATGCTATATAGCTCATGTAGTTAGTTATAATTTAGGTTAAGAACTGATCTAACTCAATCAAAAATGTAATGCATTTCATTTATAAAATTTATGTTTATACTAACAGTATACCCGTTCTTCATACGGAATATGCAATAAAGAGAAATTTAAAATTCGCAATTATGTGTACATTTCTATAGTATTCTAAATGACATTTTTATTCAAAACATTCCACTAAAACATTTAAATTAATGTTCCTAAAAAGAAGTTTTAAGAATCTCTGTTCTCGCTATACAAAATTATCTTCACAGGCCGATCTGTGAATCAATATATAAGCCAAAAATAAATGTGCTTGTATGTGGTGATTGATGAATGAAGGTGATTGCATTGAAAGATATATATACCCATACTACTTATATTCTCGTAGATTAAAAAATATATCCATACTACAATATATGAGTTTGAAAAATATTTGCCAAAGTAAAACAGATGACATAAGAAATTGAAAATATCGATAATCCCTGTAATCTTTAAACCTAAAGGCTGTAATTGGATATAATTCAGTTAAAAATGAAATTTCGATAAACATTTATTTTTATATACATTTCTTTATTATAAATAATCAGAAAAGATTTAAAAGTCTGTCATTGGATTTAATTCTGTTGCTAAGCGACATATAATTTTCTTTAAATAAATTGGTGGAAAAAATATTGCCTGCACATAATGCAATCTCTTTGAAAGGTTTAATTGTTTATTTTTTCTTAATATCTCGATAATCTTTGGTCTTAGAAAATCGAAATATGGACTAAACTAAGTGGGGCTATTCCAAGGCTATCCACAAAATTTTATTAAATTCAGTGTTTCTCCCATGATGATGAGATAAACTAACACACATACATATACACAAACAGATTTTGAATTTTATTTATATATATAAATTTATTTGTTACTAGCAGTATACCCATTCTTCGTACGGAATATATAATAATAAAAAAAACCCAATCATGTGCAAATTTCTATAATATTCTAAATGTCATTGTTATTCAAATCATTCTATTAAAACATTTAAATTAATGTTTCTAAAAGGAAGTTTAAGAATCTCTGTGTTTGCTATACAAAATTATCTTCACAGACAGATCTAAAGAATAAAATATCCTGGTCTCGCTTGTAAACAAATTTACAAAAAATATGAAATTGAATCAATATATACCAAAATAAAAGCACTAAAATTATATTGGAAGATATATTCGTACTATTTATATTCTAGTTATTTAGAATATACCCATGTATTAGTAAAAAATTACCAGTACTACAATATATGAATTTCAAAAATCTTAGCCAAAATAAAATAGATCACATAATAAAGTGAAAATATCAATTATCCCCACAATTTTTAAACTTGAGGGCCGTTATTAATTTCAATATATGCCAAAATGAAAGTGCTAAAATTGTATGGGAAGATATAACCACATTTATATTCTCATAGATTAAAAGATATACCCATGTACTAATTACTAAAAGATTACCCATACTACAATATATGAGTTTCAACCATTTTTGCCAAAATAAAACAAATGACGTAATAAATTGAAAATATCAATACTCCCAGTAATATTTTAACAAGAATACCATAATTTATATACTCCAATCAAAAATGCAATTTTGATAAAATTTATTTTATATAAATTTCTTTATTATTTAAATCGGAAAAGATTTAATAAAAACCTTCTGCCGCATAAACACATTGGTTTTAAATCCATTGTTAAGTGACATAATATCATTTCCTTCAAATAAATTTACTGGAAAATATATAGTCTGCATAATGCTATATCTATGGAGGGTTTAACTATGTGTCTTTAATTAATATTTAGACAACCCCTGATCCTAGAACCTCGAAACATAGACTAAATTTAAGTGGGGTTATTCCAAGGTTACTCACAAAATTCATGAAATTTGGATCAGCCATTCTCCCATGATGATGAGACAAGCATACAGACTGACAGACAAATTTTCAATTTTATTTGTATAAATTTAAATTAGATAAAATGAATGAAAATTGTCTACCAGATAAACATATTAAATTTAATTCTGCCGCTTAGCAACATGTAATTTTCTTTAAATAAATTTTTTTTTGGATGGGGAGAAGAATCATCTGCACAATGTTATTTTTATAGAAGGTTTAATTTTTTATTAATATCTTGACAATTCCTGGTCCTAGAAATTTAGAAGCATGGATGAGGGTTGCCTGCAGTGACGTAGAGAATAATCATATCTAATTTGAAAAAATTAATCAAAAATTGTAGACCTATATACAGAACAGACAAACAAACTTTTATTTTATATATATAAATTATTATAAATGCTTATCTGAACAATTTGAAATGTTAATTCAAGAGAAACTAGAAGCTTCTAGCTGGAGCATATTTTATCTATCTTTAATTATAATTCAATGTCAATCTTTGCCGGGACATAATTCCATGAAAATTGTTTTAAAATTATGTCACAAATTTTAATTACGTTCAAATTACAAACCTTGTCACTTGTAAAACTTTTTAACTTATAAACTTTATTAGTTTAAATTTAACTTACCGAAAGGTGTTTCTCCATTTTTTGTTCTTGCAGATAAATCTGCTCCAGCTATCACAAGCATTTCAATGACATCTGGCTAAAGGAAATATAAAATTGTTGAATTACTTCCGATATTGAAGAAAATTGTTAAAGATTACAGTATGTACTCATAAGTTGAGAAATTTTATATAAAAAAGAAAAAAGCTGTAAATTGTAGCTTGACTTATATCCAAAGATATTTGAAGAGAAATAATTTTAGTCAAAAGTTTTTTTTGCTTTAAATATTATTTTTAATTAATATTTTCCAATGCCATTGCATAACTGAAATCATGTAACTAATATAAAATTTGGGACTGTAACTTCAGCAAAAAGCAGTGACAATGCTAAAGAAATTTCATACTTACACATATTCAGTTTTATTGATAAAAAAACAAAAACAGTTAAAAGAAAAGTAGTGTATTGGACAAAAACTGGAAAGAAAGTATAAAATTCTTACAAAAACACTTTTTAAAATTTTGGAAAAAGAAAATCATAAGGGGGAACCTAGTAAGTTGCTTAGCAGAAAACCAAATATATATTTGAAGCGAAATAAAAATGAATACATTTAATAAAAACAGAAGGCAAATTTAAACTGAATAAAAAAAAGTGTAAGCAAACACACACGATTTTATACATTTGTTAAATATTTTTTCTTTAAATATACTGGTTTAAAGTTGTGAGATCGACTTATATACATTTAGATTTTTGCTTTTTTTCTTATAAGGGTCAGACTTCAGAAAAAATAGTGATAAATAATCATATTTTTTTAATAATAAATATTCACTGTCTTTAATAATGTTTCTTCAAAGAAATGTAGTATACTAACTTTGTAGTATTACTTTGACATGCTACTAATATTTGGTTGCCTATTTCTATTCAAAGAGACAACTGATATTTATATGTTAACTGCATTTTCCTTTTTGAAAGACCCTTCTCAGAATCAAAGCTGTGATTATTTTAAAAGGGTGTAATAAACCCCTTCATTATATCAAAACACAGCATCATGCACAGCTTGAGTAATTAAAGAACAAGAAAGATTAATCATGCATAAATCATTGATTATGAAACACTTTCCAACTGAAATGCAATTTTATTTAAACATCTCTAAAATGTGATACATTCAACACTGGTATATTTTAAATTATCACAGTACTACAATAATTTATTATATATGAAAACTTAAAACTTCATAAAAGACTACCGAACATATTTTGCTGAATTTTTTTTTTATATATATATTTTATGGGAGAATTTGAATATTTTCTAAAATTTTCGATGCAATTTCTGAATTTTAACTTCGCTAAAAAAATGTTTGAAAGATTAGGTCCCATATGGTTCAATGTATTTCACTTTTTTTAACTCGGGTTCAATACAAAACTAATTGGGTGATGTTATTCTTTTACATTCCCATATGTTCCACAGACCGTCTCAACAACATACTAAAATTTCATTTTGATAAAGTTATTTTTACAGCAGTTATCTTGCAGACAAACAGACAGACAGAATGAACAAAATCATAAACACTTTTAAACTATGTTGTAAAGTGTTAAAAACGGATATTTAAAATTAGAAAATAATAAGAAGTGGGTATTTTTAGTTCTTTCAGTCAGACTTCAGCAGTCTTCATGTCTTTCATTAGCCATGACTGCTAAAAAAATGTGACCGATGACTGCAGGTACTGTTGCTAGTGGTGAATATTTTCCGAACGATAACATACATTTTATGCAATTTTTTATTTTATGTGATTAGAAATAATAAAATAATGTTGAGTGGTTATCTTGCATAATAAAAGATGTTGGTCTGTGCTTTCTTTCGCAGAAAATTAAAGTTTTGGACAGTCATGAAATTTGGTACTGGGTTAGCTAGCCACCCAGTACAGTGAACCTCATTGAGTTTTTTTTTAATTCATATAGATATTAGTCATTTTATGTTGAAGCATGATTTTGAGCAAATTTCATACAAATCAGTTAGTTCTTTAGCAACCGAAAATATTATCATAAAATTTTTCCTATCTTGACATGTTCTTTTCAAAAAAAATTTTGAATCGAATCTGTAAGGCAATTTATTCATATTTTTATTTATTTATTAAATACATTGAAATGTGTATTTTTTATTTCCTTATTTCACTGCATCTAAAAAAAAGAAGATTAGCACAATTCTGTAGTTTGGCAATAACATCAGTGTATATCTTTGTATTCTAACATAACATTTTTTTTTAATTACTCTATTTTCTGATTTTCTGCGAATTATCAACCAAAACCATAAAAATCAAAATTTTGGATATTATTCTTAATCTGGTTTGCTGAGTCTTGCTAAAGGAGAAGTGGATGTTTGTGTGCATATTAGGCAAATAATTGCATTTGATTATACATGCATTGAAACTAAAGGATTTGGATTGAAATGAAAGTAGAAAATGATTTTGGTTCAGAATGGATAATTTGGAAATTGAGTGGTGTTATCTGTATTATTTAAGTAGTGGGTATTTATTTAGAATCTGGGCTAAGCCGGGTAATTCGTTCTAATAATTTAATAAATTAAAGGCCAAAAGCTAAAATTGTATTTACAATTTTTTTTAAACAGCAGACAAAAATTTACTTTGATTAGAATCTTGTCTTGGGGATTTTGTCACCTTTTTTTATTCGTCTTTATATTTTTATATTCAATTTTTTTTTTCAAGATATGCAAAATGTTGCAATATCAATAGACACAGAAAATTTACTACACCTCTCTTTAATCTTTATGCAAATCCATACAACAAAATAAAAATGACTCACATGTCCCCAACAAGCTGCTGCATGAATTGGCTGCCACATGTCATTGTCACAGACATTTGTAGAACCATGGTTATCCAAGATGAATTCCACCACGCTTATGTAGCCATTGGCTGCTGCTATATGGAGCTGTAAAGAAACGCTATATAAGACCAAATCAGCCATATTATACACAAAGCCAGCAAAAGTTCTGTAAATAATAAACAAGAGTAGATTTAAAATTAAAAAAAATTTGCATGAAGCAACATCTAACTCAAAATTAATAGTGTCAACTGGTTTCGCAGGCAGTAAACAGTTTTCTTTGTCAGGACAAGCACAACCTTCAATTGTTAAAGCAAGATCTAATTGGTCAATCAGTTCATGATTTTGCTTTAATGAGTGAAGGTTATACCTTTTGCTTGTGAAAACAGCTGGACGAAGAAGGCTGTTTTCTACCTTCAAAACTGGTTGGCTTTATTAATTTTGTGTTAGATGTTGCTTTATATAAAATTTTATTGGTTTTATTGCATTAGCTGCAGTTTTGAGTTGTACATAAGAATATATTTGTATGTGTGCATATTTTGTTTAAAGATGTATCTTAAAATGATTAACTGCATAGGAAGTGCTTTTTTCAGATGTATGCATGACTAATCTATATAGAAGTATGCATGGCTAAGAAAATCTAAATTGTAAGAAAATATGTGATGTGGGTGATTTCTTACAGATTAAAATTAATTTTCTTTTTTCGTAATTTGCATTCATTAAAATGAGTTTCAGCACACATAATAAATGTGAAAAGAATATTTTTTTAAAATACGTAAAACTTACAATTTTGAAATTATTTTTCTTTTTATTTAGCAACTTAATGAATTTTGAATAATGACAGTTTGTCATTACAAAAAAAGAAATCTTTAGAACAGCTCATCTTAACAGAATGAGAATAGGTTCATTTGCTTTGTTATATAAAAAAAGTATATTTAAAACATGTAAATCCAATGAAAATTTAAACTTAATGTTTTTGTATTGTAGAGGAGCTAAATTATAGGCTACTGAACGGTTGAATGGAATACACTAATACTGTAAAAAAAAATTTTTGATTTATTTATCCCTCCTACTATGCCAATCTCTATTTATTTGTTATGTGATAATACATTTTGGAGGCTATTACTATCCCTGAATAATAGAAAGTATTTGAGACTAGAAGAATATAATGTCACTAGAAGAAATTCGAATAACTTGAATATCGTGTCATGATTAACAGCAGGTTCTGGAATACGAAGTCAGGATTCTCAAGAAGAAATTCGAAAGTATTTAGAAAGTTTGATTCCACCAAATGAAAACGTTTTAGACTACTGGATAAAGAACAGTCTGCATCCCTACATGAAGGAATTATTTGTAAAGTATTTAATCAAGTCGCCATCAACAGTTTTAAAGAGTGACCGACCCTTCAGCAACTTTGGTTTAATTTGCGAGTTTCATTACTACATTAATGTGGTTTAATGACACTTTTTAATTTTACTTTAATAATTTATTTACTAACAGTTAATATTTAATAAATGTAAGTATTATTTAATAAAGTAACTATACAGTGTATTCTGAATATTCGAATTCGAGAAAAGTGTTATTCGCCCATCTCTACAAATAAATATTAAAGTTTTTAAATTTTATTATTTTTTAATAATTTAAGCAGTTATTTAAATTTTAAAGACTTTTGGTATCTTTAAAAATTGTCACTGAAAAGAATAATTTGTACCAATTTTAGATCTAGAGACTATTTTTAGAGTTACTAGTGACTACCCATGAAAAATCATGAAAGAAGTTGTTTTGGCTGAAAGTTATTAAATGTTGAAGAAACAGACTATCCGACTCATCCGAGGACATGAGCAGCTGTCTGGACGGCCGGGAGAGAAGTTATTAAATGGATCTTGTGTAATGTAAAAATGTGTAAGAAATGTAAAAGATCTTGTTTGATTTTATGTTAAAGATATGTTTAAAAAGAATATTTTTAGTATATATTTTAATTTTATATAGTATTATTTGCCTTAGTAAAACATTAAATTTTTTATATTTCACTAAAATATTTACGGTAACTATGTAAAAAATGGAAATCATTTTTGTTTTCATATATTAATTTTCTATTAGATTAAATCAGTTTTGATATGCTCTTCCTTAATCTTGGTATATATTAAAAGATAATCCCAAATTATCGAACACATTTGGTCAAACACATCAAATTTGGGAAACAAACCCAAACCATCGAACACTTAGCAGAGTGTACATATGTTTGTTGCCATTTGGTAAACGATAATAACATGCATAAATTACTCATACTCAAAATGATATTGCTTAATCATTATAAAAAGAATTATTTGAGCAGAATATTTGCACACTTTACAATTAATAACACTGAACAGAAGAACATAACTTTAATCACTCAAGAACTGTTGCAATAAAATATAATTATTTTTGTATTTAATGCTGTATTTACGAAGTTTTTATTTATTGGGAACATAATTTTAGTTTTAAAAACTGAAGTCAAAGGAAAAAAAATATATATTTTTTCAATTTGAAACAATATAGTGGTATTTCAAACATATTTCCATGTCCCTTTTCACATGTATGCACAATTTTATGACAACCCTGTTTATTAATAAAATAAACCTTCATTACTATTTTCCAAGGAACAAAATATAGGATATACCCAAGAAACTTTATAAACAAAGTTCTTAGTCACCAAAGAATTTAATAAGATTTGAGAATTATAATTACAGAAATTTAGTTATCATGCATGCTTTAGTCTAACTATTAAAAAAAAAAAATGCATCTTTAGTTATCAAATTAAATTCTCAAAGAGCAATTGAATGCTGCTGCATTATGAATTGAGAACTAGTAAAATTGTGTAAGCCCCGAATAATAAAATAAGAATTGAATATGATTTGAGAATTATTATTATTATTAGAGATTTAGTTATTAGTAATTTGAATATTAAAGAAATGCAAACTTTAGTTTTATTTTATGAATGAATTTTCATGAAGCAATTGAATATACTGTATTATGAACTTCATAGAATTGAGAACTAGTTAAAATTGTGCAAGGTCAAAAAATTAGAGTAAGAATTACATAAAATTTGAGAATTATTATAATTACAGTGATTTAGTTATTCTCCAATGTATACTTTCGTTTTATAAACGAATTTTTAATAAGCAATTGAATGTAGTGGTACTGCATTATGAATTTCATAGAATTGAGAACTAGAAAAATAGCATGAAAATTGTGCAAAAATTCTAATTGATCTTTTATCTGCCCAGAAAAGTTAAAATCATGATTAAAGGAAAACTTCCTATCGTAAATGAAAGGTTAAATATAAAAATGAGTGTAAATTTTCTTTCAGTGACATTTGATACAAGGCATAAAAATATTCAATACGTCTGAATTAGCAGTATAACAAAGGGTTGTTCTCTCATTTTAAAACATTTCTCTGTAAAATATAAGAATCCTTACTGGTGTTGCGCCTTGATGATCTCTATATTCTATGTCACCCCCTTCTTCAAGAAGACATTTCAAGTCTGTCAGCATTTGTTTTTCTGATACAGCTCGGGTTTCATCAATCATTTCTTGAGTTATACCTATATGATTTAAAGCAAGTAATTTTGTTATAGTTCAATGATCTTTTTACAACTACATAAATATTTGGCTTCTACCATTAATAATTCTTGTACTTAACATAAGTATTTTCTTGCATTTGATTTTTTTTGACAATTTGAAGTCATTTGAAGGCAATTTAGGGTTATTTAAAGAATCTTTATGTCATTTTGAGAAAGAAAAAACCTCTTTGGTATTTTTGAGTTCTAATTTTTGTGTAAAATCAATTCTTAATACAAACCATGGATCTGACAGATCTGGCCAAAAGTTTTAACATACAGTTTGGCAACACTGGAAGTGCCATGGAGATGACCGCTTTAAAACCTTCACATAATCTCTTATGGAATGTTGTTTCTTAAAGTGTGTGCAACAGAAAACACTTTGCATAAAAGTACAAAAAGTATTCTAAACCAATATGTTTAAAATGTAGCAGAAAAGTCTGTATATTATATGAAAAATCTTTTAGATTTGTACATGAATTTGTGGATTTATATGCTGTAATATTCAGTAGTTTGTAATAAAGATTTTTCATTTTCCAAAAAATGTTTACACTTTTTTCAATAACCAATCAAAGGATGCTCAAATTTATAGTTCTTAATATATGCTTACCAGTGGCGGCTCATGTATAGGCACTGCGGGAGCGACAGTGCTCTCTTTCTCTCGCATGCAGCTTCCTATTTGCGCATGCGCACAACAGTCAAACACCATGCCACTGGAACTGTGAAGCGTGGTGTTTGACTCTTGTGTTCATGCGCACATAGGAAGCTGCGAGGGAGAGAGAGCAATGCCTATACACGAGCAGACCCTGATGCTTACTCAGTTAAATATATATGTGATTTTCTAGCAAAAATATGATTATACATTTGAAATAGCTTTTATTAAAGAAGCTGATTTTTATTATTAAAGACCTGAATTTTAAAGACCTAAAATTACATGCAATTTACTGGTCTATTAAAATGCCATTACAATTACTAGAAAATATGATTAAAAATTGGGGAAATATGTCTTTATGAAATATAAGTAAAAATATATTCCTCAAAACTGAAAGCTAAAACAACCCTTAAATATTTTTGCATTTATTTTTGTTAAACATCACTATAATTTTATTTAGCTAATTATAATGAACTGCACACACACAAAAACTCATGTCTCAGCTAGGATTGGAATTCTGGATCTCCCCATGGCCAATCAACACTATCCATTGAGTCATTTTTTTACATATTTGAAAAGAACCCTATATTCTCCTCTTTCACATTGCAGTAGCGTGTCAGATCTGTAGATTTCATTCCTTTGCTTTTTTATTAGAGGATAGTATCTTGCTCACCATAACTCTCATGGATTGAAAATCACTGTCATAAATTGAAGGTTCTTGAAATATCAAGATAATGTTAAATACAAAAGATTCTGAAATAAGAAAAAGAAAGTAAATTTTAGAGCCCCCTTCCCCTATAAAACTTTTATAGTAAAAAAAATTACATTGAGTATGGGAGATAGGATGATGTATTTCCAGAGCTTTATGGGCCCAAAGCATTTACTTTGCTTATGGTCAAAAACAGCCTTTAATGCGAGTAATGTTTGTAAGCATTGTCTAAAATGCAACATTTTGCAACCCGGAAGTAACCCTAGATAGAGCACTATAAGAAATATAAAGTCTCTGAGTAGATTTTTATTTGATTAATCTAGATCAAGAAGTTGAGAAATACATTTTAACCGGGTTAAATTAAGCCATTTAGGAAGTTTAGTTTGGGCGCTGCTGTTATTAAAAAACTACCTGGGAAAAGTATTTATCTACCTTTCTTGGCCATTTCTGATTCTATATAATCCAAAGTTGCATCATCCTCACAAATGTCATATGGCATGTTACCATCAGCATTGACAGCTAGTAGATCAGCCTCTTTCGAAATCAGGTACCTCACCAAGTGCAAGTGACCACATGTTGCTGCTGCATGAAGAGGCGTCCACTGCTCGCTGTCTTTTGCATTGACATTGGCACCAAATTCCAATAGGAGTTTCATCATGGCTTCACTATCATCTATGCAGCACTGAAAAAGATGGAATTTGTTTTAAAAACATAAGAGACACAATGTAATGTATGGAAAATATATATCTCTATGTTTTACAATTAAAATGGTCACTGAATATATTTAATGAGGTTTATGACTATTTCTCCGGACCAATTTTTTAAAATCTAGATATAATAATCAAGAAACATAATGCAAGAGATGTATGGTCTTGCTCATGAATCTCTCTTGAACCTTAAGCAACACTCCATCATACTGACCAATGGATTTGTAAGCAGTGACCTTTTTAAAATGTCAAACACAAGTAATGTTATTAATATTTTCCATAAATTTAAATTTTTTTTCTCTGTTTATTATTTTCGATAAAGGTAATTTTGCTCATTAACCAAATAAAATAATTATCAAAATAAGATTGAAAGATGATCAGCAATGGATTCAGTATTTGTCATTAAGTGGTGCATTTGTTTCCCTTTATTGCCTGGGGGGGGGAAGCAAACTCTGAACCAAAAGTATGGTAGATCCGTATTATGACCGTTGAGCCAAAATAATTCTGGCCTGAGAGCATAACCAGAAAAGTTATTCATAGCAGAGAGTGACGCAAGAACTGGCCCTGCCACACTTGGGTATGTCCATTTTTTATATATTAAGGAAATCTATGGTCACTAATGCCAGAAATATATTTTTGAGGCAGTAAAAAGTGACCATTATAGCATCCTCTTATTTTTAAAGTATGACGTATATACACATTTTTTTTGCCAAATATTTTAATTAATATAATATATATATATAAAGATATATGCAAACACGTTTGTTCACTTTAGTGTTTTGGTAGTAAAGGATAGAATAATTTTTGGAATATCACATTGAGGCCTGAATTGTAGTTCAACCGACATTGATTTCAGATACAGTAGTGTTATTTTACACCAATTTTACAGGAAATTTTAGATTTAATTGTTAATTATTGCCTATGGAGGTAAAAAAAAAAATATTTAAAACCATTCCTCACTTTGCATAATTTAACATGTTACATGAAAAATCTTGTATTAAAAAACTTTCATATGTAAAATATGATCACAGACACAAAATTGCTCAATGTTTTATTCTAATACATGGACACTTAGATTATATAAATGGGTTGTAGAGTTGCTTAGAGGGCTGAGGAGAAAATTTTATAATTGTAATTTTTTTTAATAAATTTATTTAATTACAGAAATTTATGTTTTTGAAGAAATTTTCTCACACAATGGCTTAAAAAGTATTATTAACATAAGCAATTGAGGGTATTTAAAATTGCAGCTAATGAAACATTAAAAAACAAAAATTAAAATTGTTTTTTTATTTTGCATTTTTGCATTTTTATTTTTTTTATTTAAAGTATGAGGGGAACGTCTGTCATTGGTTAGAACCCGGACACACACACAGTGACAGCCTAACTTTGTTTCAGTTGCCACCCAATTTAGACCGAACCCAATGGGGGTGGCAACCACCCTCCTTCCCCTATTCATCACCTCTTGAAAGGTGGTTTACTTCTTTTCGAACCTACTGATTTAATGTGCCCATATACTGCATATATACGATGATAGATTGGGCAGCGGCGAGAATCAAACTCTGGTCTTTCTCATGCAATCCTCTTCACAGGTCTATCCCGGCCCAGTAATATCAAAATTGTTACTTCAAGAAATTCAAACCAAGGGTCATAAAAAATATTTTTTGTTGAAGGGGTTCATAAGGTCAAAAAGGTTGAAACCTCAGAGTTTCATCATTGAAAAATGTGCATTCCAAACAAAATCTAAACAGAAAATAGATGCTGTTCATCCACACACAAACTACCAATAATATAATTTTAGTAAATCCAATTATAAGGTAATCAGAAAGGTTCAAGCCAGCAGCATGTGAATTAAAGCTTAAAAATTGCTTAAATATGCACAGCTTCATTACTGAATTTGGTATCATTTATGAATTCCATGTCATTACACTGCTTATTCATTTTGAGCTCAATCTCAAGAGATGCCAAGACAAGATATTAATAAAACACAAAATTAACACTTTCATGGAAATAACATTGAGCAGATGATCTTTTTGGGAACTTTATTTTAAGAAAAAATTTATATCTAGTTGCAGAGTAACCGAATTACACCATTTTCATTCTGTAAAGGAATAAAATATCTATCAGTTTACAAGACAGACGATTTTAATTTAATTTATCTGATCAAAATAACAACAAAATTGATAGAAAAATGAATTTAATGAAAATACAGTATTATATTTTGGTCTGTGTTTCTTTGGCTGAGGCCATAGGGTAAAATAAGTTCACAGAAAATTTTGGCAAAAGTTTTAAAATTTATTTCTGATTGTGTTTTAATTGATTGTTATAATGTGATAAATTAACTAGAGTGTGGCTCAACTCAACTTTCTCATACCACAATCCACTTTTAAGTAATTTATAATTTTTTTTTTCTCAAATTTTATAAGTAAATTTTTGAAAAATTGGTATCATTTGTACAAATGATTACAATTATAGCATGTTACCCTTCACTTTAAAGGGCTAAAAAAATCTTTCGATTAATATATACTTGACAAAGTACCCCCCGTGGGTAACTCCTCCCCTCCCCCCCAAGAGGGCTAATGACGTCACAAACACAAAAATTGTATCGCTCGAAATTTCTGTTCGAATTTCAAAAAAATTTATCTGGTTCTAGATTCTTCGATAGCAAAGCTGGATATAAAATTTCGTGGAAATCCATTAATATTTGTAGCAGTGTACACAAAAAAATTAATCACAGGCATATAGACTGACATCACTCCAAAAATAGTCAAAACGTGTTCAGGAGGTCCTAAAACATGTTGTGGCATCAAAATCTCGGATTTCGAAAATTTTCATGAAAACAATAGTTTTCCTATTACATAGTGTGATAAAGTAAAAATCATGTGAGGATATATTAAGAATCTTCATTTTGGCATATGTTGATCAAAACTTATTGTAAATTAGATTATAAATGGGTGTTACGTTTCTTACATTTGCTTGTGAAAATAAATTGTATAGCATAGAGTAGATCCTCATACTTTCTTTTATACGTAAATTAATTAAAATATTTTTAATGAATTTTTTTGTAGAACAATAATTTATAATATAATTAACATGTGCACATTTAAGTTGTGAGCAATGCTGACCATATCTGCAAGTCTTTTATAAATTTCAAAAATGTGTGCTGAGGCAGAATCCTTTAGGAGGTTCATTCTTACCCATTTCTTCACATGAACATATTGGATGCGATCTTACCAGAAATATATACATACCTGGTGAAGAGCCGTTAAGCCATCTTCATTCGTTGAATCAGGACTAACTCCAAGCATAAGCAGACGCCGTACTATAAAGGAAAACACCAGTCAGTATTGATATATATTTTTAATTGCTTTTTTACACAAACTAACGGATTGAATTTGTAGAACCTGGTGACAGGCAATGGAATTAACTGGAGTTCAACTGGACTTTCTCATACTAGAATACAGTTTTAAGTAGTTTGTAGATTTTTTTTTTTAAATTTTACAAGTAAATTTTTGAAAAATCGGTATCGTTTGTCCATATAATTACAATTATAGCGTGTTACCCTTCGCTTTAAAGGGCTTGATAAAATCTTTCGTTTGATACCATACATGAAGTACCCCACGTGGGGGTAACTTGTCATCTCCCCCTCCCCCACTCCTGATGGAGCTAATGGCGTCACGAACACAAAAATTGTATCGCGACTATTTTTCACAACGGTGATTGAAACTATATAGTCTCGTGATCATTGTGCCATAAATAACCCTTTTTATGTACGATTATGTCAAATTTTGTCCTATAAAAAAATATATAATTTCGAATGAATACCGAAGTTTCCACTTGAATTTCAAAAAATTCTATCTAGTTGTAGATTTTTTTCGATAGCAAAGCCGGATATAAAGTTTCGTGGAAATCCATTAATATTTTTGACTGCAACCGTGTGCACGAGACACTGACCACAGACAGACGGACATCACTCCAAAAATAGTCAAAACGTGTTCAGAAGTTCTTATGGGGACGCTTTAGTTAAAAAAAATCTCCGTTCCCTTGAAAATTGCACCCGGTGGCTCAAGAGATGGGCAGTTCCTTTTTTCCAATGATTGGCATCTGATGGGCCAATGAGAGTAAGTAAGGTGAGGAAAGGCCCTTGGACTTCTATCGTCACCCCCGGTAGACGGCTTTCGGAGGTGACGCTTCTATAGTTTATGACTTGCTCGCTTGTCCAAGCGTCACCGGGGGTGACGGTCCAAGGGGATGAAAGGGGGAATCTTAGGGGTGTGTGTGCTTTCTAAATACCTTGGGTGTGTGGTTTGGGGGACGAGGTAAATGAATGAAAGAAAGAAAAAACGTAACTGGAGGCTTTTCCCACTTACTGAAAGGAAAGTTTCCTATCCATTCTATTTCTTGTCAAGGAATAACCAAAGAGTTCTCCTAACCGATTATAATATAATTCTAGTATAAGTTGGAGACTAATCCAGGTACAACATTAAAACATGTGTATTAAAAAACTGGAATTGAAAATAAAATTAATGATATTTCTATGCCTATGAGTCCAGAGTGATGTAATAAAACTAATATTTATTTAGTCATTTTGAATATATCATTCTTTCTTTTTTAAATAGTATACATTAGAATGCATTGTATGAAATTTGAAGTTTGAAATGGACGATACAACACTAAAAATATGTGATGCACGTATATTGGCATCGAAATCTCGAATTCGAAAATTTTCGTGAAAACAATACCTTTCCTATACTATGTATGAGAAAGTAAAAATGTTGGCATATAGCAATTTATTTTTGCTTCTATTGCAGATATCGGCTACTCCTTGCTAATAAGAGCATAATAAACACAAAATCAACTCATGGACAATGCTCAATGGGAGCATAGTAAAAAAAAAAAAAAAAAAAAAAAAAAAAAAAAAGTAACATGAGAACTTAATTAAATTAGGCATTTTTTAGTTAAATCTATATTAAACAAAATTAAGTTAAATCTATATTAAACAAAATTAAGTTAAATCTATTGTTGCATCATTTTCATCAGAGAAGTATTCACTCAATCGTTTCTCTATCTTTGGTCCAGTTTTTGCCAGTCTTCAGCTAGAATAATGACACAACACAAAGATGCCCAAAATTCTTTTAGGTAAAGAATTTTAGAATAGATAATTATTTAGTTATAAATTAACTTTTAAATAGAAACAAGATCTATCTAATTCCTCCTTGGTGTTTATTCTTTCTATTTAAATCGATATATGACTAAAAATTATCTACTTAAAAGTTACGGATTACAATTCAACTACGTGTGGTTCAGCAGCTGCTCATCATTATATTTGCTATTGCAAACCTATTACTAAATCTAAATTTAGAATGCCATTGAAGTCCCCTGTGATCCAAGTATTAGAACGTGGGGTCGAGATAGCCTAGTGGTGCGGCAGAATCGCATATGGTAGACCTAGGTTCGATCCCTGATGCTGCCCAAAACTATCTCCGTCTTTACCAGAATATGGACCTGTTAAATCTATAGGTTGGAAAGTCCATCCGAAAGGTGATGGATGGTACGTCCATGTGGTTGCATCCCCAATGGGGTTCTGACCAAAATTGGGTGGCACTGTCTTCGTTATCCAAACAGTTACCTTACACCTTTAGGAGGGTCAGATGGTCTGGGTACGAAAGAAAAAAATAATAGGACGCTGCAGGGCGCGGTAGCTCAGTGGTCAGCGCGCGGGAATTGCACTCGGTAGACCCTGGTTTGATTCCCTCCGCTGGAAAAAGAAAAAACTGCCGCCGTGTTCACGCGGAGTACGATCACGCTAAACATGTGGGTCCGTAAGTTCTCAGGGGTGCGGAACTAAACCTGTAAATCGAGAGGTAGGCCAGGTCCACACTGCTGTCTCGAAGCTCAAAAGTTTTTGGTTCGCGCCCAACTAAGGACAGTTGTTCATTTTTCGAATAACTGCCAATTGGCATTTCTTAGATTCTAGTTTTGATGAAAGTTTAGAAATCTCTACCTCTAGCCAGTGACAGTGTAGAGCATTTTTGAGCCCCCCCCCCCCCCATCATCAAAACTTCAATGCCTATTTTTCAGCAAACGCGGCGAGCGCAAGAAATCAACTGCCCAATGGGAAGACATACATGGTGCACACGAGAGTTTGCTTGGAATTAAATAATTCTAACTTTGCCCGGCACTCTCTAGCTTCCCATTGGCTGGTCAATCTTGCTCTCGTCGCTTGTTGCATTTAGTGTACAGTATACGCAAGTAAAGCTCCTATATAGAAGTAAGGACCCTATAGGAGCCCTAGGCGTAAGTACTCGTTTCCCTTATTTGCGAATTCCAGTTATCAGGCAGAAGTTTTTCCACTGTTATCAGTCCAATTCATTAATTTATAATTATTTTTTTTAGAAAAAAATAAAGTAATTTGATCAATTTTTAATCGTTATAACAAAAACTATTGCTAATTATTTTTTGAAGTTCAAAACATTCACTCATAGATAGAAATGAGCATACGGTCTGAATGAACACAGCTTTACCTTCTTCCACATCGTTTCTGGCTGCTGCCTCGAGAAGCATCACACTGGGCACAAAATGCACCTTGAATGTTTTACTGCTCTTGGTCTTGTTCACTGGGTCCACAGCGTGACTCTTCTTCCTTTTTGTCTGCTGGTACTCCTTCTCGCGTTGGCCCCAGCGCTTCAGCTGCTGGAGCCGCCTCTTCCTGGCGTGCTTCAGCCTCTCTTGGGTGCTCATCTTCTCAACGACGGTCATCTCACCCACAAGGTCTGAATGCTCCGCCATGATCGGTCTGGTTTGAATTGGCATGAAGGAATGGGTGGTATTAAGCAGGCAGATGCATTTCAAAACACGTCTTTTCCTATTTTAAGTTGCAAGCGCTTCTTGTTCTGTGACTGTACAGCATCCAAGATGATGGCATTGCTGTTCGTTACGATGTCCAATTGCAATGTGTTGCATTCAGCAGACTGGAGGGCAGCAGTTTCATCGCAAAGAGTATTGAATCTGAAAAGGCAAAAGGAAAACAGATGAGTTAATGTTTATATTTTTGTCTAGTCACAGTCATAGGTGGCGCCACGGGGGGCGGGGGTGCTTCAGTTGCGCAAACACTCCTTTTTACTTGACAACTGCACCTTATTCCAACAATTTTCCGTTTTCCTTTTGTTTTGTTTTTTTGCCATTCGGGACTGGTTGGTTCCATTATCATACGATCAAAATTATCCGAGATGTGCAAATTCCTATATTCTAAATGACATTGCTTTTCAAAACATTTTATTAAAATATTTAATTTAATTATCCTATAAGGAATGTGTTCTCGTTATGCAAAATTATCTTCACAGGCAGATCTGCAGAATAGAACATCCTGGTCCCGTTTGTAAACAAATTTAGAAAAAATATTTTTTAATTCTCACAAAACGACAGAAATTATCTAGAAAATCGCACTTAATTATGCAAAATATTGAATTTTCATCGATTCGGTGTCATTTTGATGAATTTAGCGTCATTTTATCAATTTGGCGATATTTTCATCGATTTAGCGACATTTAAAAAAAACGCCAATTTTATCGCCAAGTGGGACTGTTGAACTGACAGTCCCACTTGGCGACAAATTGATGAAACATGAACACAATACTATCCCTTAACAAAACACAATTAATTTCATTTATTTAGCGCAATTTTATCAATTTCAAGATATTTTTTATGGATTTACAAACATTTTTATCAATTTGGTGACATTTTAAAAATTCGCTAAATATGTTACTAAGTAGGACGGTTGAACTGACATACAAATGCTACCGAAACATGATTTCAGTACTCTCTTTTAACAAAACAAGATTAATTTCATTAATTTAGCGTCGTTTTTTATCAATTTGGCAACATTTCCGTCAATTTGGCAACGTTTAAGAAAAGTTGCTAAGTTAGCGATATCCCGCCAAATTCGTAGATCTGAATTTGCAGATCTGAAGAATAAAGCATCCTGATCCCGTTTGTATATACTAAATGAAAACACTAAAATTGTATTAGAAGATCTACCTGTTCTACTCTTATTCTGTTTCAACAATCGGCTAAATAAGTTTATTGGCTAAACACGATATATGAATTTATTGGCTAAACACAATATATGAGTTTATTGGCTAAACACAATATATGAGTTTATTGCAGGGGCGGCAAATAGGGGGCGCGGTCGCGCCCCCAAATTTTTCCTCGTCGTCTATCGGCTTCTTCCTTTTTTATCGGCTGTCCACTGGTCAGTTTTCTCACGCTCTGGAGCTTCAAAAGCGCCAACCTTCACAGTGAAGTTTCCACTTCCGGCTGGAACGAATCCTTTTCAACTTGAAAAGATTGGGGTGATGTTATGCTTTTCACTTGAAAATTTTAAGTGTCCGATTAAATTTATGTGTAGTAAGCTCATGCTCATTCATTCCTTCCGCTAGAAATGCATTTCAGAAGCTCAATGCATTATATTCTTTCATAGAAACATCCTATAAAAGACATGCTATTTTCGAAAAGATTCGCTCATCAACAAATACTTTTTCTGGAGGCTCTTCAACTCTACAGTCACTAAATGATACGAAGAGTTAAAACCGTAAAAGCACTACTTGATAATTTTGAAGTGGTGATTTTAATACTGGAAGAATTATCTGAAAACGATTCTCTCAATCGTGGAAGAGCCAAAGCCCTTTTAACATGCATGACATCGTTCGAATTTTTGTTCACGTATTGAACAGTGTTTTTGATCAATGCAATACTCTCTCAAAGCATCTTCAGTCATCTGATCTTAATTTTCAGGCTGTGCAAGCTTTGGCTATAAAGCTGTATTGAAACTGTTAGTTCTTTTCGTACTGATGCAAATTTCAATCAAGTGTGGAGTTTTGTGACAGAACTTTGCGAAAAAAATTCTTATTCTGGACCAAAACTGAAAAGGCTTAAAAAAATTCCAAGCGAATTCGAAGGCAGTAAAAAAAAAAACCCATGATGATGTTAAATCATATCACAGAATCAATATTCAATATGAAATTATAGATTCAGTATCTAATGAAATTGAGACAAGATTTAATGAGAACAATATATTTGTTTTGTTTGCCTTTTAGTTCAGTATTATCGGGATCAGATGTCGAAAAAGAAAAAGAAAATGTTTCAACCATATGCAAAGTATATGATTTCCAGGAAGAGGAATTGCTGTGTGAATTGCGACTGTTTTATTCAATAGTGAAAAATGAAAACATAGACCATCCCAATTTTAAAAGTCACCTGGATTATTTTAAAGAGCGGAATTTAAAAAAATGTGTTTCCTGTCATAACATTATTAGTTCAATTGTTTTTGACTGTACCAATCAGCTTAATCAGTTATGAAAGATCTTTTCAGTGTCTTAGGAGGCTGAAAAATTACTTTCGGAGTACAATGGGATAAGAAAGACTGTCATCTTTAGCTCTTTTAGCTATAGAACAGGAAATAGTACTGGATAATGATGATATTGTAATAAAATTTTCTCTTCTTCCAGAATCTAAGAATCGGCGTTTAAAACTTCAATAAAAGGTAAATAAATATAGATATTTGTATTTAGAAAAATCATGTTAACAACAATTATGTTAACACAATTATGTACAAAAATTATGTTAACAACAATTATTTTTCTCAACATCAATTCAATTTTGGGACCCCTCTCCTCCCCCGCCCCCATTAACAAACATTTTATTCATTCCATATTGTAAATTTTCATACATACAAATCTCGCACCCCCAAATGGAATGCTGAAATGCCGCCCCTGGTTTATTGGCTAAACACAATATATAAGTTTGAAAACTCTTTGCCAAAATAAATGAAAGTGATGTACGCAGTCTGTAATTACTACAATTAGAAGAAAAATCAAACCGTTCATTTATAAGATATATTTTTATATCCATTTATTTATTATTCAAATAGAAAAAATAATAATAAAAATTAACAAACACATTTGATTTAATTGCGTTGCTGAACAACATGATATAAGAAAGCATCTTCCTCATAAAATGCCGATAATTAAATAACTATTTTGATTTCATAATACTATTCATTGTTGAGTAAGAGTCTGTGAAAAATAAACCATGGTGATAAAGTTTCCATTTAAATTCATGTTTCAAACCTGCGATTTTCAAAAGTGACTGATAAGCGCAATAAACTCCGACCAAACTCAGAGATGAGTTTTAATTCACTTTCACGTTCTAAACTAGCGATTTCCAACCTTCTCCATTTGGAGGAACCAGAGAATTCGAGGAGAAATTGGGCTATTTCAAGGCTACCCACAAAATATCATTAAATTCGGTTCAATCGTTCTCCCGTGATGATGAGACAAACATACAGACATATTTTCAATTTTATTAATATAAATTTTTTTTACATATTGATGCGTCATTCATAATACGTATGTGTGTATATTGTATTATTTAAGTTAAAGCATTTTCAAAAACGTATAGTAAGTTATACGTTAGTTCCGAAATTCATTTCAATAGACTTTTGCTACAAACATTAATTATTAGTCTTTTGTTTTTTTCTACTGCATGTTAAATTGTCATAAAAAACGCATTTAAAAAATACTGGTTGATGTTTTAAAGGTCATGGGACGCATTAAGATATTTTATATTGATTACTAAATTCGATTAGCACAATTTCGCTTAACGCGGTGTTTTCGCACAACCAATGAATCGCGTTAATCGGGGGGTGGGGGATTTCCGTATTTACTTCCCAAACAATTCAAACGGAAGTAGTAACACACATAATTGATTGGAATAAATATTTCAAGAGAACTTTCACCTGCAAGTCGTTTAAGCTAATACTAAATCTTGCCAAATATTAAATCAAAGTTCCTTTCTTTGTTATATATAAGAACACTTAACAACGCCGCGAAACCTTTGAAGCGTTGAAGAAGAGGAGTGGAGCATTCAAAGAACGCTATAAAGAATGCACGTATGTTGATGAAGCTGACATCCCTCAACTCAAGCGTATCAGAATATGTATATATATATATTTTTTCTCTCTCTCTTCCTGACGCCGTTTTACTTTCCCTACAATACGTGATAATGTATAGGAAAAGCATCGAAATAGGGTCGAAAATCGCAACTCAAGTTTTCGATAGATTTACACGTCTCAGACACGCATTTATTTATTTTATTATTTTTTTTTAATCTCATTCTTATTAAAACTACAAAATTGGTATAATTTTAAATAAGTACAAGAGTCAATTTGTGTAATTACACTGTATGTATCAATTCTAGTTCAAAAACTGTTTGATGAAAATTAACAAAATTGGGTAGGTAAGCAAGTCCTCCCTTGTGAGTTACATTGGTATTGAGCGGATTTTGCAAGATTCGGAAAAATAGAACCTGCCCTTTTTTTTTTTTTTTTTGAAATTTCATACAAAAGTCGTCAAAATTATAAGTAAAATTCTACATACACTTAAATGTATGAATCAAATACTTCTTTTATACGTAATTTTTGAAGGCAAAACGAATAAAACCGACCCCATTATTAACTCTATGATAAACCGTTCTCGAAGCATTTTAGTGTCTTTGGAATCTTGACGAGTTGGCGATGTGTTACAATGCGCTAAGTCGCCACATGAAAACGAAAAAGTTTTAAAACTTGAAAAGTTTAAAAACTTTAAAAGGTGGGCATAATCTCAAATTAGTATCCATTTTATGCGCTATTTTGTTTGACAAAACTTACATTGACGTATTACGGAATATACGAGGGAAAGAGCCTGTGAAGAAAGTCTATTGCTAACATCAGCTTTTTACTTTCCTTACTATTCTGGGATAAAAAACAAAACATAACAAAACTCTTGGATCTGAATCAATTTACTTGCTTCGAGATTATCTGAACACGAATCAATCATTTTCTCAATTATGTCTGATAGGCATGGTTTCTCTTGAACAAATCGAGCGATTCGAATAAAATTGGGTACGATTATTTCAATCAGCAAGCGTAAGCGGTCCATTGATTTTCAATGAAATCGTATCAGAGAAGGATCTTGCATTTTTCGAGTTTTTTGTAAAATTGAGTAAATATAAAAATGCTTGCTCTACTTTTAGTCAGAAATTAAGAAATGTCATTTTATCAGACATCAACGATCCGTTGTTCTAGAGCAAAGCGTCCAAGTTGCCGGGACTCAATTTTAGATTTTTATACAGCCAACCTTGAGCCTGAAGATGATTTGAAATCAAAAGCCCGAGCCATGGACGCCCATATATATAACTTTTTTTTAGGAGGGTACTGACATCAGTGAGACAAACATAAGGATAAGATGTACAACATCTACTAGCTTGATGACCACCTTTGTGACCTTGAACATTCAGGGGGGGGAGGAAGTTCCCCCTATTACCCTAGCCTATGGACGTCTATGCGCCGAGCCGGTTATTTTTTTCAGATATCTTTAATCATAGATTTTTCAAATATCTTTAATTCGAAAATCTTTAATCAAAGCCATTTGCATTTTACATTATCCAGAATTGTGTCACAACATGTTAAAAGCCTTTCCCTACCGCACTGATGCAATTAACGTTTATTTAGATTATTTTACGAAGAATAATTTATAACTTGTTCAAACATGGATGTCGTCTGGCCTGACCAAAATAATTCCAAATATAGTCTGAAAGATAAATGTGGTCTAAGACAACCCGTGGGTCGGATGGGGGTAGGCACAGACTAATATTATAGTAGACTAATAATGTAGTATTCTGTGGGGGTAGGGTGGTTTTAAGCAGGGTATTACTAACGCAGGGGTATGCGGGGCAGCTGCTCCAGGTCCTGCACCAGAGGGACCCCAAATTAAACAATTGCAACATCTAAAAATTAAAGGCTAGTTCCTGAAAAAAAAAAATGCATGCCAGCGAAATAGGTTTGCCCAGCGGATAAATTAATTCTGTGGAGATATAGGCACTCATTTAGCATGTTGGCTATGATAAGAAAGTTGCCAATCATTTAAATTTCATCAAAATATGTAAGAATCACATTTTTTATATCTTCTTCTAGAATGCAATTATGTTTTTGAAAAATATTTCTGTTCATTTTGTATATATCGAGAGGTGAAATGGGCCCCCGGAGGAACGTCTGCCCCGGGCCCAGTTGGGCTAAGTTGACTTTGACCCTAGCCTCGGAGGCCCTAGGAAAAGTTGAGCCCAAAATAGTCCAAAGGTTAGCAGGCCCCTAAAATTTGCTTATGGTCAAAACGGTCATGTGCCGGGCCGGGCTTAGGGCCATGAACTAGACAGCCAGGGCCGTAGCCAGAGGCGAAATTGAAGAGGAGCTGGAGGAAATTCAAGGGGGGGGGGGGGGGGTTGAACAGTCTTAAAGGAGGGGCTCACCAAAAACGCAATTAATCATTAGTATTTATAAACTATAATAGTTACTATTATATATTTCAATTTATATAAATTATTAACAAATAATTGCATATTTATATTTGCAAACTAAGAGCTGATTATTAATATCCATATAGCTACTATACATAAATATTAATATACGTATAATAATTGCAATTGATTTTAATGTAAACATTAACTAGTAATAAAGCTGTTAATAATTTGTAGAAACATTCTGAAAGTTAATATAAGTTAACGCTTAATATTAACTCTTACCTACTTAGCAGTTGATTTTGACTCTATAATGTATAACAGTGAACCCCCCCCCCCCCCATACACACACACAATACAAAAATTTTAAATATTTTTAAATTAAATATGTAAATAAATTGATTATTAGTATAATCACAAATTCAGCTAAATTAAAAAGTCTTTAAAACGAAATAATTTATAAAAAAAATCTTTAAAACGAAGTAATTTATAGAAAAATCTCAAGTTTTTTTTTATTTATGTAAAATTTGAATAACATTTTATATGAAATTTCATATCACTACTAAAAATTTAATATTTTTATCAGGGGGGGGGGCTGAGTATGCCTCTTGCGGGGGGGGGGGGCTTAGCCCCCTCTGGCCCCTACTTGGCTACGGCCCTGTAAATAGCCCATGCAATCTTCTGCCACGTTTTATGAAGAAGAAACGCGAAATTCCAGACGAGGCGAAGGGAGGATGGGGCAGTGTGTTACAAAAGAAGGTGCGTTCGCGAAAGACTATTTCATTCCAAGACCTTGGAGGTTGATGGGTCACCTGTTCAAGGTAAAAGGCATTTCCGGAAGTTGGGGGTGTAGATCTAGAACTGGATCCGGGACCCTTTCCAAATGAACGAACACGCCTCTCTATACAAGACATATACAATCATTAAACAGCACGTACTTAAAAAATATACACTAAAATATCTGGAGTGTCCGACTTTTCCATACATTCATATTCTAAATTGTTTAGATCTGCTTCTATCATAATGAGCATTAAAATACACACACAAAATATTTTTATTGATCTTTTTTTTTCCAAGTTATTCTTTTAAAATATTTTTGCACACATTCTTAAAAATTATTTTTTTAAGTTGGAAACAGGTCTGACACGCTGATGAATGCTTCTTCTTCTTGGACCCAGACCGTCCGACCTACCCGAAAGTGTAAGATATCTGTTTGAACGACCGGGCATTCGAATTGCATAATTCAAATTATTAGCTGTATCCTCGCAAAGCCTCTGTGCTCTAGGCATATGCAAACATTTTAACAACTGGACTCTGAAAATAATAATTTAATTGGCTCTAAGTTTCGCATTTCTACATTGGAGGAGACTATCTCCAATACATTCTTTAGCAAATCGAAGTCTATTAGCTTCATTTCTCAATGTTTTTCTTTCAATAGTTTCATCAACAGTTTCATTGGCACTCCATGCTTATGACACAAGAATTATGACAAACATAACGAACTTCCTGTCTTAAAGCCATCCTAAAATCAGTTAGGAATGTTAAATCATTTTGGCTTTAACCTTTTGCTTACGGGTAGGACAGCGTCCATCCCAAACGAAGAACTTCCTAAAACGACAGGTATTTGACATACCCTATCCCAAACAGTTCGATTCCCCTTTGCAGGCATTGCCGTCCATGGACGCCAATTAAGGTATGTCAAATACCTGTCTTTTTTGGAAGTTCTTCGTTTGGGATGGACGCTGTCTCACCTGTAAGCAAAAGCTTATTAAGTAAATAAAAAAAGTTATTTTAAAATGTTTGTTTAACTAGTTGTCAATCTGCAAGAGCGTTTAAAAAGCTTCACAAAACAGCATATCACCCATCCCGTCCCAAACTCTATGCATAAAACAATATAATTTTATAACTCCACGCATCAAACAGTACAATTTAACTACAAGTAAATAAAAACAGTTATAATGCGAGTGAGTAAGGCTAAACTCGTTGCCATTCGGCAAACGACAATTAGGACCTTTTTTCGCGCGACATACCCACGTGACCTATAAGCGGAATATATATTACAGAAGACAGATCATTTTCTGGCGTTAAACCTATTATCATACTTATTTTATTTCTACATAGGAAACAATGCTAAGAAAATAATCTAATAATAATTAATTCAAGTTCTAATCATGGAAAGCACTAAACAGTCTATCCGATTCTTGCTTTTTGCATAATGTATCCACGCACAAATTTTCATGGCTGCACGCAGTACTGTAGTAGTTGTAAAATCAGCAGAGGGTATATTGTACATGTGTCGAAAAAAAAATCAAAGGGTATACTGCCTAAAATACTGAAAAGGGGTGTATAATTTAAATTAGAGTGTAAAATATATATCTACATTTATTTTTTTATGAATACATCGATCCCATCCATATAGCCTGGAAAGATGATTTATTAATCCGCGCAAATCTCAAGCGAACACACTCTTGACTTCGTATCTATGGATGAGTAGTGTTTTACAGACCAAAAACTTGCATATTTTGGGGGGATTGTTGTTGTTGAGACCCAGACCGTCCGACCTACCAGAAAGGTGTAAGGTATCTGTTTCCATATTTTTGGGGGGTGAAATTTTTCAGCAGGTGGTGTTGGCATTAATAAATATTAAATTTGGTACATTTGAATAAATTTGATTTGCGAGCGTTTTTAATTTCGCAAATAAAATTGGGTGGTTTTGTGTCAGTGTTTCTTTCAGAACTTTTTGACCAGGGAAGGGGGGGGGGGATGAAATTTTAAGGGAGGGGAAGTTTTCTATTTGCCCTATATACAAGGTAGGATTAAAAAGTTTGGTGACTGTGCTGATACCTCCAACCCTGATTGTGTGATAAGGCTTTCACACCTCTGTGTTAAAATTGTATATTAAAGTATTATTTTATTTCTGTGTGATTTAAAGTGTCAATTTCGAAATATAGATGTCTTTTCTACATGTTTTCAATTACATTGACTTTTAAGGGAAGTGAACTCTAAAATCGCAAAAGTGTTTATGTTCCAGAAAAATAGTAATAGTTTTGTATTTTCGCTTCTCAGTCGCTAGTTGGGAACTTGCAGGTTTTGCGCACGCGCGCGTTTGAAAAAGGGATTTTGGAAGCAGTGTGGAAGGAGTCGTGGAAAAATGTAGACGTGTGTGTTTGATTCGCGTATGATCGCGAATTTTAAGAAAAGGTGGATTAATTTTGAAAGTGGAAGGATGTGATTAAAATATGTAACATAGTTCGACAAGTTGTGCGTAGAGTCGTTTGGCTCGGTTCAGAGATGAGTCACTCGTGTTTTAAATGAATCAGCCTGGTAGTAATGGAATAATGAGTCTTGTGAAAAGAGAAAATGGTTCTTTCACTGGTCGGCTTGAATCGCTAATGGGGCAAGAGGGAAAGCTCATTTTACAGCGATTTGTATTTGCCTGACTCCTCCTTGTGTCCTAAGGTACGAATCAACCAATCTCCGTAACCAACCAAGATGTCGAATTCCGCCAGCATGATGTTGTGTAGTCAAGTTTCCCGACCATTATGGATTTTGTTCTGCGCAAGAATCTCGATGAGTTTATGCCGAGAGTCCATCCTGATATCCTTTCCCATGGTACAGAATTGTAAATGTTATATTTAAAAGAGACGAGGTAAAGTTTTATATATATTTAGTCTTCCACCTAACGAATAGAGTGTTAATTGTCAAATCCTCGTGAGTATCAAGTCATTGATGATGTTATATGAAAATGTCGTATATGTTCAAAGTATACAAATGTGATATATAAATGTCAAGTATAATATGAGGAATATTGTGTTTATTTTATGTATCAGAAAATATGTGTATTCTCTTGGTTCCTCTTCCTCCAGGGGTGTTCTTAATGGTCACCCTACCGAGTGTAACTCTGAGTTATTGCGAGAAATGCTTGTACTCCACTGTTTTCGATCAACTGCCTTGTTATTTCATGTTTAATAAATGTGTTTGATTTCAAAACTTTGTCTTCTCTGTCGAGTATACCAAAACGTTCGCGACAGAATTGGTGCCGTTACTTTTCTCGGTGAGTGGGGAAGAGCTGAGAGAATTAAAATTTTTAAAAATTTTCTTAAGAATTGAAATTTTGAAGGTTAAAAATTACCGTTGTGCTAAAATGAGTGTTTTCTTAAGTAAACAGAGTTCCATGTTCTGTTTTCGGTATTCTCAAAAACGAGTGTTCTTGGAATTTGATATGTGCCATTTGATAAAAAAAATTGATTTGTTTGCATATTTATGTCATTTGATTTGATAAAAACTGGTTTTATTGTAAATACTGTTTAAGAACATTGCAATTGCATATTGTGTTAAACTATACGAGTATATTTGATTGTTATGCAAAATGGCTCCAATTACTAGAAACAAAAAAGTAAATGTCGGTAAGATGAGTAAAAATTCAAGTAAAAAATTAAATTCCTCCTTGAATTTGTCGCTTGATATTGCTACTGAGTCGGATTCTGTTAATTCTAAAAGTAAAATTAAAAATGTTAGCCACAAAGCTAAATCTAATGAGGAAAATATATCAGATAAATCGCCGGTATGTCTGAATTCTTCTTCTGGCACTTTGCCAAATCAAAACAGTGCTTCATCGGTAAATGATAACATGTTAAAATCATTCCATATTTTCACACCTAAGTTCGCACATCATATTCCAAAATTCTCGGGAAATTCAGAGCTTTCGTTGTCACAGTTTTTGGAAAAGTTAAATTTAGTAGCCACTCATGCAAACTGGAGTGAGTGTGACAAATTAGTTTGTTTGAGATTGAATTTAGAGGGGGAAGCAAATAGATTGATTGAAGAGAATCCAAAGCACAGAAATTGTAAAAATTTGCAGGAAATTATTCACATTTTGAAAGATCATTTTGAAGTGACCGAAAATGTTACTAAAAACATAATTTCACTCGTGAACTTTACACAGAGACCAAATGAGTCGGTTAAACAGTTTTCGATGAGAATCGAAGCTGCTTCATTTAAGGTTGTTCCGGAAGATGTAGATTCCGAAAGTGAGAATAAAATCAGGCAAACACTTTTAAAAACTTCATTTATTAATGGTTTATATCCGGAACTAAAAAGATTGGTGTTGTCACAAAACCCTAGAGATTTTTATTCGGCTAGAAAACTTGCAGTTCTTGAGGAATCTATTTTAAATGAAAATAATGCTATGTACTTGACTAATCCGGTACTTACAAAAAAAGGTGTTCTCACACCAGAAAAATATGTTCTCACACCAGATCAAAGTGAAAGTATGTCAGATTTAAAAAGAAAAGTGTTAGAACAGGAAAGGGTCATTGAATTTCTTAGGGGTAAAATAGAAAAATTTAAGTTTAATTCAGATAAAGTTAACGAAAAGCGTTCACCGCGTCCAAAGTGTGACAAATGTGGTAAATTAGGTCACGTTCAAGAACAGTGTTGGAAAAAGGTTTTTCAAAAAAGAGATGTGTACGGTATAAAATGTAGGAAAATTTATACCAGTCCTGGAACTAGGTATCACCAGGGTGAAAGACACAGAGGGCAAATGTCTGCAAATGAGTGGAAGTATAGAAAGCAAGGAACGCAAAATTATAAAAATAAGGAGTCATATAAATCTTTGCAAAATTCCAAAAATCATTCTTCTGGGAATCAGAGTAGATATCCCATGCACAATTATAATAATAGAAAAACTTTTGATAGGCAAACATCACATTTTGAGGAAAATAATATTTGTCATAATATTACAAATTCTTTGTCATCTTCTTCTATTATAAAAGGAAAATTAGTGAGCAGTGAAGTGTCAATATTGATTGATACGGGTAGTTCAATTAATTTAGTGTATGAGGAAGCTTTAAATACTGTACCCATTGCACATATGTTGCTAACATACAAACCAACAATTTTGCGTAGCTTTAGTTCACAAGATACTAAAGTTGAATGTTTAGCCACTATTTCGCTAAATTTGGGAAAAGAAAGATTCCCTACCGAATTTTTTGTGTTAAAATCACCAGCTCCTATTTCATATAATGTAATCCTTGGTAACAAGTTTTTACATAAACATAATGCTATTATAGATTATAATCACTTTTGTTTTAAGTTTTCAAACTCTTTCATTCCTTTTGTTGGTTATCAATGTACGAATAATTTACTTTCGATTTCAAATCATGAACCGGCAAATGAGTCGGAAATTGCAGACTCAAACCTAAGTAGTGTCGCAAAGCGTATTGCTGTGCCTGACTCGCAGATGAGTAGTGGAAAAAATGTTCGTGTGGTAGAGGACTGTAAACCGAAAGAGTTCCATACGAATGCATGTGCCAAATGCAAAGCAGATCTGGCACCGGTAGTGAATGAGTCTCAGGTCATTCGGGAAGAGTATGTGAGCAGAAATTTTTCGGAAAATAATGTAGTGCCACATTTGGGTAGTGAAGAGGTACATATTAACGATTTGGAAAATGGAAGCAAATCTTTTAGAGATTTGGTAGTAAATGCACAGAATGTTACTTTGCATATGGGGGAAAAGCAAAATCATGTTAGAGGTGGTACTGAAGTTAACTTTGTCATTCAACACAAAAACAATCCATGTAATCAGCAATTGGTCCACGTTAATAGATTAACTCCTTTACCTCCTAGACGTAGTGAATTGATTTCTAGCACATATAATGATAACATTGATAATTCTTCAACTCAAGAAACAAGACAATTTAAAAGTAGATATTTTCTAAACCATCAAAATAGGGTTAAAACTCAAAATGTTCCTAATTCACACAAGTATGACTTGCGCCCAAGAGGTCAATTTATTCATTAGAGTTACTTGTCAATTAAGGCAATATGTCAAGAGAACAATTGGCTCAAAAGTAAAGTAAAATGTTTAGATTATGAAATTCTCACATTTTCAAAAAAAAGACTGATATTGTTGTGAGATGGACAATTATGTTTCATAATATTATATTTTCAATTGTTTCACAAAATGTTTTGCAAAACTGTATGCTATGTTAAAATGGATCCAATATTTCTGAACTTCTGTGTAATTTGCTTTATGTGTCAGTCAGCTGAATGTTCTGTACTGCAAGTTCTGTGCCAGTGCAGCTTTCTGAATGTGAGTGCCATGTTAATCAGGTTGAAGTAGTGTTTTAAAATTCTAAATACTTAAATAATAATTTTTTTTGCTTTACTTTAATGATAAGCAGTAATGTTTTAAAGTAATTTTAAGATAATTAAGTACTTGATGGATTAGAGTTTTGGTAAGGATTTTTAAGGATAACTGATAATTTTTATCTCTGTTTTATTTTATGAATGTGTGAATGATTTTTTTTTAATTTAAAGGTCTAGTAAATTTTAGAAATTTTTTTTTGTCATTTGGTGTTTGTTGACTTATTGGTTGGGGGTACCGCCACCTCTAGGTTTGCAACTTTCTAATGGACTTGTTTCTTGCCTGGGTGCCTGATCAACATTCTTGGTTTGAAAATTTGTCTCATTTTCTAAATTAGTAATTTTTTTAAAATGTCCTTTAAAGTAATTTGTTGGCAAGGTTGGATAATAGTTAATAAATTGATTTCTGTGAAAAGTAAATTTATAGAATTTTAATTGTAAAATTTTTGAAGAAAGAAAACTTTTTGTTTAGTTAAACTTTTTGTGAGTTGAGTAAATTAAATTTTCATGTCTCTGTGGTACTCACCAGAAAATGTATTAGTGTTTAAATTTTAAAAGGGGCAATTTCATCATTTGTGTCTTGTTAATTTGGTGTTGTCTTGTAAAGGTCTATGCCTGTATTGACACTTATTTTTTTTTGACTCACGAGTCAAACTTTAGGCCACTCTTGGATTTTGGTTATTATGCTGGTCATGATCTTGTTTGTTTTTGTTTTTTTTCTTTGATGTACATGTACATCGCTCAAAATTTACACTAAATTCCTCTCAATGGAACATATGTCATTGGGAACTTAATGCAGGTATTTTCCTAGTATTGTGTGGAAAAATTCCCCGCTTTGCAGGAAATTTTTCTCCCGGGCCCCGAAGGAGTGTGATAAGGCTTTCACACCTCTGTGTTAAAATTGTATATTAAAGTATTGTTTTATTTCTGTGTGATTTAAAGTGTCAATTTCGAAATATAGATGTCTTTTCTACATGTTTTCAATTACATTGACTTTTAAGGGAAGTGAACTCTAAAATCGTAAAAGTGTTTATGTTCCAGAAAAATAGTAATAGTTTTGTATTTTCGCTTCTCAGTCGCTAGTTGGGAACTTGCAGGTTTTGCGCACGCGCGCGTTTGAAAAAGGGATTTTGGAAGCAGTGTGGAAGGAGTCGTGGAAAAATGTAGACGTGTGTGTTTGATTCGCGTATGATCGCGAATTTTAAGAAAAGGTGGATTAATTTTGAAAGTGGAAGGATGTGATTAAAATATGTAACATAGTTCGACAAGTTGTGCGTAGAGTCGTTTGGCTCGGTTCAGAGATGAGTCACTCGTGTTTTAAATGAATCAGCCTGGTAGTAATGGAATAATGAGTCTTGTGAAAAGAGAAAATGGTTCTTTCACTGGTCGGCTTGAATCGCTAATGGGGCAAGAGGGAAAGCTCATTTTACAGCGATTTGTATTTGCCTGACTCCTCCTTGTGTCCTAAGGTACGAATCAACCAATCTCCGTAACCAACCAAGATGTCGAATTCCGCCAGCATGATGTTGTGTAGTCAAGTTTCCCGACCATTGTGGATTTTGTTCTGCGCAAGAATCTCGATGAGTTTATGCCGAGAGTCCATCCTGATATCCTTTCCCATGGTACAGAATTGTAAATGTTATATTTAAAAGAGACGAGGTAAAGTTTTATATATATTTAGTCTTCCACCTAACGAATAGAGTGTTAATTGTCAAATCCTCGTGAGTATCAAGTCATTGATGATGTTATATGAAAATGTCGTATATGTTCAAAGTATACAAATGTGATATATAAATGTCAAGTATAATATGAGGAATATTGTGTTTATTTTATGTATCAGAAAATATGTGTATTCTCTTGGTTCCTCTTCCTCCAGGGGTGTTCTTAATGGTCACCCTACCGAGTGTAACTCTGAGTTATTGCGAGAAATGCTTGTACTCCACTGTTTTCGATCAACTGCCTTGTTATTTCATGTTTAATAAATGTGTTTGATTTCAAAACTTTGTCTTCTCTGTCGAGTATACCAAAACGTTCGCGACAATTGGAGGAGAGGAGAACTATTTTACCGTGGCGTAGAGGTCTATGTCACGCGAGATGTGAAAAGGAAGAAGCACAGGTGTTTTTCCAGACAATGCGTGTCAGTGAACTGTAGTCGTTGGAAAAACCCTGCACTGTGGACCTGCTTCTTCCTTTTCACATCTAGCGTCACATGTGCCGCTACGCCACGGTATAATAGTTCTCCTCTTCTCTAATCACGGTTGGAGATATCAGCACAGTCTCCGAACTTTTTTATTCCTACCTTGTAAATATATCTAAAAGCTGTGTAACATAAAAATAGAAGGAAGCTAGGTTAACATAAAATATGTTCGAGGAGGAGGGGAGTGGGGAGGGTCCCTCCGTAGGTATGCCTGAAAGAAACTCTTTTTGCGATGGAATGAAATGGTTTTGTATTAATAATGTTATGAACTTGTAAAAAGTCTCTTTTTCATCTTCTCACTTTCGTCTCTTTCGAAGATCAGACGAAGGAAACACCGTACGGGCAACCTTTCTTATGATGTGAATCTTGGGTTGCCAGATGATGAAGTTCGGAGGAGGGCTGCCTGATTTGACAATTTACCGCCAATTAAGTGGCATTTGGCAACTTTTCGAAGATTCGAGAAACACCTTGAAATAACCGATATTCTAAGAGATATCAGATATTTCCAGAAGTTTCTATAGAGAGTCTATAAAAGAAGCCATCACTCGGAGTGTAGTTGACGTTGACACGAGCTACATTGAATTATGATTTTTGTCAATGTTTTGAGAATAATAACTGCTGTTTTGTGAAATGAAATACGTCAATGTTTCGAGAATAGTATATGTTCTTTTGTGAAATTGGTGAAGTGTAGTGCTGTTTTACTGTATATTGTTCCTGTTTACGCCGTGTTTGTGAATAAACGTGTTAGTTATCCAGAAATTTGGACTCATTCTTTTATCCTGAGCGTACACCCATGATTTCTAAGGATACGTCGTAACAATAACATCTTGTAAAATAAAACTCCAATAAAGTTTCAATAAATTTATTCGTTGTTGCCAGTCTCACTTGTTTTGTTTACATGATAAGATAATATGAGCCTGTGATAACTATATCAAATCTGTTATGAAAAGATTCATAACAGAATTGAAACAACTTAATATCTCTAAATCACGCGCGAATATCAATTGAAAATTTGACTTGAATCTTAACGTAAATGTTTGAAAATACCATATAAAAATTTATTTTTACTTTCGGCTTTAAAATCAAATTATTTAAGCAGACGATTTTCCGGGCATTAACGATAGGAGACAGATACACGATGATTCAGCTTTTTAATTCAAAACATGAGATTTTAAAAAGGGTGCGGTGTTATCTGTATTATTTATAAGCAGCGGACGTTTATTTAGGTCCCGGGCAACGACGGGTAATTCGTTCTAGTTTGACATAAAAAGAACCCTACAGAAATTGTAAACGTAAAAATGTGTGCAGGGGGTTCATTGCAGAACAATTTAGAATTCGACCAAGATTTCGGCGAAATTTTTTAAGCCATCGCTCCCTGAAATGAAAAGAGGGCGTTCCCCGAAAAAGTTACCTAACGGAAACATCTGATCGGGCTTTGTATTCTCAGCCCATTGTGCGTGACTTTCCTTCCCCCCCTTTTTTACCCACTGCCTTTATTTTTAACCAAGAGTGAATTAATCACCGGCGAATTGGGCAAAACAGGAAATATTCCAGAATTATTCTGAATTTCGGTGGCTATGAGTGAAGGTCTCTCTGGAGAGCGATTGTTGCGATATAGAGTTCGGAAGGAAACACCGTAGAATGTATGTATATGCATGTCGGACGGTGCCGGAAAAATGACTGAGTGTTGCAATAGAATAATTCTTTTGTTGCGGATAGTAATTACGCGAAATACGACTCAACTCAACTTTCTCATACTAGAATCTATTTATAAATAGTTTCTTTTTTATACACAATTATGGCATGTTATCTATCTTTCACTTTAAAGAGCTTGAAAAATCTTTCGATTGATACTAAGTTTGACAATGTACCCTTGAGGAGAGGGGCGGGGGAGTAATGTGCCTTCCGAAGGGGGCTAATGACGTCATGAACACAAAATTGTATCGAGGCTATCTTTTACCATACTGATTGAAATTGTGAAGTTTCGTGATCATTGAGCCATATAAATAACCCCTTTTATATAAAATTATGTCAAATTTTATCCTAGGCTGCAATGTTACAAAAATATAAAATTTCGAATCCATTTCGAAGTTTTCGCTCGAATTTCAAAAAATGTTATCCAGTTCTAGATATTTCGATAACGATACAGTTCGTGAAAATCCGTTCATATATGTGGCAGCTATCGTGTGTACGCAAGAAATTGACCAGACAAACAGACGCTATAAAAGTAGTCGAAACGTGTTCTGGAGGTCCTGAAACATATATGAGCATCAAAAGATCGGAAATTTTCGTGATGAGAGAGTAAAAAGCATTCCCTCAAGCTAAACATCTGTAGATATTTTGTTTACATTATTATTTGTAGAAATTATTTACATCCAAAATGAAAAAAATAAAGAAGAAAAAAAAAATACGCCCAACACCATCCATTTCCCATTTAGGTGAGGTGAACAGCAGCTTCAAAAGAGGTGGGATTTGTATGGCGCTATTGACCTGAATCTAAAAAGCATGAAAAGCACGATCGGCCCACTCTTGCCATCAAGGGTTCTCTCTAAAATCATCGCAGGGCCCATCCATTATTGCCTACGCCAACTTCTAACACACATGGGAGTCCTGATATCGTAGCAATGAGGTTGGCTTTCTTCACAGTACGCTGGTTCTAATTGGGAAAGTGGGCGTTGGAGGGTAAAAGACTGTGGTTTTGGTTTTCATTTCGTGCAAAGTCATTTTACAATGCTGAGGAGCAGGGACGTAAGTACCGGGGGGGTGTGGGGGGGTGTCACCCCCCCCCTGACTCAAAAAAGTCGGAAATTTTGGCAATCACTCGGAAAAAAAATCGGAATAAGAGTGTGTTTTGTTCTTCATAAATTTCATTTTAAAAACTTATTTTTTACTTTAATTTTCTAAATGTTCACTACAAAATCCCCGATTCTCTTTCGTGAAGCAAAATCCTTGAAATCCATGTTGAAGCAAAGCCATCTGATGAACGTGAGGCAATGGTTTCTTTGCGATGTCATAAATCTCATTTAAATACGTATCAGCCACCTGGATAAGGGGTATGTCAACGAGGGTGGTCCAGGAAGTCCCCAAACTTTGTCGGCATTTTTCTTGAGGAAATTCGGAGAAGCAGATCTTGCAACCGGAGGGTGCAGATCATTTGTAGTACACATATGTGGGGACCTTCGAGAAGCAATCACGTGATTCTAGCTCTTTGGTGGGGACAAACCATGAAAGAGCAATTAGGTTCCGGTACGAGTTCTTCAGACAAAACCTATTTTCTTCTCTATGCTGTCGGCAAAACAGCAGGAGAAAAATACTGAAACACATTGTCCAGGGATTTGGAAAGTAAACCCAGTATGTATTCCCTTAAAAGTGTCTATAATTGGGCAAGTAATTTATGACTCTCAGAAAATGTGAATGTCTTTTCTGTAAAATGCTGAAAAGCATGGAATCTTCATTCAGTCCAGATTGCTTCAATTTTTCGCAGAGCTAGGTTGTGCCTGCGTAAAGTAAGGTAATATTTTTAAATTATATAAAGGCATGCATATGAATCGTTTATATACGTTTCTCATAATTATTATTATTTATTTTTATTGCTTTTTTAAATTTTGTTATAAAATTGTGCTTTTAAAGGTATCATTTAACAATTTATACGTCATTTAAATCAATTTTCTGTGACAAAATAAAATCGCAAATTGTGAATGAAACACTAGACTATACAAAAAGATCAGCAGTGGTTCCAATACGGGTCAGAACGGACCGAAAATTTAGAGTTTTTCCCTGCCTGGCACGACAATAGCAGTACTTAAACCAGTCCCGAAGACCATCGAGTCACGGCTTGATCCGGCCCGAAATAATTTATATTCATATGTGTTAAAAACATGAATGTATAGAAAGCCCAGGCCGCCCGACTCACCCGAGAGTATGAGCAGCAAGGTGAGCGGCCGCCGAAAACATGAATGTGTTGAAGACCCAGACAGTCCGACTCATCCGATGACATAGAGCATCCTCTTGGACGGCCGGGAACATGAATGTGTTGAAGACCCGGACCGTCCGACTCGTCCTGAGGACTTGAGCATCTATTTGGACGGCCGGCGGGAACATGAATGTGTCGAAAGCCTAGACCATCCGACTCGTCCGAGGACTAAGAGCAACATAATGGATGGCCGGGTACATGAATGTGTAGAAAACCCAGACCACACGACCAACCCATAGGCTAATGGTAGCTTTCTGTGTGGCCGGGGGTACATGAATGTGTCGAAAGCCCAGACCAACCGACTCGTCCGAAGACTTAGAGTAGCAGTTTGGGTGGCCGGGGGGTACATGAATGTGTGAAAATTTTCTACGAAGAATTGAAATAAAGTTCTTTTTTTAAACATTTATCTATATATAGCTGACATAAAGATAATTATTTCATGTATTCAATTAAAACTCATTTGAAAAATTTTCAAAATTAAATATGTTCGGCCTGGCGAAATAAATATATTCGGCCCCAGAAAAATTTTCAAAATAAAATATGTTTGACCTTTTTTAAAAGTCAAGTTTGAGCCTGGCCCGAAACAGCTTTCTAAAATCAACGGCATGGCCCGAGTCGAAATGATTTCGCTTGAATAACATTTTTCAATGTAGATAGTTTATCTTTTTTGACAATTTTAAAATAATTTTAAATAATTAAGAACCACTTTTTCAAAATGGTTCAAAATATTAAGACATCGAAATTAGGACCACATCTACAAAATATTAAAATATCGAAATTGTTGCCACTATTTTTCAAAAACTAAGAACCTATCCAAAATCCAATTGTCCACTCCTATATGGTTTTCAAAGGACTACAAATAACCTAATATTATTTATAGCTACCACTTTTTGTTTTCGAGAAATAAGCATTTCTAAACTTAAGCAAGAAAGGTCAATCATGCATAAAGCATTGATTATGAAACACTTTCCAACTTCAATGCAATTTTATATAAACATCTCAAATGCGATACATTCCTCGGTAATATTTTTAAAATTATCACAATACTACATTAATTTATTATATTTGAAAACTTCATCGAAGAAAATGAACTTCATTCAAATGACGGCATTGAAATATAAATTGCCTGGTTTAAACATCTCTAAAATGCGATACATTCCTCGGTAAATTTTTAAAATTATCATAATATTTCAATAATTTATTATATTTGAAAACTTCATCGAAAACAAATGAACTTTATTCAAATGACGTCATCAAAATACAAATCGCCTCTCTATAAAGGCAGCATTTCATTCATAAACATTTTTCCAACCGTTTCATCCATTACAATACTATAATGATTTATTTTATTTAGAAATTTGAAAAATTGTTATCTACCTTATTTATTTTAAAATATGAAACCTCTCTTATATATAAAATAATAAAACCGTTGGAAAAATATGTATTATATAATATATCTCGTGTCTCTTTCTGGGGGATATAGCGAGAGTCAGAATTTAATTGAATTTGTTTTTCTCCCTATATTAAATAATTTTTATTTAAAAAACTACCTAACATATTTTACTGAAATTTTTTTGTATATTTTATGAAATAATTTGAATATTTTCTAAAATTTTCGAAGCAATTTGTGAATTTTAAAGTCGATTAAAAAATGTTTGAAAAATTAGTTCCTGTAGGGTTAAATGTATTTCATTTTTTCAACCTGGGTTCAATCCAAAACTAATTGGATGATATTATTCATTTATATTCCCATAGGTCCCACAGACTGTTTGAAAAACATACTAAAATTTCATTTTGATAAAGTCATTTTTACGGCAATTATCGTGCTAACGGACAGACAGACAGACAGAGTGAACAAAGTCATAAACACTTTTCAACTATGTTGTAAAGTGTTAAAAACAGGATATTATCAATCTTTTTAAACTTGATAAGAAGATTCCTCGAAAATTGCATTAGATTTATAAAAACACATTAACGCGCTTAAACACGCCTTTTCTCGTGGGGCGCGGTAGTCCAGTGATTAGTGCTCGGATTGCACTCGGTAGGCTTCGGTTCGATTCCCTCCGCTGCCAAAACTGCCGTCGTGTTCACGCTGAGTACGATCACGTTAAAAATTTGGGTCCGTAAGCCCTTCCGAGAGGTTGGTGGTAGGGGAAGGAGGGTACGGTCCCTGTGGATGCCTCCCCCCACTGGGTTCCGTTCTAAATTGAGTGACTCTTCACGGTCGTCTAAACCGGTACCTTACACCTTTCTGGTAGGTCGGACCGTCTGGTTCTCAACAACAACGCCTTTTCTCGTTGCGCTGAATCACCTTTAGGATTGAAGAAAATGCAAGGAGGTAAAAATCGGGATTATGTTTATAGTTATCCGATTCAAATGATTTTTTTACAATGCTTTTAATGGCAAATAATTGTATTTTTAAAAATATGAATCATACCTTTAAAATTCAAGGAATAAGAAAACTTCTCAATTTAAATCACTTTATGTGTTTCGTCTGCTGCAATTTCGTGAAATAAATGCCGAAAAGTAAAATTAGATAATTAAATACTATCTCCGAATATTTTAGTGCTATAGAAGAGATTTGTCAAGCGAATTCTTATAAAATAATTGCTCGTTTAAAAAAATCAAAATGATATCTGTAAAATTCTGGAACTTAGAATTTTTGATTTCATCACCCACATTGTGTCGCGCTAATTGTCTATAAACATCTGCCATTCTGCAAACAATAGTCTGCTGGGATAAATGGATTTAGAAACAACGAAATTTCGACTTTAAATATTCATAACCTTTAAACTAATTGAATTAAAAAAAAAAAAAATCCCGGCAAGGTGCATATTTGCATAAGCTGATATGCCAAATCTTCGAAGCTGTTGAAAGCTTGAATTCTTTTCTACGCGTTACACACACACAGAAACAGAAATCCTTTTGAAAAATACTAAATATGTAATAATAATGCAACATTTACTCGGCCGTGCGATATTAAATTGTATATAAATTAAAATGTTACAGTAAAATGTTAACTACATCAAAATGTTTTTATAAACCTTTTATTAATAGAGAAAAATATGTTAAATAGTTGAGCTTCCAATAAATCAAAATTTTCATTAGTTATAATTTTACCGTTGTACATTTTGTAGACACATTTTATATATTATATTTTTATTAATAAATAATCATTAATTTATTTATAATTACTATTATTTTATTTTTAAATTAAAATATTTCTTTCTCGTGCAAATAAAAATCCCCCAAAATATTATTTAAAATTAAACAGAGTTATTTCAAAATAATATACCAACATTGATAGTTGCGAAATATTATATTCAGATTTTTGTGGTCATCATTTGGTATTTATATAGTCACAACCTCTCTACTAGATTTGTCCCTATAAGTAGGAAACATAAAAGTAATGAAATGATCCTACATATTCAATATCGATGAAGAAGCCAGTAAAATAGATCAAAATAATGAATAACATAATTTTTTTGTTTTTGAAAGTCAGCTGTCCATAAAATATGGTGATGCTTTATATTACTTCATTCATTTCTGATTCTATTTGCACCACTTAATATGCACTCGTTTCCAGTAATAATTTACTTATACTAAAAATTTTGGTGTTCAATTAAAAAAAAATTGTTTTTATATTTTGTGGACTTCCCATCTCTGCAATTGGTTTATTTAATCTTACGTTCTTTCGAAATATTTATTTCTCGAAGACTTTGATCGAAGTTGAAATTTTTTTATAAACCAGCAAACTTCCGCGCACTTCGGACACTAAACTCATGTAAGTACACCATGAGAAACAGGAACCGGCATGAGAAACAGGAGCATGCATGAGAAACAGGAACCGGCGGACATCAACTGCCCCCGATCCTCCCACCCACTTCTAATATCCACAGTTACATACCAGTAATACACACCCCTATTCAATATTATTATCTCTTATAGGATAATATCTCCCTATAAAGACATACAAACTATACCGACTCCTAACATAACGCAATGAAGTTACGTTCCCCTATAACCTTAGCAAATCAATTTATCAAGTTTAATACCTCAAACTTTTCATCTTAAGTTTTTAATTGGTCTAGCCATACCATAGAAGAAAAGAGTCTAACTCTCTCTAACTTTATGGATCATATAATTCAGCTCCAACCAATCTATCTATAAACAAAGTTTGTATAATTGCATCGTTTACAACGTGATTTTGAAGATAAAGCAGAAAATAAGTCTCTCTAAGTCCATGGCTTAGATATTCATATTCTGAATTTTTAAATAGGGATGACCTCACAAAATTAACTTTCCTAGTCAGCTGAATCATGGAGGTGGTCTCGCCTTTAACTTCATGAGTTGAATACAGTTTTCCTGTTATTTCTTCAAGCATTAAGTTCTCATAACCATGCAATTGCATCATGTTGTGGCAACATCTTCGACCTGAGATTATAAACAAAAATAGCAAAAAAGGCCAAACTTTGAGAGGCTATCTTCCCAGATCCAAGGGTTAATTTTAAAAACGACTTTCAGATTTAAATTCAGCATGGTAAAATCAGCAAACAGAAGTTTTTTAGCCTTCGAAATTGTATTTGGTGCTCTGACATGATGACACTGCGCTTTTAAAAAGGTGATTAAAAATTCGTTCAAATCAGTGATGAAAAAGCATTGAAGCTATACACACAAAAAATTATATGCACCCATAAGAAATTGAGCCTACAGCCACGAAGATCGACATATATGTGTCGTTTGAGAAAATATGCAAATGATTAGAATTTGGGATCAGTTAAAAACGTTTTATTAAGAAATGGTGACAACAAGAAGCTGATATTTTATTAAGTGGTTTCCGACTATACAAGTCGATATTCGGTGCGGCATAGGGTCAGTTAGGTTGCTTATATCCCTCTGCGGAAGATTCTGCCACAAATGTTGAAACCGATCAGCTAATTCAGTGGTATTCAGAGGAGGCTACAATTGCTGTCACAGCATGTCCCATACGTTCTCTATTGGTGATAGGTCTGGAGATCTGAATGGCAATAGGAGGGTATTAAATCCTTGAAGACATTGTTGAGAAAGTTGTGCAGTATATGTTCGAGCTTTGTTTTGTTGGTAAATGAAACCTGGGCGACTTGACAGGATAGGCAGAGCAATTGGCGGCAGAATATCGTCAACGTACAAGCGAGTCTTCAGATTGGCTTGCAACAACTAGAGGAGATCTTTACACTTTCGACCCAGACCGTATGACATACACCAAAGTGTAAGGTATCTGTGGCCGGGATATTCTCATATCTATGGCCGGGATATTCCCATATCCATATCTATGGCCGGGATATTCCCATTTAATCTAGTGGGGACACAACTACAGCTACCGTACCATCCTCCTACCACCAACTTCTTGTAACCCACATATTTAGGTCTTAGATAAAAGCCCGCTATACTACATAAAGAATTGTATTTTCAAACGCGGATGATTTTCGTCAACTCCGAAAGGAACCGCGGCCCAACAATGTTAAAGTGTAATATGCACTCACTCCAGTTGTATTCAATAGCTCACTGTTTTTCGAAGTTTTTTGGTTTCGGAACCCCAAAATGAGAAAAAGTCCAATGTGGTCCAAACTGTACATCAAAATTCTTTAATTTTCCGTAAATTTACACGAAACTATAACACACGTTGAAAAACGCTGTATAACTCAATGTTAGTTTCAAACCAAATTTAGAAGCATGCGATCAACAAACCTGAAAAAAAAAATAAAGAAAATAAACGATCCTTTCTCTAGGAGAGTGCTCAGGCATGTGTAATCTACCGGGGAGAAACCGCAGTCCTATGCATCTCATTAAGGGAGATGCATTTGTTGCTTTGATGCGTTTTCTTAAAAAAAAATATAATAATTAAAAAAAAATTGTTAGACTGCGAAGATAAACACAACTTTCTGTAGAATTCAAACTGTAGAATTAAGCTAATCTTCCTGTTTTGGATGCTGCAAAGTAAGTATCATATAAACTAAAAAATGCAATTTCGATGTATTTAAGAATATGTGTATGACCACATGCAAGTAGGTTTTCTGGTGGATCATTTGGAATTTTTTTTTTTTAAATCCGTGTCTAGCCGATTTTTCTAAAACAAATATCGAGGAAATGAAACAACGTCATCCCTTATGAGCACTACAAATCATATCATATTAATTTCCTTTGAACAATGTATGTAATGTATGCTATCATGCAGGGGCGGCAAATAGGGGGCGCGAGGGGGTGCGGTCGCGCCCCCAAATTTTTCCTTGTCGTCTATCGGCTTCTCTCTTGTTTTATTGACTGTCCACTGGTCAGTTTTCTCACGCTATGGCGTTTCGAAAGAGCCAACATTCAACCTTCACAATGAAGTTCCCACTTCCGGCTGGAACGAATCCTTTTCAATTTAAAAAGATTCGGGTGATGTTATCCTTTTCACTTGAAAATTCCAAGTGTCCGATTAAATGTATGTGTAGTTAGTGCATGCTCATCCATTCCTTCTGCTAGAAATGCATTTCAGCAGCTCAATGCATGATATTTTTTCATAGAAACATCATATAAAAAACACGCTATTTTCGAAAAGATTCGCTCATCAACAAATACTTTTTCTGGAGGTTCTTCAACTCTACAATCACTAAGTGATACGAGATGGTCTTCCAGAGTTAAAGCCATAAAAGCACTATTTGAAAATTTTGAAGTGGTGATTTCACTGGAAGAATTATCTGAAAACGATTCTCTCAATGGTGGAAGAGTCGAAGCCCTTTTACCATGCATGGCATCGTTCGAATTTTTGTTCCCTTTGTTTGTATTGAAACAGTGTTTTTGATCAATACAATACTCTCTCAAAGCATCTTCAGTCATCTGATCGCAATTTTCAGACTGTACAAGCTTTGGCTAAAGCTACTATTAAAACTGTTATTTTTTTTCGCACTGATGCATATTTCAATCAAGTGTGGAGTTTTGTGACAAAACTTTGCGAAAAAATTCTTATTCTGGACCAAAACTGAAAAGAACGTAAAAAAATTCCAAGCGAGTTTGGAGGCGGTGAGAAAAATCCCCATGATGATGTTAAATCATATCACAGAATCAATATTAAATATGATATTATAGATTCAGTATTTAATGAAATTGGGACAGGATTTAATGAGAACAATATATCTGTTTTGTTTGCCCTTAGTTCAGTATTATCCGGATCAGATGCCGAAAAAGAAAAAGAAAATGTTTCAACCATATGCAAAGTATAGACTTCCAGAAAGAGGAATTGCTGTGTGAAATGCGGCTGTTTTATTCAATGGTGAAAAATGAAAACATAGACCATCCCAATTTTAAAAGTCGCCTGGAATATTTTAAAGAGAGGAATTTATAAAATGTGTTTCCTGTCATAACATTATTAGTTAAATTGTTTTTGACTGTGCCAATCAGCTCAGTCAGTTGTGAAAGGTCTTTTTAGTGCCTCTTAGGAGGCTGAAAAATTACTTTCGCAGTACAATGGACAAGAAAGACTTTCATTTTTAGCTGTTTTAGCTATAGAACAAGATATACCATTGGATTATGATGATATTGTAAAAAATTTTCTCTTCTTCCAGACTCTGAGAACCTGCCTTTAAAACTTCAATATAAGGTAAACAAATATAGATACTTGTATTTAGAAAAATTATGTTAACAACAAATTATGTTAACACAATTATGTACAAAAATTATGTTAACAACAATTATTTTTCTCAACATCAATTCAATTTTGTGACCTCCCCCCTCCCCTATTAAAAAACATTTTATTTATTCCATATTGTAAATTTTCATTCATACAAATCTCGCACCCCCAAATAGAATGCTGAAATGCCGCCCCTGCTATCATGCACATCCCGTGTCTTACAAAGATAATTTTTGGCCTAGAAACGCGTGTTTTTCTCCTTTCTTGAGGAAATTATTTGGAAATGTGCAATGTGCATTCGAAAATTAGAAAATAAGTTTTAATTATTTACAAAAACCTATTAAAAGACCCAAATTTAGCTAAAAAAAAAGATACATGTTCCGAAATTTACATAACCAATTCTTGGCATAGAAACTCGCGACGTTTTAAGTGCTAGGCAATCATCTGGGAATGTGTCAAGTGCATTCGAAAAAAAAAAAACCCAAAAGCATACGAAATTTAATACTTTTTCAAATATATTTAACATTCTGCTAATCCTTGCCCTAGAAACTTGCCTTGTTTCAAATGATAGCTAAAAATTTGGGCATTTGCATAACACATCCGATAATTAAATAACAAATGTAAAATTATTTATAAAACAAAACCCTCAAAACCAAAAATTTGGTTTTGAGACTTTTTCTTTTTATAAATTGAGGTATGATTTGGATATATACACAAAACATTCGAAAATTAAAACAAATAATTGCCGTTTAGACTTTGAACTGGACAAATGTCACTAGAACAGCAATGCACTCGTTCAAAACCAAAAGTTAACTCACTTGTTTGTGAAGTCGGAAATTTTCAATACTAGTCGGAAAAATTTCCTTCACACCCCCCCAGCCAAGATTGCCCACTTACGTCCCTGCTGAGGAGGTTTTTGCTGGATGCGTCCGCAGCTTTATGCAATCAAACCACTGCCGTAGCTAGAGACAAAATACAAGAGGGGTTAGCGTGACATTCAAGGGGGCTCAACAATCTTGTAGAAGGGGCTCACCAAAACAGTTAATCATTAGCATTTATTAAATAGTTATATATTTCAATCCATATAAATTATTAACAAATAATTGCATATTTCTATTTGCAAGCTGAGAGCTGATTATTAATATCCATATAGCTACTATGCATAAATATTAATATATAATAATTACAATTAATTTTAATGTAAGCATTAACTAGTAGCAAAACTGTTAATTAATCTAAGAAAAATTCTGAAAGTTAATACAAGTTAAACGCTTAATATTAACTCTTAACTACTTATCAGTTGATTTTGACCCGCAATAATACAAAGTATCCAAATATTGTCTTAATATTTAAATATTTTTAAATTAAATATGTAAATAAATGGATCGTCAGTATAACCGCAAATTCAGCTAAATTAAATAATCTTTAAAACAAAGTAATTTATAATAAGATACCATAAAGAATTTTTTTATGCAAAACTTGGATGACATGTTAGATGGAAATGTCATATCATTACTAAATATTTAATATTTTTACCGGGGTGGGGAGAGCTTAGTCCTCTCTGGCTTCTGCCTGGCTATGGCCCTGAATCAAACAGCCATAGGGGCAGACTTGAAAAAATTAGTAGGGCTTCGGAAATTTTAAATCGAATGATTTGTGCATTTTTTCAAAGGATTTAAGTCTAATTTAAATTGAAATTTCATTCCGTCAGATTTTCTGGCACAATAAAACGTCCGAAATGCTAAAATGAAGTAAATTATTGTTGTCAGAAAAAAATATATTTTCTCTCTAGATAAGTATTTACAGGCGGCCCTCGACTTTCGCTATTTCGCACATTTTTAAAAATTCATTTTTGTAAAGCTTTTTGTCGATAATGCAAAAATCGTTCGCTTCAATGCAGTGACACCCACGGAGGCAGTAGCTCGCGCTCACTCACACATTGCAGCCTAGAGAAGCGGACTTTTCGGAATCGTTGTGACGTCACTACGGTTCCGAGCCGCGGTCCGCGGTGGTGGGGGGGGGGGGGGGGGGGCAAATGCCTACACTGCATTAAACAGGTTTAGTCTTGCGTTAACAAGTGATAGCTACAGTGATACGATATTATATGAGGACAATAATGAATCAGGCTAATATATATATAACAAGAAAGATCAATCATGCATAAGCATTGATTATGAAACACTTTCCAACTGAAATGCAACTTCATTTAAAAATTTCTAAAATGTGATACATTCAGTGTAGATATCGTTTACATTATCACAGTACTACAGTAATTTATTATACTTAGATATTTAAAACTGTATCGAAATATAAATCATCTGATTCTCTATGCAAAATCAATGAATATTTCATTCATAGAACTTGTATTCCAGACTCCAGAGCTAAATAATTTTGTGTAGAAAACCCAGACCACACGACCAACCCAAAGGCTTGTGGTAGCTTTCTGTGTGGCCGGAAAATAATTTTGTGTGAAAAAAATTCAGCAATTGTCGCTTGAGATATTTGCATTCTGCATAAGTTAAAATTAGGCTTCGTTGAAGAAATAATAAAAGTTTAGGGATCATTTAAAATCACAACTATTGTAATTGCATAGGCACGGAATTTAGATACACAGATAATATGTGTGTGTGTATGTGTGTGTATGTATTCAAAGTATTGGAATCGTGGCGAAGATCGGAACTCGAATTTTCGAAGGATCTACACGTTTTGGGACTTCTAGAACACGAAAAAACTATTTTTAGGAAGACGTCTGTGTGTGTAAGAATGTATCTGTGTATGTTTCTGTGTGTCTGTGAGGATATTACATCCACTCTAATTGAAAAACTAATGGACCGAATTTCATAAAATTTGGTAGGTAAGTTTTTTGTGGGAAACCCTGATGTTCATTAGATAATAGTACGATTCGTAATAAAAGAATCTGCTTTCTTAGCGAAGTGGCCGGCAGAAATTGTCTTTATCCGCTCTAGCTAAAAACTAATAGACCAAATTTAACAAAATTTGGTGTATAATATTTCAATAACCTACAAGTGATTTATATACCAAATTTAACAAAATTTGTTATATAAATCACTTGTAGGTTATTCTAGTACGATTCGGGAAAAAGGAACGGGCTGTTTTTGCGAAATGGCCCGCAAAAATCGTTAATTATAAAAATAAAAGACTACGTGTGCTCAATTATATCAATTAAATTCCTATTTTATACGTGATTTTTGACAACAAAAAGAATAAGACTAACCCCATTACTCTAGGACTAGCCGTTCTTGAGATACACTAGTTTTCTTGCGTTTTCGCTACGCCACCTTTGACAATAAGTCCAGCTATCAAATGAGAACCAAATTTAAGTTTAACGTGTAAATTCAATGTCATTTAAAATACTTATGGCTGTTATTTTGTGCAGATAAACTCAAATTATTATTGAAGAAATAAAGAGAACGTGAATATGAGTCTGCAGGGAAAGACATGTGCTGCCCACATCAGAATTTTTAACAATATTACAACAATGATTTAAAAAAGTGAACGGGGATTATTTGCAGGTCATTTCGAAAAAAAATGTATGATCTATATTTAAAGATCCACCAAATTTTTGTAGAATAAAATGTTCAACAAATTTAAGCTGTGTACCAAATTTTAACTCTCTAGGACGTAGGAAAGTGCATTAAAAATGCCATCAAATAAGTATATCACGAAGAGTTATATAAAATTAAAAGAAAAATTGAAAAATTGTTATCTACCAAGTTTATTTTAAAATGTGAAGCCTCTCTCATATACAAAATGATTAAACTCTTGGAAAGATATTTATTATATAATATATCTCTTTTTTCTTTCTGGAGGATATCCCAAAAGTCAGAATTTAATTGGATTTGCTTTTTTTCCCTAAATTAAACAATTTTTAATTAAAAAACTACGTAATATATTTTACTGAAAATTTTTTTATATATTTTATGGGATAATGTGAATATTTCCTAAAAATTTCGAAGCAATTTGTGAATTTTAAATTTTCTTAAAAAATGTTTGAAAAAGTAGGTCCCATAGTGTTCAATGTAATTCATTTTTTCAACCCGGGTTCAATAAAAAACTAATTGGGTGATATTATTTATTTATATTCCCATAGGTCCCACAGACCGTCTGAAAAACATACTAAAATTTCATTTTGATTAAGTCATTTTTACGGCAGTTATCGTGCTAACGGACAGACAGAATGAACAAAGTCATAAACACTTTTCAACTTTGTTGTAAAGTGTTAAAAATGTAGAATGAATTGTTGAATTAACCCTCCCTTGTATCCTTGTATGAAAAGACACCCAATTTGATTTTTCAAGCTTATAGAGGCAAACACAATTTCATTTTGATTAAAAGGCGCTTGTGGTTTTCCTTTTCAAAAATTTTCAAATTTATCATCTAAAAATTAAAAAAAAAAAAAAAAAATGTGTTCAAGTATTATTTGGCAGAGGCCCCTGATAGTGCGAGACTCAAGTCGGTTGTCTTGCTAGTCTTTCCATAACAAGGCCGACCCGTTTCTTTCAAAATTCATAAAAATAAACTTTTTTTAACACTTTACAACAAATTTGAAAAGTGTTTATGACTGTTCATTCTGTCTGTCTGTCTGTCCGTTAGCACGATAACTGCCGTAAAAATGACTTAATCAAAATGAAATTTTAGTATGTTGTTCAGACGGTCTGTAGGACCTATGGGAATATAAATGAATAATATCACCCAATTAGTTTTGGATTGAACCCGGGTTGAAAAAATGAAATACATTGAGCCCTATGGGACTTACTTTTTCAAACATTTTTTAAGCGGATTTAAAATTCACAAATTGCTTCGAAAATTTTAGGTAATATTCAAATTGTTCAATAAAATATATATATAAAAAAATCAGCGAAATATATTCAGTAGTTTTTAAATAAAAATTAAAATAATAACACCTCTTATATGAAGCGATCACGTGACCATGATATGAAAAGATCACGTGACCCACTTCAAAATGATATATGGCATCCATCTTGTCTCAAAATCGTGATTTTTAAAGTTCTTTACAATTCATATGGAGTGTTGTATCCGTCCTCAAACCATCCTATTTTTGCTTAAATTCTGTGCATCTACATACTGAAACAGCGCAATTACAATATATTTGAGTTTAAATGCTCATCCAAATTTGATTATTTACAACGAAGCCTATTTTTCACCTATGTAAAATGTAAACAGCAAAATATGTAGAATGAGTTGTATTAGAATTGCTGTATTTCTTTAACACAAAATCATTTAGTTCATGGAGTCTGCGTAGCTGATATGAATGCAATATTCATTGATTTTACAAAGAGAAGGACGATTTTTCTCAATGAAGTTTTAAGTATAGAGTTTAATTACTTGTAGCTCCATGGTCTTAATTTTTAAATAAAATAAATTATTATAGTATTGTGACGAATGACATGAATGGGAAATTATTTATGAATGAAATGCTGCTTTTATAGAGAGAGTCAGGCGTGTTATTTTTTCTATGACGTCATTTCAATGAATATCAGTTGTTTTCGATGAAGTTTTCAAATATAATAAATTATCGTAGTATTATGATAATTCTAATATTATTACCGAGGAATGTATCACATTTTAGAGATGTTTAAACCAGGCAATTTATATTTCAATGCCGTCATTTGAATGAAGTTCATCTTTTTCGTTGAAGGTTTAAGTTTTCAAATATAATAAATTAATGTAGTATTGTGATAAGTTTTAAAATATTACCGAGGAATGTATTGCATTTTAGACATGTTTAAATAAAATTGCATTAAAGTTGGAAAGTGTTTCATAGTCAATGCTTTAAGCATGATTAATCTTTCTTGTTTGTGTTTCATTTTGATGGTAGTTACAAGTGGTGAAAGCGTATGAGAAAGTCAAGTGGAGCATCGCACACACATATATATTTATTTATTCTAACTCCCAATGATACACTTTGTAGAGCCCTACAAACCCCAAAACACTTTCAAGTAAGTCCTTGAATTAAGAACGCCAACAAAGAATTTACTCTCTCATGCATATGGTAGACTTGCATACGTACGATGGATGATTGTGAGGCACGCGTTTTCGCCAATATCACTGATACACGCAGAACAGAACAGAACAGTTGTCGTGAATTAATTGAATCGTAAAACATGCGAGGATAAACTACCTGCTTTACTTCGTTGATAATTATGTTCGTTTTTTCTACCTCGGAGAATGGCAATACGCGAAAGAAATCAAATATACGGTCTCGTTAATTCTTCTTGCTCTGTGCCTGTTGCGAAGAGAGCGTGTTTTTTGTACGTCTCTCCTTTTGTTGTTCGAAGAAGGAAAAGACAATTTATCTCTTTATGACCGTTAGTAACTTCTTGAGCAGAAACGGCTAGAGCCTACTTTCACCTTGACATTCCATATGTGGAGGAATTTTGACCATGAACTTGGTTTGAGCTCGCGGTTAAAGAAGCCAACAGCTAACCTGTATAGACTTAGCATGAAGGATAAAGAACTCTTCTACCTACCCTTCATGGACTACTTTAAAGATCTATCTTCTCAGAGAAACAGGGCTTGGTATAAATTTAGGGCCCCCACCACTCACGGTATACCAAGCACATGCAAAACATCAACACTTAACAAATGTGTGTGTGGGGGGGGGGGGGGGGGGAGACAGGACCATAACCCTGAAGGCCCTTTTGTACATATAGAAAACTTCCAAACTTTTTATTTCAAAGTAATATATTAAGATTTTAAAGTATGTATAATATTTGAAACTATAATATTTAAATAATAGTTAAATATTATACATAATATTTAAAATATATTAAAATACTATTTAATATTTAAAATATTAATATTTTATAATATTTTAAATATTTGAAACATTATAAAAAATCATAATATTTAAAATATTTAATATATTATACATAAAAATTATATAGATCTAGCGGCGATTACCCGGCGTTGTTCGGGATTTACCATGCAAAACGGTGATAAAAATTACACCGGAACATATAGGGCCGTTAATCTTATATTGTTTTTTCACTGTGAAAGATGAAAATTCATTGCATTATGTAAGAAAAAAACAAGAAAGATCAATCATGCTTAAAGCATTGATTATGAAACACTTTCCTACTTCAATGCAATTTTATTTAAACATCTCTAAAATGCAATACATTCCTCGGTAAATGAAATTTTAGCATGTTGTTCAGACGATCTGTGGGACCTATGGGAATATAAATGAATAATATCACCCAATTAGTTTTGGATTGAACCCGGGTTGAAAAAATGAAATACATTGAATCCTATGGGATCTAATTTTTCAAACATTTTTTAAGCAAATTTAAAATTCCCAAATTGCTTCGAAAATTTTAGGAAATATTCAAATTATCCCATAAAATATATAAAAAAAAATTTCAGAAAAATATATTCAGTAGTTTTTTTTTAAAATAACAATTAAAATAATAATACAACCCTTTATATGAAGAGATCACGTGACCCACTTCAAAATAAAATATGGCATCCATCTTGTCTCAAAATCGTGATTTTTAAAGTTCTTTTTAATTCATATTTAGTGTTGTATCCGTCCTAAAACTGCTTTATTTTTGCTTAAATTCTGTGCATCTACATACTGAAACAATGCAATTACAATATATTTGAGTTTAAAAGATTATCAAACTTTGATTATTTCTACAACGAAGCCTAATTTTTACTTATGGAGAATGTAAACTGATTAGGCTGTAAGATGAGTTGTATAAGAATTGCTGAATTTCTTTAACGTAAAATTATTTTGCTCAGGAGTTTGCAATATAGATGATATGAATGAAACAATCATTGATTTTACATAGAGAAGCATACGATTTAATGGCAGACTTCTTCGATGAAGTTTTATGCATAGAGTTAAATTACTTTGGCCTCCATGGTTTTAAGTTTTTAAGTAGAATAGATTATTGTAGTACCGTCATGAATGAAATAAAAATGTATGAATGAAATATTTACTGCTTTTACACAGAGAGACAGGCCAAATGGTTGCTCAAGTCCTTGTTGACGAGCCGGACGGTCTGGGTCTTCAACAGAGAGACAGGCGATTTATATTTCGATGACGTCATTTGAATCAAGTTTGTTTGTTTTCGCTGAAGTTTTAAATTTTCAAATATAATTAATTATTGCAGTATTGTGATATATTACCACTGAATGTATCGCATTTTAGAGATGTTTAAATAACATTAAAGTTGGAAAGTGCTTCATAATCAATGCTTTAAGCATAATTGATCTTTCTTGTGATTTCTTAATACTTTTCTTTGTTGAGTAAGCCTGTGAAAAATAAATCATGATGATAGAGTTTCCATTTCAGTTCATATTTCAAATCTGTGATTTTTAAAAGTGACTAATACGTTCAATAAACTCCCAGAAAACTCAGATATTTAATTGACTTTACGTTAAAACCAACGATTTCCAACCTTTTTCGTTGGAAATCATGGAGTTAGAGAGTAGAACTCCTAGGAAAAAGTTTCATTTTCCATCAATATCTCGACAACCCCTGGTTTCAGAAATTCGAAACTTGGATTAAAGTTATGGAGGGCTATTTCAAAGCTATCCGCCAAATTTCATTAAATTCGGTTCTCTCGTGATGATGAGACGAACGAAAGTGTTGTTTTTCACTAACATCTCGAGAACCACTGGTCGTAGAAACTCGAAACATGGACTAAATTTTAACTGGGGTTATTTCAAGACCACCCACCAAATTTCATCAAATTCGGTTCAGCCGTTCTCCCATGATGTTGGATCATACACACATACATACATACTTTTCTTCTTTATATATATAGATGTTTAAACATATTTTATAATTCGCCCAAAGGGTGCAAAAGGGTGCAAAGCCCAATTGGGCACCCACGTACATAAACAGCCTGCGAGCATCGAGAAGGGCAAAAGGGTATTATTTTTACCATAGCGGGTAATGGTAAACTGAAGATGATGGCAAATAAAAATTGAAACTAAACCCATTAAACTTCGAAATTTATCTGCATACTGAAAATAAGTTATTTAGAATACTTGAGTAACAATATATATTTAAAATTTTCATTTGCTAGGGTGTTTTTTAAGTGAATATACACTACTACTCATTTTTACCGTAGTCAGTAGCTAGCGTTCTGAAAATGTATGCATTTACTAGAAAATTCTGCAGTGTATATGCGAGTGAGAATGGAAATATTTCCAACTTCAATGCAATTTTATTTAAACATCTCTAAAATGCAATACATTCCTCGGTAATATTTTAAAACTTATCACAATACTGCATTAATTTATTATATTTAAAAACTTAAACCTTCATCGAAAAAAATGAACTTCATTCAAATGACGGCATTGAAATATAAATTGCCTGGTTTAAACATCTCTAAAATGTGATACATTCCTCGGTAATAATTTTAGAATTATCATAATACTACGATAATTTATTATATTTGAAAACTTCATCGCAAACAACTGAAATTAATTCAAATGACGTCATAGAAAAAATAACACGCCTGGATCTCTCTATAAAAACAGGATTTCATTCATAACTTTCTCCCATTCATTTCATTCATCACAATACTATAATAATTTATTTTATTTAAAAATTAAGACCATGGAGCTACAAGTAATTAAACTCAATGCTTAAAACTTCATCGAAAAAAATCGTCCATATCTTTGTAAAATCAGTGAATATTTCATTCATATCAGCTATATGCAGACTCCATGAACTAAATGATTTTGTGTTAAAGAAATACAGCAATTCTAATACAACTCATTCTACATATTTCGCTGTTTACATTTTACATAGGTAAAAATAGGCTTCGTTGTAGAAATAATCAAATTTGGATGAGAATTTAAACTCAAATATATTGTAAATGAGTTGTTTCAGTATGTAGATGCACAGAATTTAAGCAAAAATAAAGTAGTTTTAGGACGGATACAACACTCAATATGAATTAAAAAGAACTTTAACAAGAAAGATCAATCATGCTTAAAGCATTGATTATGAAACACTTTCCAACTTCAATGCAATTTTATTTAAACAAGTCTAAAAGGCAATACATTCCTCGGTAATATTTTGAAACTTATCACAATACTGCATTAATTTATTATATTTGAAAACTTAAACCTTCATCGAAAAAAATGAACTTCATTCAAATGACGCCATTGAAATATAAATTGCCTGGTTTAAACATCTCTAAAATGTTATACATTCCTCGGTAATAGTTTTAGAATTATCATAATACTACGATAATTTATTATATTTGAAAACTTCATTGAAAACAACTGAAATTAATTCAAATGACGTCATAGAAAAAATAACACGCCTGAATCTCTCTATAAAAACAGGATTTCATTCATAACTTTCTCCCATTCATTTCATTCATCACAATACTATAATAATTTATTTTATTTAAACATTTTGTTTAAGACCATGGAGCTACAAAAAATTAAACTCTATGCTTGAAACTTTATCGAAAAAAATCGTCCTTCTCTTTATGAAATCAATTAATATTTCATTCATATCAGCCATGCAGTCTCCATGGACTAAATTATTTTGTGTTAAAAAAATACAGGAATTCTAATACAACTCATTCTATATATTTTGCTGTTTACATTTTACATAGGTGAAAAATAGGCTTAATTGTAGAAATAATCAAATTTAGATGAGCATTTAAACTCAAATATATTGTCATTGCGTTGTTTCAGTATGTAGATGCACAGAATTTAAGCAAAAATAAAGTAGTTTTAGGACGGATACAACACTCAATATGAATTAAAAAGAACTTAAAAAAATCACGATTTTGAAACAAGATGGATGCCATATATCATTTTGAAGTGGGTCATGTGATCGTTTCATATCATGGTCACGTGATCGTTTCATAAAAGAGGTGTAATTATTATTTTAATTTTTATTTAAAAAACTACTGAATATATTTCGCTGAATTTTTTTTATATATTTTATGGAACAATTTGAATATTACCTAAAATTTTCGAAGCAATTTGTGAATTTTAAATCCGCTTAAAAAATGTTTGAAAAATTAGGTCCCATAGGGCTCAATGTATTTCATTTTTTCGACCCGGGTTCAATCCAAAACTAATTGGGTAATATTATTCATTTATATTCCCATAGGTTCTACAGACCGTCTGAACAACATACTAAAATTTCATTTTGATTAAGTCATTTTTACGGCAGTTATCGTGCCGACAGACAGACAGACAGACAGACAGACAGACAGACAGAATGAACAAAGTCATAAACACTTTTCAACTTTGTTGTAAAGTGTTAAAAATCACGATTTTGAGACAAGATGGCTGCCATATATCATTTTGAAGTGGGTCACGCGATCGTTTCATATCATGGTCACGTGATCGCTTCATATAAGAGGTGTTATTATTATTTTAATTTTTATTTAAAAAACTACTGAATATATTTCGCTGAATGTTTTTTTATATATTTTATGGAACAATTTGAATATTACCTAAAATTTTCGAAGCAATTTGTGAATTTTAAATCCGCTTAAAAAATGTTTGAAAAATTAGGTCCCATAGGGCTCAATGTATTTCATTTTTTCAACCCGGGTTCAATTCAAAACTAATTGGGTGATATTATTCATTTATATTCCCATAAGTCCTACAGACCGTCTGAACAACATACTAAAATTTCATTTTGATTAAGTCATTTTTACGGCAGTTATCGTGCTAACGGACAGACAGACAGACAGACAAACAAACAGAATGAACAAAGTCATAAACACTTTTCAACTTTGTTGTAAAGTGTTAAAAATTGCCGTTCCTATTATGGAAGTAACGAAAATTTGCATACTGCTAAGCATACGAATATTTTGTTTTGGAAACGAAAGGGCAAAATTCTCCGGGTGACGTCACGTGCCCATACTCTATAGCTCGTAGTATCCTCATCTGTAGTTCTACCTAGGTATGCCCGTCTAACTAGGCGGGTACCTATATAACAATTAACACCTTGCATATTGTAAACAGCGTAAATTCGCTTCTTCAAGATCTTTCAGGTCATGCGATATTTTGACATCTGTGTTTGAATCGAAAATTTATCCCTTGCTCAATTTGAGGGAATGAAGGGAAGTGTGGGCATATGTATTTATTATCAGGGGAGGTGCACACACGAGTGAAGTTCATTCTCAGGAAGTTATGAAGGTTAAAAGGTTAAGAACCCCTGCTTTAATGTAGGAATAAATCATCTACTGATGCTCTACAAAACTGACCTACAGAAACTGTTTGTAAAGTTTCGTTTGCATATGAAAGATGCTGCTGCAGTTGATTAAGTGCCGGCACTGTAGAGCCTCCAGGATAAAACAAAACGGATAGGAGTGGGATTGAATTCCACAACCCCTTTTAACACAATCAGGTAATGCAGATTTAACAAACCCAGCATCACGCCAAATGCTGTCACAAAAGGCAAAAGGGGTCATTCATTGAAAAGTAATCGGATGTTCAAAAAACGTTCGATAGGCGGGAGACCATCGCATTATGCACGCATCGTTGCGGCAACACCCAACGTGTGAATGAATATGAATGGATTTAGTTCAGCAGACAGTTTCAGAAGCGTTCTGGCCCCGAAATGTGTAAAGCGTGGAATCATTAGTAATGGCTTAATACCTATTACGGGTGTGATAAATGCGTTAACAATTTTCTATAAAAAAATATGTTTATTGTTGAACTTTGATGAAGAGGTAGGTGATCCTTGCATAGCGCTGATAATTCGTTCCGGAAAAATCCGAATGGAAAGTTAATCTGCATTGCAGCGGTAGCATTATTGGTGCAGATTCTGCACCAATAATCATGGGCGCCCATAGGCAAGGCCACCTAGAATAGATTTTAGATAGCCTTGCCATAGGGGAGGACAAGAGGGGCGATTGCACCACCTCGAGCGTTCAAGGTCACAAATGTGGGCATCAAGTTAGTTGATGCTGTGCATATTATCATGGAATTTCCCCACTGACGTCAGTGGTTTGACCCCTCCCCCTATCCCAGAAAAAGTTCTATGGACGCCCATGCCAAGAATGTTACTATATATAAATACTAGTAAAATGCCTGGCTTTGAATTGACTCGCGTATATGAAGTATGCGAGCTGGGAAATATTTCAAATTAACAAATAAATATGAAATAATTATGCCCCGTATGCTCCTGCGTTAATCAGGCCCTGCGCATATCATATATGCGAGCCGGGAAATATTTCAAATTAACAAATAAATATGAAATAATTATGCCCCGTATGCTCCTGCGTTAATCAGGCCCTGCGCATATCATATATGCGAGCCGGGAAATATTTCAAATTAACAAATAATTATTAAATAATTATGAGGGCGCCCTGTACGCTCCTGTGTTAGTTAGGCCCTGTATTTATGGCTTGCAACCTTGGACCAGAAAAGACATAAAAAAATAAATTATAAAGAACAATTATGTTACAAACTAAAACCTGTAGGAGTTTTCTGAAATTAATTCTTATAGGGTATAAACAATGCTCACTCACCGCTACACAAAATGTTCAGATTTCCACGATGTTAAAAGCGATTATAGAGTCCATATATCCAATAAGTCTAACTATCCTATAATAAAAAAATTCATATTTTAGAAATATTTAACATGATACAGTTTTATAATCCATGAGCAGTTATTGAGAGATATACAGTTATTTTCTGAATTCATGCAACGATATGATTTCGTAAATAATTAAAACCTATAGTTCCAACTTGGGAAGTTTAGCTTACAAGGGATAATCGATTTTTTTCTAAAGGTAAAAAGTAATTATTATTTGCTCAAGAGGTTGTATAAGATTTAAAAAGAAAAAAAAAATGTGGGCAGCACATAATTTTCTGTACAGATTCAAAAAATGTATTTATATATTTATTCATAGACATTTATTAGGGATTTTTTGCAGATAAAACACTTGAATATGTACTTATTTAAAATTATATAGAATTTGCAATTTTTAAGATGATTTATAAGCAGATTTATAAAAGAAAACCTGTCTGTCACGCTTGGCGACACATTTGGAACAGTATCGCTAATTTGGTAACTTTTGGATTGGGATATGTCGCCGAGTTGGCGATAATTAAATATATTTGAAAATTAAATTTAATATCTTTGATGATCTCTATTGATTTGTAGGAATTACTAAATTAATATGCTTGATATGGCAAGGTTGACTTTATTTAAATGGGACAGATACGTATTGTTAAGGGGTTGTATAGAATCTGCGTGTTTTAGGTGAGGGGGGGGGGGTCTAGGGGTACAATAGAATTCGAGTTTTTAAGGGGGTCGTAAAGAATTTTTTAGAGGGTGGTTTATTATATATTACACACACACACATATATATATATTTTCAAAATGAAAAGAGGTATGGATGGAAGCAATGTACCAAAAGATGGTCGGGGGGGGGGGGGTGACCCCCTCACCCCGGCTAAGCATACTTTGCGTCGCGACAACACTCCCGGAGAGCCGGTACATTGCAAAATAGAATACGAATGTAAATTTATAATATTATATTATATTATATGCGTAGTCAGAGAATAAACAGTAAAAAAGAAGATCGATATTTATGCGACTTTCGTTTCCTACAAAACACCATCTCACAAGGTTTTCCTAAGTGTTTTTTATGTGACATTATCTATAAATTTTATAAAATAACTGTAACCGATTGTTATCGATTATATTTAAATAGAACTGATGGCAATATATAAACTGGATAGTCACAGGTAAAGCGTAGTGATATCTGATATGGGACCTCTTAAATAGGGTCTCTTGTGTAATACGGTATGGAAGATTTGTTTCATCTGGTATGATACGGTATACAAGATGTACATCTACATGTATGATAATATTAACTGTCATTGAGGTAAATGGTTTTAGAGATAGAATTTGTTATTATTGTCCTATTAAGTATCAATATTAGTCTTATTTAAGGAGAAGCTATGTAGTTTTGCTCATTTACACTTGTGAACATATTTCAAACATTTACTGTTAGTGATTTTTGATATGGCTGGATCTCAACAATTCTCTCTTATATTTGTTTGTGTATAATGTCTGGTTTTCATCTTAAAACTTGATACATTCGTATTCTATTTTGCAATGTACCGGCTCTCCGGGAGTGTTGTCGCAACGCAAAGTATGCTTAATCGGGGTGAGGGGGTCACAACCCCCCCCCCCCCTCCGGCAATCTTTTGGTACATTGCTTCCATTCATACCTCTTTTCATTTTGAAAATATTTTTAATCCTCTTTTTAGTGCAGCTTTGCGCCTTTTAAATGTGATTTCTGATAAATTTATAATATTATATATCACGGTATTTTCATATTATATATATATATATATATATATATATGCTTGAAGATTTGCTGTTTTATACTTTTATTTTGTAAGCCTGTTAGAAAGTTAGGTTTTTCCTGTTACAGCTTTTCACTTTTCTTTCATTGGACATTCAAACCTTTTTATTATTATATATATATATATATATATATATATATATATATATATATATATATATATATATATATATATATAATGGTTATTGAGACAATCCAAGGAAGAGACCTTTCAGGTTACAAAAATCTACTTTATTAGATAACTCTAAAAACACAATTACACTGGGCCGAGTTCCCCGTCGGCGTCTATCTCGTAAGAGATCTCGTCTGCATAGGTTCACATAAGTTACAGTTATGGCGGAGGAGATGGCGACATGGGAAACATGCTGTCTTCGCGTTATTATGCTTCAAAAATGTGATGGGGATGCAGTTTCATATGAGAAAGTTTAAGTAGAAGTCAAGCTTAGTGACCATATATGGTATGGTAGAGGAAAAGAGGAAGTACTGGCACACTTTGTTAACATTAGTTGCGTGGGATAGAATTTATTTGCAATAAATGAGTGGCATAAAATAAGAATTTAGAATAAGAATTATTAAAGAAAAGAGCGCGTTATTGGGAAAAGCTTAAAATTTCTGTATTATATATATATATATATATATATATAGCTACGTGATCATATAGTGATTATAATAATATTGATTATGTGCAATGTATCCGAGAATATTAGGAGCACAAATGTTGCGTGTGGGTAGATGGGACGGAATCTTTAACATTACTTAAGCACCCCGTCAGGTCTAATATCTATAAGTTATATTATAAGTTATTTATAGTTATATATAAAACTGCAGTTTGAGGAAATCGAGCATGTCCTTTCAAATTTTCAGCTATAAGGTCATAATAGATATGTAGAAACGAATAGGGCGAATTAATTGCTGGATTTTCGAGACACGGCGGGGGAAAGCGTTTGATGCGTAACACAGGATGCCAATTCCTTTGTTTGGAAACAGACGTCAAAAATTCTTTTTATTTTTCATTCTTTTTTTTTGGGGTGTGGCAACAGTGGAAAAGATCACAGAAGCTACGTGCTAGCAATTACGAAATCCCGTTTTTAGAAATTGCGAGTCAATCCTTTTACTACTTTCATTTGTGGCAACGAGTTGAACGTTTGAAATCAATTTATTTTAGATTATTTTCCCCTTTACCTTCATGGTTTCTGATGTGTATTGTAACGAGCATGGAGATAATAAAAAGGAAAGGGTAAAAACCTGAAAGTTACCATGAAGTTTTATATTTGTCACAAATTTTTATGAACTATGTATGAAGCATGTTTGTCTATAATAACAGTCATAAATGAAGACTTTGTTTTACGCGGAGAAGCACATAATCAACTTTTTGTAACACGTATAAATATCCAAAAATTAGTCTTGGACTTTCTGACTACAAGTTCAAAAATTTTATAATTAAAATAATGTTTAATTTTTACTTTCACATACTATGTACTATAGAATAGTGTAATATGTATTAAGAAAGTATTGTTTCCACGAACATTGTCGATTTCGAGATTTGGCTGCCAATATATGTTTTAAGAACTCCTGAACACGTTTTGACTATTTTTGGAGTGATGTCCGCCTGTCTGTGGTCGATTTCTTGTGTGTAAGATAGCGACCACAAATATGAATGGATTTTCACGAAACTTTATATCTGAGTTTGTTATTAAAACATCTAGAACATAGATAACTATTAAAGTGAAGGGTAACATACTATACATTAAATGTTCAGAAAAAGTAAATTATAGTTCGGCGAAAGGAATTGTGAATTATAAATTTTCTGCTGTATTTTCTGCTGTAATCCTTCTCCCTTCTATTTTTCTTTCTAGTTTCGCCATCACTGCATCCCATTTCATCAAAACTATCTCACACATTTTCATCACCCGTGACGTCCTCGACCAATTAACAAACTCTTCACTTCAATTTCAACAGTCTGGGAATTAGGCAAGAAATAACGAATCGTTTTCTACTTAACCTTCATCTCATCCCGGTGTGTTGTCGTCCGTCTCGGCTATAAAAGGAATTCTTCCTTCCTTCCATCTGGCCCACGATTCATTCCTTCGTGATTCTTTTTTTTTTTTTTTTTTTTTTTTTTTTTTATAAATAATTTTCCCGGAGGTGGTGCTGTCCAACTCCATACCGGCCCAACCAGTCATGACCAACTCGGGGTCTGGCATCCAAGAGATTTCGCCAGTCTGGCCCCTCGGGCGATGCACATGCATGCAGTGGATTATTACGTCATGAAATAGGTAGGCAGAAGGAATCTATCTCTCCAAGACAGAATTCCGAATCTTTCTGGAAATATGTTACAAGATTAAGTTGGGAAGTGCAGATAGCGAACAATTCGGTCAAACTCGAGCAGCAGCAATCAAAGACTGGAGAGAGAGAGAGAGAGAGAGAGGTCTGTACGGATCGACAGTGAAAGACATATTTTTCAATCTAAAGCTCGGCCCCAATTCTGACCGAAATTTCTAAAGTTCGAAACTCGGTTGACAATTGAGGTCTGAGACTCCAATTGACTCCATGTAGACAGGGAGTTCTGTTCAGAAGTAATGAGAGATCGTGTTTAGGTTATTTAAAAAAATCGATGGTTGAATTCACTATTCCCACAATTTCACACACACACATACAATGATAATAATAATAATAATAATAAATAAATAAATAATATAAATCCGATGTGGGCTTTCCCCACATAATGAAGCGTCTTTACTTCTTTTACTTCGAAATTATGATGTACAAGAAAGAACCGCAGCAAAATGTGTTTTGGCATTGAATGAACACCACATAAATTGAAATTGTGCGGTTTGGATAACAGAGACTCCAAACAGATAGACTTATTCATACCCACTTGCAAAATCCTAATCAAATTGCAAACTGGAAAATTGATATACAATATTCCAAAGAAGATTTAGAGTATATAAATCACTTAAAATACAAAACTGAAAATGCAAATGGCATCAAAATGCTTTAAAGTGATATCACCTTTAAACAACTTCATAGGTCGTCTTTATTGAAAAATACAGAAAAGACTGCTAATATGAAATATTCCATTTTGCTTTAAGTAAACAATGACCCAGTAGTCGTCCAAACTGAGTTGAAAGGGTGCATTTCACACTCAATGTGTTTGAGATTTTTCAAAAAAAATCTCCAAAAACCTGCTAAGATTCAGTAATGTAATTTGAGATTTTGATGCCAATACATGTTTTAAGATCTCTTGAACACGTTTTGACTATTTTTGGAGTGATGTCCGTCTGTCTGGGGTCGATTTCTTGTGTACACGACAGCTGCTGCAAATATTATTGGATTTTCACGAAACTTTATATCCGGCTTTATTATAGAAAAATCTAGAACTAGATAGAATTTTTTTAAATTCGTGCGAAAACTTCGAAATGTATTCAAAATATTATATATTTTTTTTCAACATGGCTGCATTGGACAAAATTTGACATAATCATGCATAAAAGAGTTTTTTTTTTTTGTGGGACAACTTTATAATGAGAAGATTGTGGATCTCGCTAGGGCAGTAATATCTGCACATGGTTCAATTTGACTTCATATGGACACGACACCAACCAACCAAGAGTTTTTTTATGGTTCAATGATCACGAGACTTCATAGTTTCAATCATTGTTGTGAAAAATAGCGGTGATATAATATTTTTTGGTCATGACGTCATTAGCTTTCCCTCGATGGGGGGAGGGAAGTTACCCCTCAGGGTTTACCCCCAAGGGTCAAGTATGGCACCAATCAAAAGATTTTTTTTCAAGTCGTTTAAAATGAAGGGTAACACGCCATAGTTGTTGTTGTTGTTGTTGAGACCCAGACCGTCCGACCTACCAGAAAGGTGTAAGGTAACACGCTATAGTTGTAATAATTTGGATCCACGATACCGATTTTTCAAATTTTTTTCCTGCAAAATTAAAAAAAAAAAAAAATGGATTGTGGTATGAGAAAGTGGAGTTGAGACTCCAGACAATTTTTCTTATAAAGGGATTTAGAGAATGTCCTGATTGAATGAGCAAATCAGCGCGTCTGCGGTTGCTCGTTACAACCGGGTCCTACAGAATCTTGGTGAAAGTTTCATCTCTGAGGAACATTTACAATTGTGCAATGATTAAGGTAAGATGTTCTCTTCAGTCTATTGATCTGTTTTGCCCATAACTGTTCCGCTTGGTCAGAGTCGATCTGCTCGGTGACTCAAGGCCATTGACTCGAACTTCAGTCACCCCTTTGACCAGGCTGCTAAACATCTCTCTCTATTGTCTTATGGCTCCGAGACTGACGAGCTGAGAGGAACGGAAGAATCGGACCCAATCATCTCGGCCAAAAACATTTAATTGGTGGAACGGAGAACAACGCCCCGAGCCTTCTGAGGAATTCGGAAGCACTGCTTGATGGATGCATTTTAATGGTGTTGATTTTTAAGAAGATATGTAATGTTTGGGTGTTAAAACAGATTATCCGTAGATCATTGAGGTGGCAATGGGAAAACAGTTTGAGGACAACTACTGAGCTTCAAATATTTAACATAATAAAATAGTATGCAAACACGTCAAAATAATTAATACTGTAAAAATAAAGACAGCCAAAATAATTGGCCACGATTAAAAGTATTTTATTAAAATCTCCATTTTACGACGTACAAAAATCACACGGCCATAGCGCTTTCGGGCATTACTATGCCTTTCATCAGTGGCTTTAGTCTACTCCCTATTCTCCTCCAGAATTTGATGCTGAATTCATATCAGTTATCATCTAAGGCAAGCTATAGTAGGATACCAATTTTATATTAAATGATTCGGTGGAGATAATATTTGGGCCGGTCCGAACCGATTGAGCCAACAAATTGCTGAGTTTCGAGCTGCTGCTTGTAACTGGATCCTATTGCAATTTGATTACGATAATCTTGTCAACAGTTTTTAGATCTGGATTACAAAGGCGTTCACTTATAATTTCTTGATTTATTGATTAATGTCTTGATAAATAGATGTTTTAAGAAAATTTCTAAACTGTAAGTTGTTGTTGTTGAGACCCAGACCGTCCGACCTACCAGAAAGGTTCTAAACTGTAAGTGAAATACCTTAGAGAATTTCCCCACTCTCATCCAGAATTTGATGCTGAATTCATATCAGTTATCATCTAAGCTACAGCAGGGTAGCAACTTTGCATAAAGTGATCTGGTTGACATAATATTTTGGCCGTTTCGACCGATTCAGCCAGCAAATTGTTGGATCTCGAGATGCTGCTTGTAACTGGATCCTATTGCAATTTGATTACGATAATGTTATCAACAGTTTTTAGCCCCGGGTTACAAAGACGTTCGCATGCAATTCATTGATTGACATTTATTGATTTATTGATGGATATTTATTGATTGATTAAAATTATTGATTGATGTCTTGATAAACAGATGTTTCATGAAAACTTTTGAACTGGAGATGCAAAACCTTAGAGAATCTCCCTACTCCTCATTCTCCTCCAGAATTTGATGCTGAATTCATATCAGTCATTATCTAAGCTATAGCAGAATAGCAACTTTGCATAAAGTGATCTGGTTGACATAATAACTAGCCGGTCCTAACCGATTCGATTAGGATAATTCCTTCGATTAGGAGTCCTTCGATTAGGATAATTTTATCAACAGTATCTAGCTCCGGGTTACAATGACGTTCGCATACAATTTAGCGATTGATATTTATTGATTTATTGATTGATGTTTTCATAAACATATGTTTCACGAAAACTTTTGAACTGGAGGTGGAAAACCTTAGAGAATCTCCCTACTCTCATTCTCCTCCAGAATTTGATGCTGAATAACAGTCATCCTATAAAATATAGCAGGATAGCAACTTTGCATAAAAATTATCTGGTGCACATAATAATTTGGCCGGTCCGAACCGCTTCAGCCAGCAAATTGCTGGGTCTCGAGCTGCTGCTTATAAAGGGATCCTATTGCAATTTGATTACGATAATTTTGTCAACAGTTTTTAGCCCCGGGTTAGAAAGGTGTCCGCCTACAATTTCTTGATGATCCGGAAGAGATGGCTGCAGTCTTCCGCAGATGCCTACTAGAGCAGTCGACCAAGTCATCCTCCTTGATTGGCATCCAGCAAACAACCATTCCACAAAATATCTAGAACAAGAAATTTACGAAGGAGCGTTCATACGGTGGTAAATGGTGTGTATACTTCTTTATCGACTGAACTATTAAGCATTTTCATTCTATTTTGCATACTTATTTCGTACAGTCATAAGAAATTTTCAGAAAAACCGGAAGTGACATTTCCAGAATAGGAAATAGAAATTCTTGGTAAGTCTCCCCCCCCCCCCCCTCACACCGCCTATGGAATTCGATATTGAATATATATCTGTCATCATCTAAGCTCTATCTATAGCCAGTTTTGATAGCCAGTCTTTAGAAACAGATGTTTCAAGAAATTTTTTGAATTGAAGTGGAAACCCATCCCTCTCCAGAATTTGATATTAAATGCATATTAGTCATCATCTAAGCTATATATACAGCAGATCCCGATAAATCCCCATGTTTCAAGGAAATTATAAGTTTTTGAATAGGAAGTGGCATTTCCAGAATCAGAAGTTGAAATCCCCAATGAGTCCCATGAACTCTCTTCGGAATTGGATGCGCAATTCATTTCGGTCATTATCTAAACTCTGTCTATAAGCCAATCCTGAGAAATAGATGTTTCAAGGAAAATGCTTGAGTCAGAAGAGGAATATGGAAACCGAAAGTGAAAATTCTTAGTAATTCAAAATCCCGTCCAGAATCTGATGCTGAATCCATATCAGTTATCATCTAAACTCCATCTATACAGTCAATCCCGAAAAAATAGATGGTTAAAGTAAAATAAAAATCTATAAGTCGAAAATGGAAAAACAATAGATAGTGGAAATTCTTAGTGAATCCCAATATCTATTCTTTTCGTGTGTGTGTGTGGGGGGGGGGGGGGGGCACACACACACACACATCACTCCTCCGGAATTTGAAGCTGAAACCAAATCAGTCACCTAAACTCTAGCAGATCCCGAGAAACAAAAGTGTTAAGGATAATTTTTTCGTAAAAAACAACTGTATTGCAAAATTTTTGCTATCAGTGTAAAAGATGCATGTCTTTATGTGTTTCAGTTTGCAAATTGTTATTATTTTTTAATTTTTCCAAAAAAATCAAAATTTATTTTTTTGATTTGGCAGCAGGTCAGTCATAACGAAGCACTCCGCTGACATAATATTTCGATAGCAATTACATTCATAAAGGAGTTTAAACTATCATTTTCCTGCGTACCATTATTTGGAAAATAATTGATATTCATCGAAAACGTTATGAAAATCTTAAATTTTGAATAATGAGTTTCCTAATCTGCAAATATATATTTATTTTCCGATCAGTATTTTTCTCCCCTTGGTGGGCTATGCAACTTGTTCATTTACTTAAGCGCGTCTTTAAATCGCTGATACCATTGATAAATCAACGGAAATATTCATAATGTAATAATAATTAGTCAACCACTATTACCAATTAATCACAAAGAATAATTAATTATTATTATTATTATTATTATTATATTAATTCATAATATTTGATAATTATAACTTTCAATGTATTTTACACCCCCATGGGAAATGTCTGAGTACGTCACTACATCTCTCTCTCTCTCTCTCTGTATTTATTGTAAAAGGTCCTTTTATACATTTTTTGAAGGGCCAGTTTTGTGAAATGAAGATTCTTCTTCTTCTTCGACCCAGATTGTCCGACCTACCCGAAGGTGTAAAGTATCTGGATGACTGGGAAGTGTCACCCAATTTAGACCGGAACTCTGGGGAAGGCATTCACAGGGACCGTACCCTCCTTCCCTACTACCAACCTATACATATTACAAGTATAGATATGCTAAGGGGAGTGTTTTTTGCTATACAACATAATAGAACTTGTCACGTGATCAAATACTCCCAGCCTCAGGACGAGGAGAACTAATTTTTGGACAATGCTGTAGTGAGTGGACCCTACCTCTGATAGTCGGAGATTCTCGGAATCACAAAATATTATTCTGTGCTCGGAAGCATGACATCTGGATTGGGTGGATTTTAGATCACGTGACGAGTTCTCTATGTTGGATAGCATTGCCTCAATACTGTAACACTATCTAGCCCCGCTCAATAGCGGATCTAGTATATAAGGTATATGAACCAATCTTTCAGAAGGATTTACGGACCCACATATTTAACGTGCCCGTACTCCGCGTGAACACGGAGACAGTTGGGAAAAGCCGAGTACCCTCCTTCTCCTTCACAGTTTGGGAAAATGTACACTTCTTCGACTCAGACCGTCCGACCGACCCGAAGGTGTAAGGTATCTGTTTGGACGACCGGGAAGCGTCACCCAATTTAAATCGGAACCCAGTGGGGGCAGCATTCATAGGGGTGGTATCCTACTCCTCCTACCACCGACCTCTCGGAAGGACTTACGGACCCACATGTTTAACGTGCCAGTACTCCACGTGAACACGGGGACAATTTGGGAAACGTCTGGAATTCAACTCGGCTCGTCAGATTCCAATTCCCGCGCCCAAACCACTAGGCGGACCCACCCCTAAATGAAGATTGTTGGAAAGGTACCCAGTCTTATTTTCTAAACACTACTCCATCCCGCTTAAAGTTAAACATTTCGAATTCTTAAAAATCGAGCACTTTAAACAGTTCTCAATGTCTTTTATATCAATAACAAACCACTGAATACATATTATTTATTTTTCTTCTTTTACTTGATTGCCGCCACATGTTTGCACAGATCTATTCTTATAACCAGTGCATTTCCCGATTTAGCGCCGGCTGCCACAGCTAGTTCAGTGACCCTCGGAAACAGGAAAGTCTTTCTGGGGTCGCGTCTGACTGACCCTCGGAGCATGGGTGTACGTACGTACGTACGTCATTTTTGGGGACATGGCTAGTTGGACTTTCCAGGCACGTCGCCCGGGGATGCCAAGGGAAAGTGAGTGGGCCGCCCTGTGTCCTCTGAGGCGATCCTTTTGTTTTCGGATTCCGATGAGGTGGTGGAATGACAAACAGGTAGTAGGATGGGAGTATTAGAGCAGGAAGCTTCTGTATATATAAAGGTGGAAATTTGAATTTGGTTTAGGCAGGGACGGTTAATACAGGAGATTTTCCTAAGGAAAATTTGCATTGCACAAGAGGTCACTATTCGAAACAAGTAAATTGCAGTTGGGGGGGGGGGGGGGAGTCGAAGCAGTGTTTCCTTCAAGCATACATCCGGAATGGCTCCCCCCCCCCCCCCCTGGAGACATTTTATGATTATTTTTAGAAATGAGATTTTGTGGCTGTACATAGTCCAAATTGCAATATATATATATATATAATACAGAAATTTGAAGGCTTTCCCAATAACGCGCCTTTTTCTTTCATAATTATTATTCCAAATTCCTATTTCATGTCCAGCACGTATTGCAACTGCAGTAAATTCTATCCCACGCCACTAATATTAACAAAGTCTTCCAGAATTTCCTCTTTTCCTCGACCATACCCTATATGGTCAGTAATCTTAACTTCTACTTAAACTTTCTCATATGAAGTTGCACTCCCAATCACATTTTTAAAGCCTAATGAACGCGAAGGCAGCATCTTTGTCATGCCACTATATCCCCCCCTCCGATGTAACTGTACATTATGTGAACAACCGCAGACTGCACTGAGATTTGGTGAGAGCTGATCGACGATCAGGAATCGTCCAGCATATGTAACTATATCTATTTCTAGTGTCAGCCAATAAAGTAGATTTTTGATAATGTAATACGTCTCTTACCTGGACTATTTCCACCAATATTACACACACACACACACACACTTTGCACACTGCCACAACTGCCTCCGTGTTCATGCTGAGTACGATCACGTTAAACATGTGGGTCCGAAAATCCTTCCGAGAGGTTGGTGGTAGGGGAAGGAGGGTACGGTCCCTGTGGATGCCTCCCCCACTGGGTTCCGGTTTAAATTAGGTGGCACTTCCCGGTCGTCCAAACGGTTACCTTACCCCTTTCTGGTAGGTCGGATGGTCTGGGTCTCAACAACAACAACACACACACACATTATATTTATATATATATATATATATATATATATATAGTTATTTTAAATAGATAATAGGTCCTGAAGAAGAATCTGTGCAAATTGAATTCCTTTATAAGCCTTGCTTTTCCATGTGTTTGGGTTTAATGCTTGGTCATCTTCTGATTTTCAGTATTCGAAATCTCACCATTGATATTTGTCGATCAATTATATAGCTTGATGAATGGATATATGCATTTTATTCTCCCTTTGATTGATGAATCTCTATTTTTTACATCTTTTTACGTAGTTATCTTACGTTTTAAGTTATGGTTATAGGAGTTACAACTTATCTCTAATCTCTATCTAATCTCTAATCTTTTATCACCGGCCGCCCAAATAGTTGCTCAAGTCTTCGGACGTGTTGGACGGCCTGGGTCTTCAACTTATCTCTAATCTATCACTGGAATTTCATATAATATTTTTATTACACACACACACATATAGTCGAAAACCCAGATCACTTAACTCACCTTAGGGTACGAGCAGTTTGAGTGGCCGGACACACATATATGTATAGTGTAGTGGTCAAAGATTGCATATATATAATTATATATTTATGTAGGGTAAATAGAAAACTTGCTCTCTCCGCCCCCCCCCCCCCCAAGTCAAAAAATCCTAAAAGAAACATTGAGTACAGGTGATTTTCACCTGGAAAAATTTCATTGTTTAAATAGGGCTATCTATTTCCGTAATTTTATAAAATATTCTAAATTTTGCATCTCGGAGGAAGGCTGGGGGGGGGGGGGGGTGTTATCGCCCGTTCTTAGATAACTTGGCCATGAAATCTAAGCTCTAATGCAGTCCAACTGGCGGCCCACGGACATGGAAAATGTTTAGATACCATATTTAAGAAAATCCTATGTGAGCAGAACATGACTTTGCCTACTTCAAGAATATTAATTCCTCCAAAACAAGGATGATCAAAGAATTTGAACTTCATTCTCTACGATATTGAATTTTTGTCAATTTGGTGCCGTTAATTAAACGTCCCTTTTGCCCATTTCGCGTTCGTCAATTTGGCGGCATTTTCAGACGTCACCTAGTTAGCGATTTTTCATATAGTTTGTGGAAGTGTCGCCAAATTGTCGCTAAATTTACCGTCAAGCAGTACTCATATAGATAAGCAGATGGAGAGAAGGAATTTACTTATATAGTATTAGCAATATAAAAATTATGTGATTTGTTCCGTACCGAAAAATTACGCATAAAATGATTATTTATATAACACTATTAAAGGTATTGATATTTTTAATGGAAGAATTGGGGGTTTTCCGAACATTCGATCGGATGATTATTATTTATTGAAACTTTATTTGAAGAAAATTATATTACATCGCTTCGTAATGGAATTAAATCAAATGCATCTATTCAGCAGCTGATGTGTATTTAATTTATACGATTCAAAAATAATTTATAGGATTAGAATCTTCGTTTTGGCGTATGTCGGAACAAACTTCAAGATCTGCCTGAGAAGATAATTTTGTAAAACGAGAACAATGATTCTTATGTTTCTTTTCCGAGGAATTAAATATTCTGTTACAATTTGACAATATTCTATTACAATTAAAATTTGCACATTTAACCACAAGCAAGGCCGTATATATATATATATATATATATATATACTTGATATATATATATATATATACGATTTTTATCGATATATCGACTTGAAACGAATCATTACCTATCGAAGATATTTAGACCTTGTGGAATTGGTTTTAAAAGAAAATATTTTACATGACGGGAAGAATTTTTACAGTCAAATTAGAGGTATACCCATAGGAGGATGCTGTTCGTCTATGCTCGCGGATATATATTTATCAAAATACGAAAAGGGAACACATATTTTATCAGAAATGCCTTACTTCCGTTATGTTGACGATGTGCTTTTGGGGTATTTTGAGCACACCCCAAACTTTGATTTCAAGTTTTATCCAAGTGAATTAGAATTAATCGAAAATCAAGTAAAAGACAGAGCAGTGGATTTAACAATTAGAAAACATCGGCAATATGGGATATACACGACTCTACATGACAAACGAGATTCATACAAGATCAAGATCAACCCTATAATTGATTGGAATTTTAATCTCACAATGAATGTTTTCAGAAATATCATTATCGGACATTTCAAAAGAAACCTTATATAAAATACATTCAAGAAGGACTGCATAAATAACAGCCAAAAAATAGTAAAGGAATCCATAAAAAAACATTATACATTATACTTCTTAAAAAATTATTATAATTCCTTTTTCAAAGAAGACAAAGACATTGCTTCTTTGAAAAAGGAAATTCAATTGAAATTTTGAGCGTGTTTAAACGTATCTGCGATACTCTTATAAAGATATCTCAACACGCATGCGCGAATTGACTTACTAATACTGTGGAATCTGGGAACAGTAATCTATGGCGTTTTTTATCCATTCCAGGTCTCCTTTTTGATTTTGTTACTGTTGAAGTGCTTTTGTCTTTGCACATATGGAGGACTGACCATTGTATTACACAGGTATCGTGAGCGTTGCCCGGGCGGTAAAAGCTGCTTTAAACGGGAAAGGGGTGTCGCAATCCACCCCTACCATTTACATCTTATATATATATATATATATATATATATATATATATATATATATGACAGTTTAAAAATAATTAATTACTCGAGTACAAAGTAAATGAAATCTTAAGAAAACAATGATATAATAGTTAGTAGCAAGCGCCCGTTCATTTTTTTATTTTATTTATTTATTTTTAACACTTTACAACAAAGTTGAAAAGTGTTTATGACTTTGTTCATTCTGTCTGTCTGTCTGTCTGTCTGTCTGTCTGTCCGTTAGCATGATAACTGCCGTAAAAATGACTTAATCAAAATGAAATTTTAGTATGTTGTTCAGACGGTCTGTAGGACCTATGGGAATATAAATGAATAATATCACACAATTAGTTTTGGATTGAACCCGGGTTGAAAAAATGAAATACATTGAGCCCTATGGGACCTAATTTTTCTAACATTTTTTAAGCGGATTTAAAATTCACAAATTGCTTCGAAAATTTTAGGTAATAGTCAAATTGTTCCATAAAATATATAAAAAAAAATTCAGCTAAATATATTCAGTAGTTTTTTAAATAAAAATTAAAATAATAATTACACATCTTATATGAAACGATCACGTGACCATGATATGAAACGATCACATGACCCACTTCAAAATGAGATATGGCATCCATCTTGTTTCAAATTCGTGATTTTTTAAAGTTCTTTTTAATTCATATTGAGTGTTATATCCATCCTAAAACTACTTTATTTCTGCTTAAATTCTGTGCATCTACATACTAAAACAACACAATGACAATATATTTGAGTTTAAATTCTCATTCAAATTTGATTATTTCTACAATTAAGCCTATTTTTCACCTATGTAAAATGTAAACAGCAAAATATGTAGAATGAGTTGTATTAGAATTACTGTATTTCTTTAACACAAAATAATTCAGTCCATGGAGTCTGCATGGCTGATATGAATGAAATATTAATTGATTTTATAAACAGAAGGACGATATTTTTCGATGAAGTTTTAAGCATAAAGTTTATGCATTGCAGCTCCATGGTCTTCATTTTTAAATAAAATAAATTATTATAGTATTGTGATGAATGAAATGGAGAAAGTTATGAATGAAATCCTGCTTTTATAGAGAGATCCAGGCGTGTTATTTTTTCTATGACGTCATTTGAATTAATTTCAGTTGTTTTCGATGAAGTTTTCAAATATAATAAATTATCGTAGTATTATGATAGATTTAAAAATATTACCGTGGAATGTATTGCATTTTAGAGATATTTAAACCACGCAATTTATATTTCAATGCCGTCTTTTGAATGAAGTTCATTTTTTTCAATGAAGGTTTAAGTTTTCAAATATAATAAATCAATGTAGTATCGTGATAAGTTTTAAAATATTACCGAGGAATGTATTGCATTTTCGACTTTTTTAAATAAAATTGCATTGAAGTTGGAAAGTGTTTCATAATCAATGCTTTAAGCATGATTGATCTTTCTTGTTTAATTTTAACCTGCAGATATAAACAGCCATTGTTACGTCTGAAGTGCCAGATAAATTGCTTAGGAATGGGAAGCAACTACAAAAATACTTCAATAGCGCAAGGTGTAGAATATTAAGTAACCAAAGGAATAGGATTAAGGAATAGAATAAAGAATGCAAGAATGTAAAACAGAATGCTGAATCATCCCTGAAGCGTAGAAGGATGTCAGATAGAATATAGCTAGAATAATATTATACTTCTTACATAATAAAAGATGCCTGTATGGGTGTATGTGCCGTTTGTACTGCTTTGGATATCGGCGAAATTTGGTACAGAGGTATTTTAGGTCCCCGGACGGCTCGGCGAGATTTTTTTTAAATTTTCGAAAGATTTCGTTCTAATTTTTTTAATCTGTTATTACTATATTATCATTATGAGTATTTAGTTAAACATGGCAAAATTAGAATAAAAAATCGCTGAGATAGCACTTAACATTTTGAATTTTAACTTCTTGTGTATTTTTATTTTTTTTTTCTATTCTGAATTTATTATAGTGCTGTTTTTTCCCCTTCGATATGAAGTGTTCGGAAGTGTTGTTCTCAACATAAAATGAGGGTGTTTGTTCTCAATGAGGGTGTTCGATATGAGGCATTCTCAATATAAAATATATTAGATTGATAATTTTGAATCTCAGAGTCTAATTAAGCTAGAGTTTAGTTTTAAAGACTATTATACTTTTTAGCTTGGGCTATAGAAGGTCGTGCATCCGGATTACATACAGAAAATCATTGCTAATCGACATATGATTTTCTTCAAATGAAGTTTTGTTGTGACTTGTCACAACACGTTTTATTTTTACTATTCAAAATTAACATTTTTTTTTTATAATTCATTAAATATTTTTTATTTTACTTTAAATTTATTATTCAAAATTATTTTATTCAAAATTGCTTTTATTTTATATAATCATTAATAGGCCAATTGTCTCTTTTCATAAATTAAATTATAACACGCTGCTGTATTCTTATTTTGATGTACAGTCCACGCCCTCCTTCAAAACTGCGGCAAAACGACATCCCTTTTTTTTCGATGATTGGCAAAGGCACCTCCCCGGTTCAGCGAGAATTTAGTTTTTTTGGTATGGCAACATTTGGTTAGCGCGGGAGAAATTGTGCTGACTTGTTCTCTTGAAAATTTGTTGAGCGTGTGGGTGTGTTAAAAAAAGGGGTCCCTTCTGGGACATCCCTTTGCCATTTTTTTTATATATCCATGTGGCTTTAAGTGCTGTAAATAAAATTATTTTTTTACGGATTAAAAACCAACATATATTTGTTTTTGTGTTTCTGTTTATGAATCAAGTCTGAATTTCTTGGATTTATTTCCTGTGGAATGTATATTTTACAAAGTGTAAATACAGGAATTTGCTATTTTCAAGTGGATTTCTTGTAATTGATTACTACATCAAGTACCTCATTGATTACTTTTTATTAAATTATTTGAGCCAAGTTAAAGAAATTTTATTTATTTCCCAGTTTGACAGCAGCATTTGCCTCTATGGATATTCTCTGTGGATTTCACATTTTTGCCAATTACTATGCAATTCTGGTCTTATGCAAGGATCGTTATGTCTGTTATTAACTTGACATAATTATTATAAACATCTTTCACCTGCATTTTGTGGATTATTCTAAAAGATTTGCCCTCAGGATATGGAAACGAGTTAACAAGTCATCATGAAGATTGAAAATTTTCGCCATTTTATTTATACATAGGGAAACATATTACAACAGCAAAGTGCATATTGGTATTTCTGTGTGCAGTTCCATTTCACATTTTGGAACCGCGCCCTGCTATTATTTCCATTTTTTTTTCGCACTGCGTGTTTGAAACTTGACTTTAGCGAAAAAGGGGCTCTAGATGTGGCCATTATCATTGTGGAACCTGCGACTTAGCACGTCCGATTGGTCGAAGTTTTCAGCATTTATTATGAGACACAGTTTATTTTACACTATTCATAATTTTCTTAATTACAGGTCCTGAATACAAGTAATTTTATTTATAAAATGTTGAATTTAATTCATATTGTATTTCTTATGCATTTGTAATTTTTTTAGGCGCTCACATACAAATGGATATTATTTTATATTTTAATCTTTAAAACACAATGCAATGTTATATTTATTCAAAATTCTATTCCCCACTTATACGGTTTCATTCCATTAAAATTAACTATTTAATTAATTAATTCCCATTCATTTTCATTTTTAATTGTACGTGAGTGTCCGACCCAACTAGATGTGTGATGGGGATTGTAAATTAACTTTTATATTTCTTAAAGATCTCTTTTTACAGTCCTTATCACAACAAGTTTAAAAAAAAATCGTTTGCAAAATGTCATTTCTATGGAATGTTTTATTGTTTCACAAAATGAAAGTATTCTAATTTTATTGCTAAGCGACATGATATAAATTTTTTCAAATGAAGTTCCTGAAAAGAAAAATTGTCTGCAAAACGTAATTATTTCTATGAAAGGTTTGATTGTTTTACACACTAAAAATAGTTTAATTTTGTTGTTAAGGTGGCTCAGGACCCTTAAAAGCGCCATAAACAGGATGAATTTTCATGTTTCACGTTTTATTTTGTACCTCTTCTCCTATACATCGATAATACCTAAAAATTTTATGGCTAATAAGTGAATACCTGTAGCATATATGATAAATTTTTCAATAAGATGAATCGTATAATAATATTTTTTAAAATTGTATAATGTTCATGTATTTATTAGAATTTTATCTTGATATAGGTTGCTTGTGCGCATGATTGCAACAAAACCATCACTTTCAGAAACAAAAATATTACTGATTATGATGCAAAAGTATTCATTTAAGAAGACTGAGATCAAAATCAAAACATTTGCATAACTAAAATTTAAAATAAATAAATTTTTTAAAATTAAAAATGTAATTAAATTTTACATTTAATTAAAAAAAACTTAATATTCAAATGTTTTAAATTTGATCTAAGTCTTCTTGAATGGATATTTTTGTATCATAATCAGCAATATTTTTGTTTCTGAAAGTAATGGTTTTGTTGCAATCATGCGCGCAAGCAACCTCTATATCAAGATAAAATTTTAATAAATTCATGAACATTATACTATGTTTAAAAATATTATATTAAGATTCACCTTATTGAAAAATTTATCATATATGCTACAGGTATTCACTTAATAGCCATAAAAATTTTAGGTATCATCGATGTATAGGAGAAGAGGTACAAAATAAAACGTGAAACATGGAAATTCAACCTGTTTATGGCACTATTAAAGTTCCTGAGCCCCCAAGCAACATATAAATTTTTGCAAATCAAGTTTTCGAAAGAAAAAAAAATTCGTCTGCACAACGTTATTTCTATGAAATGGTTGACTGCTTTACCCATTGGAGGTATTTTAATTTTGTTGCTCAGCAACATATAATTTTCTGTAAATGTAGTTTCTGGGGGGGAAAAATCGTCTGCAAAACGTTATTTCTATGTCGGAGGTTTAATTGTGTGTGTTTTCTAATGATATCTCGGCATAGATGCGGATCCATTCGACATAGTCGAAACGGGGCAAGAAAGAAGAAACATAGATGCAGGATAACACGCAGTAACAAAGAATCTTCTACAATGAATACAACTGCTGTTTGTGGGAATACAAAATTTTTGTACTTCCTTGAAGTCGGAAGAAGTATAAGAATTCTTTCCTTGAAGAAAATTAGGCGACTACAATTGTCTCAAAGGTCGTCAGGTCAGCAACAGTGTGAACTGATTGCAGAATCAAATATAACTGTGAGGCTGGAGGGAAAGCAACAAACGAGAAGAGCTGAACATCCAAAGTTGGAATTCGCTACCGGGTAGTATCAGCCATTGAAATCGAAACGTCGATTATAAACATCTAGAATAGAGCTCCTCTACTACAGGCTGACTTATCAAGCATATTGAAGCCCACCATAGCTGGAAGAGCAATCCATTAGCATTAGCTCTATTCGCATTTTCACTTTATTACGTATTATTGAAATAATTATGGATGGTTGTTATGTACCGAACTGCTCTAGTCATTCTAGAAAGGGTTTTGGGCTATTTCGCCTTCATAGAAACGAAAAAAGAAGAAAACAATGGCTAATAAGTAGTCGGGGCGATAATTGGATACCCGGTACTGGAGCATACTTGTGCGAGGCAAGTTCTACAATATTCTAATTGAAACTTCTTTTTTTATATAAAGTATTTATTTTAAACACTTATTTTATAATTTTTGTAACTGTAATATGGATTATTAATGATTTTTAGTTGTTATAGTCTTATCTGAGGACACTTGGTTTGTAATGTAAACATCACCTTGAATGCATTATACTGTCTTCAAAACCTAGAAGTAAATAGCTTCAACTTTTACATATATATATTAAAGATTTATTCCTGTTACACCAATATCTTTCAAGTTTTATACACTTTGTTGTATTTTTAGATCACAATGAATCACAAAATTGGTGAATTCTACTATCAACAAACTGTCGCCAAGTGGAAAACTTGCCATGTTATAGTAATTATGCAAACATAAGCTAAAATGGTAAATAAATCGAAATACGTTTATCATAAAAGGTTTTTTTAATAGCATGTATGAATGTTTGTCTCACATATTTGAAAGTTTGTTAACTACTTTGTATTTAAAGAGGAAAATACTAATAATAACCCTACTGAGCTCGGCTTTTTTTCATCAAAGATTTTCAAACAATAGTTGTTCATTAAGTTGCTATTATGATAAACGTATTTCGATTTATTTACCATTTTAGCTTATGTTTGCATAATTACTATAACATGGCAAGTTTCCCACTTGGCGACAGTTTGTTGATAGTAGGATTCACCAATTCTGTGATTCATTATGATCTAAAAATACAACAAAGTGTATAAAACTTGAAAGATATTGGTGTAACAGTAATAAATCTTTAATATATATATATAGCTTCAAATTATATATATATATAATTTGAAGCTATTTTCTTCTAGGTTTGGAAGACAGTATAATGCATTCAAGGTGATGTTTACATTACAAACCAAGTGTCCTAAGATAAGACTATAACAACTAAAAATTATTAATAACTCATATTACAGTTACAGAAATTATAAAATAAGTGTTTAAAATAAATAATTTATATAAAAAAAGAAGTTTCAATTAGAATATTGTAGAACTTATCTCGCATAAGTATGCTCCAGTATCGGGTATCCAATTATTGCGCCGATTATTTATTAGCCATTGTTTTCTTCTTTCTTCGTTTCTGGAAAAACGAAATAGCCTAAAATCATTTCTAGAATGATTAGAGCAGTTCGGTGCAAAATAACCATCCATAATTATTTCAATAATACTTCCTAAAGTGGAAATACGAATAGAGCTAATGCTAATGGATTGCGTTTCCAGCTACGGTGGGCTTCAATATGCTTGATGAGTCAGCTCGTATATAGAGGAGCCTTAATCTAGAACATAACGTCACTTGAAAAAATTCGAATACGTCGAATATCGGGCCATGATAAAAATCAGGTTCTGGAATAAAAAAATAGAGATACTTCTGAAGAAGAAATTTGAAGGTATCTAGAAGAAAGTTTGCTTCCATTTTCGAATATTGGAAAAAAAAAAAACATTTTGTATATTCTCCCTTGAATGGATTATCTTTGAAGTAGTATTTAATCACGTCGCCGTTAACATATTTTTAAGACCGACTCTTCAACACCTTTAGTGTAATTTGAGACAAAAATATAAATAGAAGAAGAAGACTAGATTCTGAGTGTATTTCAACACTTGTTTTCTTAAATAAAAATTTGCAGTAGGTGAGAAACATTTACAATTATTCAATTATATTAGTATTAAGCACTTAAAATAAAAGAACAACTGTAAAATAATTAAAAATTAATAATAATAATTAAAAATTAATTAAAATGAAATGTTTCATTTCTAAATTATAGTGGTTTTATGTTACTTGTTACTTTACTTCATTAATTTATTTACCAATAATTAATAATATTTAATAAATATAAATAACATTTATTAACAATGTGAAGTAACTTTTCGGAGTATTCGAATATTTCGAAATCTGGTTAGTATTCGAATTCGAGAAAAATGTTTGTTATTCGTCCATCTATATCTTCCTATCACCCACCATTAGCATTTCTCTCTTTATTCCTATTGTATTTCATTCACACCCTCATTATTTCACAAACAGAAGGCGAGACACTGGTTAGTACAATGGAACATTAGCACAAAATATGGGGGAAAGGACATATCCCCCTCCCTCTTTCGCGAACGATTTTACTCGAGCGAGAAACTGCTGTCATTTAAAAAATTAATCGGAATGGGTGTGGGGAAGAGTGGGATTTTGTTTATACATGAGGGAGTTTGAGTCACAAGTGAGGAGAAAAATAAATAAAAGACAGAAAGTGAAAACGAAACGAAGATAATGCGATCGGACAATTTTTTTTAATATTTCCTTGGAATCATCTTCTGACAACTTCGTTTCGTTTTTCCAGAGATTATGTCAGACGATTCGAAATCTAGAGCATTTGCCTGTAGCGTGTTTTTCCCAGCACGCATTTGACATTGAATTTGACAAGAACTTTTTTAGAACGCAGGGAAAATAAACTTTGAATAATATAAAATTAAAATTTATTATTTACTAGCTATGAAATTAGATCAACACTAGCCGATTACTCGTTGAAAATCAACGGTCCCACATTAAGCAACCCCCGATTAACGTAACTATTTGAGTAAATTCGCGTTTCACATTTATTAGGACAATCGAAAATTTTGTTGCGCGCAACCCCCTAAAGAAGAAAATATTGGAAAACTGAAATTACTCATATTCTTCCTTTCAAACTATATACCCGCGCACCAAATTTGAAGTCCCTATCTCATACTGAAGCATGCAATTTTATCATTTCAGCTTCCGAACGTTTTTATGTGGAGCATATTCTTAAATGAACATTTATGAAAAACTCTATTCGTCTTGGTTTTTTTATCAAATGATTAACCTATATACCAAATTTCAAGCCTCTATCAAGTTTTAAAGTAGGCGTTTCTCATTTATTAGGCAAATCGAACATTTTGGTGAGTTGTTGTTAGACCCAGACCGTCCGACCTACCAGAAATGTGTAATGTAACTGTTTGGATGGCCGGGAAGTGCCACCCAATTTAGACCGGGACCCAGTGGGGGAGGCATCCACAGGGACGGTACCATTTTCCCCCTACCACCAACCTCTCGGAAAGACTTACGGACCCACATGTTTAACGTGATCATAATCCGCGTGAACACGGCGGCAGTTTTGGCAGTGGCGGGTAAGCGATATCCGGGCCTACCGAGTGCAATTCCAGCGCGCTAACCACTGGACTACCGCGCCCACACACACATTTCCCCTAAAGTAGCAAATATTGGAAATCTGAAATTGCACACTTTCTTCCTTTCGAACGATATACCCGTATACCAAATTTGCACTCTCTATCCTATCACGAAGCATGCTTTTTCTTTTATTTCACCTTTCAAACTTTTTTCTGTGTAACACCCCCTAAAATGAACATTGTTGAAAAACTGTATTCATTTTGTTTTTTTATGAAATGATTAGCCCATATATCAAATTTCAAGCCTCCATCAAGTTAGAAGAGAGGCGTTTTTCATTTATTCGTCAAACTGAATATATTTTAGTGTGCGGCACCCCCCTACAATAGCAAATATTGGAAACCTGAAATTGCACACTTTCATCCTTTCCAACTACCTCTACACTAAATTTGAAGTTTCTATTTCATCGCGAAGCATGCTTTTTCTGTCATTTCACCTTTCCAATGTTTTTGAGTAGAGTACGCACCCTCTTATATGAACATTTTTGAAAAACTCCTTTTTTCTTGGGTTTTCTATCAGATGATTGGCCCATATACCAAATATCAAGCCCATATCACATTTTAAAAGAGGCGTGTCTCATTCATTCCGAAAATCGAACATTTTGATGTGCGGCACCCCCTAAAGTAGATAATATTGGAAAATTGAAATTGCACATTTTTTCCTTCCAAACTATCTACCTGTACAACACATTTGAAATTTGTATCTCATACCGAAGCACGTTATTTTTTTTTTTTTTTTTTTTTTATATATAAATTCAACTTTCGAACGTTTTTTTCTGGAGAATCCCGTAAACGAACATTTTTGGAAAACTATATTCATCTTGAGTGTTTTCATCAAATGATTAGGCCATGTGCCAAATTTCAAGCCGCCATCAAATTTTAAAGGAGCCGTTTCTCATTTATTCGACAAGTCGAACATTTTGGTGTACGACACCCCCTTAAGTAGAAAATACTGGAAATCAGAAAGTGCACACTTTCTGCCATTCGAATGCTTTGCCCATACACCATATTTGAAATCTCTATCTCATCGCAAAGCATGTATTTCTATAATTTCACTTTTCGAACGTTTTGGTGTGGCGTAGCCACTTCTTTAAATGAACACTTTTGAAAAACGCTATTCTTGTATTTTTTATCACATGATTACCCCATACACCAAATATCAGGCCTGTATTACATTTTAAAAGGAGGGGTTTCTCATTTATTTGGAAAATCGAACATTTGGGTTTGCGGCATCCCCTAAAGTAGAAAATATCAGAAAACTGAAATTGTACATTTTTTTCCCTTTCGAACTATCTACCCGTACATCAAATTAGAAGTCTCTATTTCATCTCGAAGCAAGGTTTTTCATCATTTCACCTTTCGAAAGTTTTTCTCAGGAGCACCTTCTTAAACGAACACTTTTGAAAAACTTTTTTGTCTTGGATGTTTTCATCAAATGATTGGCCCAGATACCAAATTTCAAGCGTCTATCAAAATTTAAAGCAGGCGTTTCTCATTTGTTCGGAAAATTGAACCTTAGGGTGTGCGGCACTCCTAAAATAGCAAATATTGAAAATCTGAAATTGCACATTTTCTTACTTTCGAACGGTTTACCCATACACCAAATTTGAAATCTATGTCATCGCAAAGCATGTTTTTCCATCATTTCACTTTTCGAAAGTTTTGGTGTGGAGCACCCCCTCTACAAAACGTTTTCGAAAAATTCGATTTTTCTAGGGGGGTTTATCGAACGACCGAGCCGTGTACTAAATTGCAAGTCTCTATCTATTCGGGAAGTGCGCCTAAAAAAAAGCGTGACAGATAGACAGACGGACACTTGGCAATTAGTATATATAGATAGATATGCCAAAATGAAGGTGCTAAAATGGTATTAGAAGATATACACGTTCCATCTTTATTCTGTTACAACAATTTGCTAAACTCATTATATGAGTTTGAAAAATATTCGTTAAAATAAAACAGATGATTTAAGAAATTGAAAATTTCACTTTTCCCTGTAACTAGAGTTGTAGGTCGGAAAATTTTCCACTATGTTTTTGAATTGAACAAATTTTGGATTGACGGCTACGTTTTTATTCTTTCCGAAGAGAAATATGCTTGTTCTGTAATTAAAAAACACTGTGAAAACCATAGAATTTGTATTTCTCAATGCAATATTATTAATAATAAAGAAAAAGATCGTAAAAAATTTCTTTTAATCGGGAAAAGAAGAAAGAATGAATGCACAACAAAGGTTTCTATTTCATTTAGAACTATTTCAAAAATAAAGTCTCTCGTCTTAAAAGATAATTCACCGATTCAAAGAACAATTGCAGTGTCTTTAAATGCCTCTGTAGCAACTGTAAACATGATAATAAATAAATATTTAGATCTTAAAAATGCTGAAAAACATAACGTTCACCGCCTTTTGCCTAGACGTGTGGCTGAACGCAGAACACGCTGTAGAATTTTTTATAAAAATCATTTAGCCAGTGACAGATGGAAATATATTGTGACAATGAAGCATGGATCTATTTAAATGATTGTAACAAAAAAAAAAAAAAAAAAGATCGCTTTATTATCGCAAAAGAAGAGAAAAAGGCTTAAAATTTGGTTCTAAGAATCAAAAGAAAGTTTCAGTAAAATGCTTATGATTATTGCTGACTTTTCGTACAACGACAAATAAAAGTTAAGGAACGTCGAAAAAATGTCAAAATCAATTCAACATATTAACAAAATAATGTTTAACTCCTTAATTTAAAGAAGAAATACTATCCCTTTAACCACAGAGTCTTAATAGAGTAGAACTTCATCCGGATAAAGCTACCAGTCACACATTAAAATCTACCGATAAATTTCTTGATAGATTTATTTCTTTAATACCTGTAACAGAAGATACAGGTATTAAAAGTATACCTTTTGCTCACCTTTCTTCAAAATATCCCTATGTATCACGAATGGATTATTGCGTTTTTGGATTGTTAAAAAGAGAACTTTCTAAACGTAGACCCTTTATCCACAGAGGCATAGAGTAGAATTTCATCAGGATAAAGCTGCCAGTCACACGGCAAAATCTACCAATAAATTTCTTGGAGGGGGGGGGGGGGAGATACAGGTATTAAAGCTATGCCTTTTTCTCGCATTCCTTCAAAGTCCCCTGATGTGTCACTAATGGATTATTGTGCTTTTGGATTGTTAAAAAGAGAACTTTCTAAATGCAGATCTAAAACAATGAATGGAATATGGAAAACTGTGAGTGAGAAGTGGAATAAAATACTATTCAGGAATAAAATACCATTCATAATTGTAGGAAAAGCTCTTTTATCTTAGGTCAATATGCAGAATGATAGTTCATAGAGAAAGGGCCATCATATAGATAACATTTAAGAGATAAATAATGTTACCTTAAATAATAATGTTACCTTAATGTTCAAACCTTAATTATGCTTTAAATTTGTTCTAAAATGTGTAAACAGCCTCTGTAATTCATCATGTAAAGCAGACTCGAAACAAAATACAGTAATGTAATATGAATGTGTGAGAAAACCCAGTGGAGCCATTCATCCCCTATATTATATTTGCGTACTTCCTAAAGATTGTTGATACACATTACGGAGCTTTACATGTTTGATGATTCACAGCAAATGGCCGTGACAAATCGAATAAATTGTTTCGATAACAGCCAGTCAATAACTTTGTAACAATGCGATTTATTGCGCAACAGACCATTTAATGTAAATTGCATTGAACGTCTGCAATCTCCGCAATCTGGTAGAAGAAAAAAAAAATATTAATGCATTTACGATAACGACTTTTCCCATAATTGGAAGAAAGAAGAAAAAGAAAAACTATTTTAATTCGCAACAAATGAATAAAAGGAGAGAGTTGTTTTGTAAAATTGTTTTCCGTTATCCGGTGTTTTGAAAATTTAGGGCACTGTTATCAGAGAAGAATTGAATGAGATTTTTCCGTATTTATTTCAAAGTTAATTGAATGCTAAGACATCACTATATTATATATCTGAATGAGACCGACTGACTAAGGCAAAGCTGTCCATGTTTTATCATCAGAGACTATGTCAAATTCTTCTAGAGAGCATTATTTCGTATTCTTCTAGAACGCACTAGCACTATGATAATTTTTACTAGGGAAAACCAGCACTAAGTTATTTTTTTTCTAGGGAGCAAAAGCACTATGTTATTGTTTTCTAGGAAGCACCAGCACTATGCTATTTTTTTAGGGAATACCAGAATTTATTTTTTCTGAGAAGCACCAGTACTATACTGATGCTTTAAGAAGCACCAGTACTATACTGATGTTTTAAGGAGCACCAATACTATGCTGATTTTTTAAGGAACACCGATACTATATTAATTTTTAGGGAGCACCAGCATTGTGATCACTTTTAGGGAGCATCAATACTATGAAAATTTTTAGGGAGCGCACAAATTGATTCCTTAGGAAGACGAACTATATTATTTTTTTTTAGGAAACACCAACTGATTCTTAGGAAGCATAAGTGCTGTGTTAATATTTTAGGGAGCACTAATTGATTCTTAGGAAGCACCAGTACTGTGTTAATTTTTAGAAAGCATTATTACGATGTTAAAATATGTTAGAGCATCAAAACTATGTCAAATTCTTATAAGGAATAATAACACTATTTTAAAAATTTTCTAGGGAACACGTGCACCATGTTTAATCGTCCAGAGAGCACCAGTACTTTGTATATTGAATTCTTGAGAAAAGCACCTACATGAAGAAGTATTACAATTTTTCAGGTAATAGCAAATGAAAATATTTAGTAGATTTTTATATACTACTTTATGACTTAAAAGAGCGCCAAATTAATGAGCGCAAGCTTTGTGGTAGCTGGACTAAGGGATGAATTAGTTTACATAGCCCAAACTGCTGACGATAAAAACTTAAAACTTTGAATACACATGGGGCTTGAGTAATAAAAAAAATCTAAAATCTTGGAAATTTGCTCGAAAAATATGTAAATCGTGGAATTTTTTGCTCCAGCATTCATTCGTGAACCGCTTCGAATATATAAAATTCGCGTTTATATCATTTTACTCAGAAAAAAATATCCGAAATTGTCTTAATTAACTCGAATGAGGTATACAGTACAATCGACCGAAGTTTTTAATATATTTAAATTTATAATGACAACAGACGATTTTTTTAAATTATACTTTATCAATAGATTTATTTATAGTTTTTTACTCCATTATGTCAACTAGAGTAACCGAGTTACGTTTCAAATACAGAAATCGTCTGCCGGATATTCTTCAAATTAAACTATTGAAAAATATCGCAATAATGAATTGATTTTTAGTTTAAAATGTCTAAAAACGTTTAAAATTAGACAACATTTCACCGGAGATGAAATATTATTTTACATATCGTAATTTCCATGCTAACAAAACTTAAATATGAACCTATTTTTAATATTCACAATTTTTATTAAGTGTGTAAGAGTCACACAATGTGAGCCATTTTGCCGGCACGAAGCGTGGGTGGATAAGGCGTCTATCACAATTTTATGGTAATTAATGATGATGAAGTAAACAATATAAGTGGTTGATGAGGTAAACAGTATAAGTGGATAACAAGAGGATAACAATATGAGGTAAACAATATAAGTGGTTGAACTTGCTTTACTATGAACGGTGCACGAATAAGAAGGGGTGGTTCGCCCCCTCCCCCCCTCACTGGGCAGCAAATGATTTTCACAACAGAATGTAATGACTTTACTTCTTTTACAACGAAATAATAGAGTGTACAAGATCCACAGAACAATGTTTTCGGCATTACATTAACACCATGTAAATTAAAATTGGGCTCTTTTGGCGACTTATAAGTCTAAACAGAATGATTTATTCATGCAAAACCCTCATCAAAATGCAATTGGCATTTAATATTCCGTGAAATAAAATGATTATTGGCGAATTCCTGGGAGTCAAAATATAAAAATTTACCACAAAATTCTTCTGTGTGAATGGAAGAAATAAGATGCACGAGAATGGTGTTAATAGATTTTTTCTATAATATCATACAAGTGAACTTATTGGATAATATGTAGTTACAATTTTTAATTTTATGTAATTAAGGCAAATTTATTTGAAGAACGTGCGATATCTCGAATAATTCGTGCTAGCATTCTAAAGTTTGTATCATGCATAAAATATTTATGGAATGATTATTTACGTCTCAACATAAATAATCTTCAGTAGGGATTTAATTAGCTATTTAAATCAGTTATAAAATTAGTTATGTTAATCAATTTGTGTAAAAAGTATTGAAGATTCTAATTTTTTTAATGCGTTTTTTCAAAAATGTATTCGTAAATCGTGCAGTATCTTGAAAAGGGTTCGTACTAGTGTTCTAACGTTTGTGTCAAACGTTTCTTAATAAAAACAGTTACATCCTAAATCAGGGGTCGCGCCGCCAATCGCATTTTGAGAAATTCTTCAATTCAATTTGGCGATTGAAAAATAATATTTGCCGAAAATGTTGGCGATTATGAATTCTGCCAACATCAAAATCAAAAATAGTGTTATATTAATCGTAATATGTACTAAACTATACAATCTGTTTTTTCCAAATTTATAAATCAAAACCAAGTTTTCAAATGGAACGTTAAAATAACATCTGGCGAATAAAAACTTTATTTGACGAAAGAAAATTTCATTTGGCGAATAGATTAGCGAAAGTAATCAAAAATCCAGAACAACCCCTGCAAAATGATTACTTCTTTACCATAATTAAAGGCCATGCTTTTTTAATGATTTTATTTGTTTTAATTGAGGGAAATGGGGTTATTTGCATTTAAAATCAACGAATAGAGTTTAGGACTGCTTTAAACTTGCTCGTCCGGCGAATACTCGAATTCCAACTTTCGACCCCCGTTACAATACTTTCCTTTCCCTTATACATTATACTCTGAAAGTAGTGAAGGTAAAAATGCACTATTATTGATGATAATATACTTTGATGATGATATACTTTTAAAAGGTTCTATTTAACCCAAATTACGCAAGATCCAGGAATTGTGAACGGTGTTCTGGTAAAAGGGGTAAAAGGGGGAACCATGGGGGTGTAATAAAGTAATCCCTACTCAACATAAATAATCTTCAGTAGGGATTTAATCGGCTATTTAAATCAGTTATAAAATTAGTTATGTTAATCAATTTGTGTGAAAAATATTGAAAGGTTCTATTTAAAGGTTCTATTTAACCCAAATTACGCAAGATCCAGGAATTGTGAACGGTGTTCTGGTAAAAGGGGTAAAAGGGGGAACCATGGGGTGTAATAAAGTAATCCCTAAGTTGAAAACCACCTCTCTAGTGTAAGCGTCCTGGGGCGTAATTGAAGTTGAATTTAGGGAAGCAGAATTAGGACTTTAATGAAGAGTGATCACGATCAAACTACACATTCATATATATATATATATATATATATAGAACCGTAATCTCGATATCGGATGGTTAACGAACAATCCCGCACTTGCTTCGGCGTGCACAAGTAATATAAATTTATATTTATACCGACGTTTTTTCATTCGACCTTTTTTAAAGAAGTAGGTATTTAATAGTATAGTGTACATGGAGTTAGAAAGAAGGAGATAAAACTCGTAGGTATGAAATGCTTAAAAATGCCATAATGCTTTGAGAATTAGATCTAGGTGTCGTTTGTGTTAGTAAAGTAGTCGCTATTGTTAGTTGACACAACCGAAAGACGTTGTATTTAGTATATGTAGTTTGATTATTCTTAAATTAAGGGCTCCCAAATTATGAGTATAATTAACCAGTTTTTTTTTTTTCATAGTTGTAAGATAGAGTACAGAATATGTGGCGATGAAAATAAATTAAAAGGTAAAATTATTTTGAATACGCAGGAATGAATATTCTTTATTCAGTTCTAATTTGCATTGCACTAATAATTTATGTCTATAAAATGGACAGTTTAAATAAATATTTTTTAGCCTTTCGCCCTAGAAATACATGCAATGCAGGACTATTTATCTTACCCCAGCGCTATCTGAATGATTGCCACAAACGATATTGGCGTTTTTACTTTCCTTATATACATAATGTATAAGTTATATACATAATGTATAAGGTATTGTGACGGGGTCGAAAATTCGAATTCGAGTTTTCGACGGGAGAGCACGTTTCAAGTATCCCTGATCACAAATCGAACATTTTTGAAGTTATGTCTGTGTGTGTGTGTGTGAAAGTATGTGTGTGTGTGTCAGTGAGCCTGTGGAGATGATACCTCACGAACGAATGGAGCGGTTAGAATGATATTTGGTACAAAAATCACAATCGATGAATACTGAAAGCCTATTGTTTTAAAATACAATCGAATGCTCAGAACCCTCCTAAATTTTCGAGTGAAATTTTGAAAAAATCATCAAAAAATCAAAACCTTTAATAAAGTTACAAATAGATATTTCTTATATAATTTTTCCTTGGAAAACGATTGACAATCTCGAGATATTGCACATTTTTCAAATAAATTTATCAAAAAGTCCCATAAATTAAAAAAAAAAAGAAATATTAACTGTTAAGAAACATGTTCACTTTTTATATTAATATCATGCGATAAACTGGGTGACATCATTCTCGAGGATCTAACTCGTTCCATTCACGTGAAAAGATACTTTGAGTAATACTTTTGTATTTGAACGCCAATAGTCATTTATCCGCTGTAAGAATAACTTATTTCTCCGTCCATAACGCTTGGTGAGATTTTGGTGACAAATTTAGCAGAATGTCGCCAACTTGGCGACATTTTTAAATGTTGCCAAATTAACGAAAATATCGCCAAATGGATAAAAATGACGCTAAATAAGTGAAAATGACGACTAATTAAAAAATAATTCAATATCTTTGAAGGAATATAAGTATCTACTATAAGAATAACTTTTTTTTTAATTGTAAAAGTAGTAAATTCATTGCATTATATAAGGAAAGTCATGTGTTGCCCACATCAGATTTTCTTAATATTGTTACGACGTATTCTCTGGAATCGCGGGTTTGAGCTCAGGATACAGGAATGAGTCCAAATTCAATATAAAGAGGGTGATTAAAAAAAGATGGGCCAAACTTTACGCGGTGGCAGAACACACCAAACCTTGCATTTTTTTTGTCATAGTTTATCGGGTCGGAAATTAAACGTAAAGGCGCCAATGGGCGCTTAATGGTGGAACCGATGAGGTGAGGTGAAAACACAATGACTTAGAAGTTATAAAATGACATTTAATAAACAGTAATTACAGTAATGGCTAAAAAAAAAAAGCGACCGCCAACCTGAATGCACGTCTCACAGCGGCGATGGAGGGATTGGCGAACTCTCTCGAACAGACCAGGCATGTCGTACACTTCGGCAGCAGCCGCCGAAATTCTGGCAACGAGTTCCTCTTCAGATTCAAAAGGAATGTCATAGACCATTTCTTGAGATATTCCCACAAAAAGAAGTCAAGACACGAAATTCGGGCAATCGTGGGGGGCCAAGCTATGAAACCACCTCGTCGAACTTCACGCCCTGTAACGCCTTTACGTTTTATTTCTGAACCGTAAACTATGACGAAAAATGCTTAGTTTGGTGTTGAGACCCAGACCGTCCGACCTACCAGAAAGGTGTAAGGTAACTGTTTGGACGGCCGGGCTTAGTTTGGTGTGTATTACCACCTCGTAAAATTTAGCCTATCTTTTTTTAATCACTTTGTGTGTGTGTGTATATATAACTAACGGACGTAAAATCTTCAATTATAATATGATCGGAAGACAGTTGGACAAAAATGATAACTTGATATGTCAATGTGAAACAAGTAAATTTCGCAATAGAGATCATGATCACATTGTTACTGGTGATTTAGAAGTTGCAATGGATTCGGATTTTAGAGAATTTTTACAATTGGGCACTAAATTCAGATTTCAGAATTTTTATAATCACGGAAAACTTTTTAAAAAGGATCTAGATGATTTTATTTACAAACTAGCTGTAAAGTACAGTTTTCCAATGGAAACCTTTCAAGAATGGAAGAGTGCAGTTTTAGCTGATTTTAATCTTTATTACAAAAACCGACAAAATAAAATTACTAATTATAAAATGGACAAGAACCGGTTGAAAATATTTCAAAATATGTATGTGATCACTTATATGGACAAAGTTACCTCAAACTATGCATTTACTTGCAAAAAATACTATGTAGAGCAATTAAAAAAATGTTACGACAACGAAACAATGTATAAACTAAATGTTTTGTCTAAAACAGCAAATGAAAACAAAATCACAGCATTGTATAAAAGGATCGGTATTGAAATCACTACAATCAAATTTCCATACCTGGTATTAATACCTAAAATGCATAAGTCACCCGTCAAATTTAGACCGGTGACTGTGGGATGTGGAACTTATTTAACTAAGGCAAATGCTATCCTGCTGAATATTTTAAGACCTACAATGGCGAAAATAAAATCAAGTGGTACGGTAATGGTATCAAATAGTAATGAAGTCATAGAAAAGTTGAGCAAAATACCAGAGAGATTACACCTTAAAAGCTACGATTTTAAAGATTTATTCAATAACATAAATTTAAAGGATCTGTTTGAGATCATGATCGAAACATTTCATGAATACAATTTGCATCTATTTATCAACATCAATAGTTACGAAAACCTCATCAAATTCGTTTTATATGAAAACTTACTTTACAACGGAGATTCATTCTATCAACAAATTCAAGGTATTCCCATGGGGGGTGGCTGTTCCTCCATGTTGGCTGATATCTATTTGAATAAGTATGAGATCGGAACTCATTATCTAAATGAAATTCCCTATTTCAGATTTGTGGACGATGTGCTTATTGGAAATTTTGAAAGTAATTATCAATTTAACTTCAACTTTTATCCCGCAAATTTGGAATTGATCGAAACAAAACAAGTGAAGAAAGAAATAACAGAGTTTTTAGATATAAGCATTTATTACGACAACAAAGAAAGTATTTGCTTTAAAATGTATGATAAAAGAAAGACCTTTGATGTCAGCATAAACTATATCATCAGCTGGAATTCCAACTTGAGTATAGGCGTACTACGTAACTTAATACTCAATCATCTTAACAGAATTAAAAGATTAAATACAACCAAGACCGAACGCATTATATGCGAACGTAATTTGGTATGTGAAGCGAAAAAACAGCTATATCCGTTACATTTCCTAAAGCATTATTATGAAAAATCATACAAAAAGTATGATCAGGACTTTTATGCAAAATTCTATGAACTATTATAGTTACGTCACGCTGGATGCAAAAAGATTAACTGTGACATGTATCTTAACCGTAACATGTTATAAGGATTTACAAGGACTTGCACGTAATGAAAAGTCAGTGCTGATATGGATGTTATAGGTTGTTTAGACATTAGGCATCCAAGTAGTCTTGCTATTAGTATCGTTTCATGTTGGTGATCTGGGTTTTCAAGTACGTTTTTCAATGGATTGAATTTGGCTTTTTCAATGGATTGGATTTGCTTTTTCAGTGGATTGGATTCTGCTTTTCCAGCGTTGGTATATGGAGGACTGCTTCAGGCGAGTCTGGTTCCGGGAACGTTTCCTGGGATTAAAAGCGTGCTTCAACCGGGAACAAGGGGTCGTAATCCCCCTTGGCCGTTCGACTTCCTTGTAAGCATCCCCATCCGTTTTTACTTCTTTCATTTCTTATTCATTTGAATCCATATATATATATATATATATATATATATAACACGCGGTGGCAATGCTTGTGAGTTCATATTTCTGTTCGAGGAAGTATTATTTTTCTGATTTGTAATTCAATTGATTTATTTTTCTCCTTCCACTAGCCAGTAGACAGTTCCAATGGTGTCTATAGTTAAATACTATCGCCATTGTCAGAAACAGGCTATTCTATCGGTTTTAATTCGAATTGTATGGCTGTCCTGATGAGAATGCAATTTCGAACTAACCGCCATTTTTGTGTAGTTTCAATTGATTGTTCTCTATGTCTTAATCTTTTATCTTGAGCTAATTATTATTTCCTTTTCTCATTTTTGCCATGTTTTATTTTTATTTATATTTATATTTATATTTATATACTTTTACTTATGAATTTTATATCCTAATATTCTTCTCATCCCCCTTTACCATTGTAGTGATATGTTACCTTCTATCTTTATCCTTAGTCTTGGTCTATAGTTACTCATTTGTAACAGATATGCTAGTGATGGGTTTTTTTGTACATACAGTAGTTTATGCGTAATTCTCGCTTAAAATCTTTCAATTTATATATATATATATATATATATATATATATATATATATATATATATATATATATATATATATATATATATATATATATATATATATATATATATATACATAATATACAAATATATATTTTCTTTCATTGGATCTTCAAACCTTTTTTTCTTATATATATATATATATAAAATAAAAATATAATATAAAAATCCAATGATAGAATAGAGAGAAGGTGCAACTCAAAAAACATAATTTAAAATTTGCCAACAAATTAAAAAGAAGTATTAAATAGAGAATCAACAACCATGAGGAAAATAAAATGCACATTTCTAGTCATCAAACTAAAGATAATCAACAAATATCAATTGTGTGGATTCGAAAATAGAAAAACAGAAAATAACCAAGCATTAAAGCTATATACACGTGGATAAACACTAAGCCTAAAAACTTGTTCATTTCGAATTTTTCTTTTCAAGTCCAAGTATCTAATCAAAATGAATACAAAATATGCTTGTCTCTGAAATTGTATATATATATATATATGAAATATTGTTTTACATACAGCCATTCCCATGTTAAAATGCGCGTCTTTTTTCATGCTTAAATTTGAATTTTGATATTTAAAGCTTTTATTATGTGTGTAGGTGTCACATTCTACCTGAAGTGTCTTTAAAGGTGATTTAAAAGGGACCGCTTAGTATAGTAGGCCATACCGATAGTGGCCAACACAATGACCAAGTGGCCCACTTAACCAAAGCATTCTGCTAACCCACGCAATCAGCTCGCTTTTCACAGTTTGTAAACTCGATGGCTCACGCGACGGGTTGGTTCTTTGTCTGTTATTCTATTTGTTCGATACTTTATCTTTTCGGTTAAAAAAACGTACAACCAGAATGAAAACAAAGAACCCGACCGAGCGTCAAAGTTACGGTAGTTTTTATGTTTATTTAGAAGATTTAGCCGTGGAAAGTGGTTTAATGTACGGGTTGATCATGAGAAATAAGACTTGAAAAGAGATGTCTTTAATTTTACTAGAGAACTGATTTTTTTTTTCGTATGGGAAAGAGATAGTCTTGATTTTTTTCAAACATGTTCAGTTCTCTGGCAAAAATGAAGGATATTGCTTTCCTTGATTTTTGCCAGATATGTCCTTTATTTTTGCTAGAGAATTGAACATTTTTGAAAGAGATATCCTTGATTTTTGCCAGAGAACTAACTGAACATGTTTGAAAAGAGATGTCCTTTATTTTTGCCAAAGATTTGAATATTTTTATAAAGAGATATCCTTGATTTTTGTTAGAGAACTAAACATGTTTGAAAAGAGATATTCTTGACTTTTGCCAGAGAATGGAACATTTTTGAGAAGAGATATCTTTGATTTTTACCACAGAATTGAACATTTTTGGAAAGAGATATCCTTGATTTTTGCCAGAGAATGGAACATTTTTGGAAAAAGATATCCTTTATTTTTGTCAGAGGACCGAACATATTTGGAAAGATATATCCTTGATTTTTGCCAGAGAATTGAATATTTTTGGAAAGATATATCCGTATGTGTTTCAAGAATATGAAGGGAAACGCGGGCAGTGCTAGATCCATCATGAAGCGGCTTCACGGGAGATCCAATTTTATTAACACGTATATTAAAATTTGGAAGAAAATTGTCCTTTTATTGCTTGGTCACAATAAAATAAAAAAAAAATCTGATGCGGAAAACACGATTTTTCCTCAAATTGTTTTCTGTTTCTTTATTTCATTATTTATATTAATTAAATTACTGTACAAATTATTTGTACAATTTTAATGTACACAATATATAAAATTAATACTTCAAATAACATGTACTATTAGAAACATTCGACGTTGCCAGGAGTAACACGGAAATGAAATAAACGAAAAAAATAACATGTATTCCTAATACAATATTTCATGCAAGTATACATGAATAATGAACTGGTTCACAAAGTAAGATGCTCCGAGAGGTTGGTGGTAGGGGAAGGAGGGTACGGTCCCTGCGGATGCCTCCCCCACTGGGTTCCGGTCTAAATTGGGTGGCACTTCCCGGCCGTCCAAACGGTTACCTTACACCTTTCTGGTAAGTCGGACGGTCTGGGTCTCAACAACAACAAAGTAATATGCAATGTAAATAAAGATAAATGGGCAGATGTAGGTTTCGGAAATAATTTGGCCTTTCTTCTTCAACGCAACAAGTCTAGACTTGGACGTTCAAATGAGCATACGATTACGTTGGTCGAAAATGGCTAAACGAGAGTCCGGTACAGCAGTGCCACTTAGTAAGACAGAAGGGAAATAAAACAAGAGAAATAGAAAAACTTAGAAATTAAGGTTTGAGTTTATATTCTCGGCATTCCCTCCTCCCCACACACCCTTTTTTTTTGCTTTACATGTCCATTTTCCCATGTTTTTTCGCTTTTTCTGGTTTTAATTATCATTTGGCACACCAGGGGACGCTGCTGTACCGAACTGTGTTGTTTAGCTATTTCTAGTTTTGCCGACACAATCTTTAGCCATTCAGGTCCAGACTTGTTACAATGAATAACGAAAACCATATGATTTCCTAAACGTTCATCAGTTCATTTATCCTCATTTGCGCTGCATTTTACGTTGCGAACTGGTTCATTATTGATTGTGCGCACAGTCACACATTTCACAAGTATACATGCACTCAAACTATTAAATTTACCTCAGGAAATTCTTAATAATCCATGTGTATACCTACATTATAAAAGTAAACTTTTGCGAAAGATAAGTATTATCAAGACTATAAACATTTATGAAGAAAACGCGTAAATCATTCGCTCGAAGGACTCGAGGGGGAAAAAAGAACTTAAAACCTTTAGATAACTGGATACAATTCGCAATACATAATACAGACACAAATTAAATAGCGTTGAGAATATATATGGCCACACAGTACTGTAATTCGGATATTTACAACATTATTCTTAAATGGTAAAGTGGATAACAGCTTCTTTCTCTCGGTGTCAGAAGGATATTTAAAAAGGCAGCACACTTAAACATAAAAAATTAACTGTAGTGTAACTATTACTCGACTTTCTTCAAAAATTTAAAAAATAAAATTTTGAAAAATCGATATCGTTGATCAAATTATAACAATTATAGCGTGTTACCCTTCACTTTAAAGGGTTTGACAAAATTTTTCGAGTTATACAATACTTGATTGATACCATAATCTTTCGATTGATACCAATGTACCTGGGGGGGTACATTCACCCCAGACATTTAATAAAATGCCTCCCCCCCAGAGAACTTTTATATTAATTTAGTATCTATATTTATGAGACAGCATTTAGATATATTTATATAGGGCAAATAGAAACTTGCCCCCCTCCCCCCGGCCAAAAAGTCCTGAATAGACATCACGAACACAAAAATTGCATCGCGGCTATTTTTGATAACAGCGATTTCAACTATTAAGTCTCGTGATCATTGGGACATAAATAACCCCTTTTATTCATAATTATGTCACATTTTGTCCTATGCTGCCATGTTAAAAAATATATAAAATTTTGAAGTTTTCGTTCGAATTAAAGAAAAAAAAATATCCATCTAGTTCTAGATTTTTTCATAACACTGCCGGATAAAGTTTCGTGAAAATCTATTCATATTTGTGGCTGCTATCATGTACACAAGAAATCGACCACAGACGGACATCACTCCAAAAATAGTCAAAACCTATTCAGGAGGTCTTAAAACATATATTGGCATTAAAATCTTGAAATTGAAAATCTTCGTGAAAATAATACATTCTTAATACTACGTATGAGAAGGTAAAAACCACTGACTCAAAATATTCGCATAACATTTTCAAACGTACTAAAACCTATATACAGCCAGGGCCGTAGCTAGAGACGAAATTCAAGAGGGGATGGCGTGACATTCAAGGGGGGGGGGGGGGCTCAACAATCTTGAAGAAGGGGCTCAGCAAAACAGTCAATCATTAGCATTTATTAAACAGTTACTATTATATATTTCAATCCATATAAATTATTAACAAATAATTGCATATTTATATTTGTAAGAGTTGATTAGGAAAATTCATATAGCTATGACACATCAATATTAATATATAATAATTACAATTAATTTTGATATAAGCATTAACTAGTAACAAAACTGTTAATTATTCGAAGAAAATTTTTGAAAGTAACCTTTAAAACAAAGCAATTTATAAAAATATATCAAAGAAATTTTTTATGAAAAATTCGGATAACATGTTGAATGAAATTTCATATATCGCTACTAAATATTTAATATTTTTATCAGGGGGGGGGGGGATTATCCTCCTCTGGCTCCTGCTAGGCTATGGCCTTGTATACAGCGTTCCTAGAAAAGTCATTATGCACCCCAATAACGACGAAAAGTCCATGAGTGTATACGTTAGATTTATCAATGGTAAAGTAACCATGCTCCATCGAATAAAAGTGATTGCAGTGCCTCTAGGGGAAGTATAACGAACACGACAACGAAGCGATATAACGAAAAAAATGCCAATTGCAATGTTGTAAATGTAAAGCATTCTTTAATGAGTTGGCGCCGCAGATTTCAATCTGTGGCGCCTAAGGTAAAATGCATGTAATTTTTGCGTACTAACTTCTTTATTTAAAAGTTACTATCATTATATAGTAATAATCTTCAATAATGTTAAATAATCATTTTATACGTAACTTTTCAATTGAAAACGAAGGACACTCGAGTTATTGCAGGTTTTGCAAATAAATTTACTTAAAAAAAAATTACATAAAATTAAAAAAGTAGTAAGTGTCGTCCAAAATGTTCACTTTTTCTATTCAATATTATGCGACACATGATACCATCCTTCTCGTGAATCTAGTTAGTTTCAGTCACAAGAGAAGATAATTTTTATATAGTTTTGTACGAAGAATTCGCTTATAGTAACTTATTTCACGGGATGTCATTTTGATGAGGATTTTGCATGGAGTAAGTCATTTTGTTCTGGATTCATAAGAAAAGCACCCAATTTCATTATATGTGATCTTAATTCAATTCCAAAAACTTTGTTGTCGCAGATCTTGCATACCCTTATTTCATTGAGAAAGAAGTAAAACCATTGCATTATGCATCAGGGAAAGTCATGTGCTGCACACATCGGATTTTTTTTTATGTGTGTTTTAAATAGTAAGTACACAAAGTATTACATTCCCACAAATAGCAGCATCCCTCAGTGTGTGACACTACACAGTGGCTAAATAACAAGCATACAAATTTAATGTGGGCAGCACATGACTTTCTTTATATATACTGAAATTGATTTACTTCTTTGAAAAAATGATGTATAAAATCCAAGGCACAATGTTTTTAACGTTCAATTGTACACTTGGCGCTTTTCTGGATGACAACATGCAAAACAATTTCGAAGTATCCAATTATATTATATTTCGCGCAATTCTAAATTGACAATTATCTGCCTTGATAGTTGTTGTTGAGACTCAGACCGTCCGACCTATCAGAAAGGTGTAAGGTAACTGTTTGGATGGCCGGGAAGTGTCTTGATAGTTGTGTATGACTTGATGTTATTGGTCCCCAGCCAGGCCCGACCTAGAACTTACAAGACCGACATTATAAGTTAAGAACAAAAGCTAGCTGCTGCCACAGTTGATAGCATCCGAAAATCTGAAATAAGCAATATAGTCCATATATTTTAATAAAGAATTCATCAATTTGATATCGTTTCCGTTAATTTAACGTCATTTTAACAATTTTGACTATATTTTCGTCAATCTAGGGCGACATATCGCCAAGATGGCGATATTTTGCTAAATGAGTCGCTAAGTTCGCCCAAATTTATCGCAATACGTTACACACATACGGAGAGAGAAGAACTTTTCTTGTATATAAAGGATTATCGGCGAATTGTTGATCGTAAAAATGCAAAATATTACACAAGTACCTTATCTCGTGAATGAAACGAACTAGATTCACGAAAATGATGTTAACAAATTTGTTCCATAATATTGTATGAAAATTGAACATATTTCATGATAGCTAATTCTTTTTAATTTTAAGTGTTATTCTTGATACATTTATTAAAAAAAAAAACGTGCAATATCTTGAGAACGGTTCATGCTAGTGTTTTAAAGTATATATCATTCGTTTTCTAATGAAATATTACATAAAAAATGATCATATATGCATCATCATCAAATGATCACTGTCGCAATATTATTAGAGGTTCTGATATTTTAATTATTTTTCAAAATTTCATTCGAAAATTTCGGGGTCTTTCAAGCATTTGATTGCGTTTAAAATCAATAGGCTTCCGGTATTCATCGATTTTAATAATTGTACCAAATTTCGTTCGAAACGCTAAATTTGTTCGTGAAATATCGCTTCCACGTACGTACAGAGGGAGGGAGGGAGATATACAGACATCACCTAAAACACACGTTTAGAGTTTCTCACAGATGCTCGAAACATGCTCTTCCGTCGAAAACTCGAATTTTCGACACCTATACACTAGACTATGTATATATAGGGAAAGTAATAAGCAGATTGCAGCTTGGAGTATAGGCTGATATTTCTGTTTTATCGTCTGATGATTCAGACCAGCTGATGGTTTAAAAAGACAACAAAATATGAACAGTTTTATCAAGAAGTGATTATTAGCGTCCTTATCAAGAAGTCATTTTGTTCTCGAACATGCGTATCATTGTAATTCGGAGAATCTATTTATTTTAGTCAATACAGTACATGAAGCGGATGTAGCGGATACTTTAGGTCTCCGGCTACTCATAGGACACCCCTGTTTACACCTAACCTTTTCGCGGGCCAGCAGATCCATTTATAGACAAACAAACAAACAAAAATCTGATGTGGGTAGCACATGATGTTCCCTAATCTCTACGTAATGTAATGTTGGGCATAATTAACAAAATGCAGGGCACTAAATATGCTCTCCTTCGATTGGAAGATTTTCGATCAATACCTCTGGGCATACACAGTTTGAAATCCACAGATGACTGAAGCGTGGCCCAACTCGACTTTCTCATACCCAAATCCATTTTTAGTAGCTTTTATTTTTTTCAAATTTCACAAGAAAATTTTTGAAAAATCGGTACCATGAGCCCAAATGATTACAAATAAAGCGTGTTAACCTTCACTTTAACCTTCACCTTAACCTCCACTTATCAAACAAAATTTTTCGATTAATACCATACTTGACAGTGTGCCCCTGGGGGGCGGGTATCTGCCCCCTGATGGGGGGGGGCTAACAGACGCAGTGTTTTTTTCAGGCATAATTACGGGGGGGGGGGAGCGAAGCCCCTCTGGAGACGATTATTTGCTCCACAGAGACATTTCATATTAACTTAGTATCTATCTATTTATGAGACAGCATTTAAATATATTTATATAGGGTAAATAGAAACTTGCCCCCCCCCCCCCCGGCCAAAAAGTCCTGAAAGACTGACTGCCTGAATAGACGTTACGAACAAAAAAATTGTATTGCAGCTATTTTTCGTAATGAAGTCTCGTGATTATTGAACCATAAATAGACCCTTTTAAACATGATTATGTTAAATTTTGTCCTATGGTGCCATGTTACAAAATATATATATAAAATGTTGAAGTTATCGCTCAGATTAAAAAAAAAGTCTGTCTAGTTCTAGATTTTTTTTACAGCAAAGCTGGATATAAAAAGTTTCGTGAAAATCCATTCATATTTGTGGCCGCTATCGTGTACACAAGAAATCGACCACAGACAGACAGACGGACATCACTAAAAAAAATAGTCAAAACGTGTTCAGGAGGTTCTAAAACATATATTAGCATCAAAATCTCGAGTTTGAAAATTTTCGTGAAAAACAATACTTTCTCTATACTATGTTACATTGTAAGAGAAAGTAAAAAATGCAGAATTCTTAACATAAATTGAAATAAAATGGCTATTCTCTGCTCTGACACGACTGAAGAGGTCCGTGGTTAAGTAACGCACACAATTGCATTTTTAAAAAATCTGCCTGGGCAGCACATGACTTTCCTTATATGATGCAATGAATTTAATACTTTTATAGCAAAAAAATAATGTATAAAATGCACGGTACTGTGTTAGTATCGTTGAATTGTACATCTGGCGATTTTCCCCGATGGCAACATATAAAACTATTTCAAAATACCCAATTAACTTATATTTCACGCAACTGTAAATAAACAATTATCAATATTGATAGCATCCTCAATAAGCGATATAGTCCATATATTAAAATGTTTTAATAATTAATTCATCAATTAAACTTTATTTTCACCAATTCACCGTCATTTTTGCAATGCTGACGATATTTTGTCAACCTGGGGCGAAATATCGCCAGGTTGGAGATACTTTGCTAAATTATTCGCCAAGTTCGCCAAATGCATCAAAGTGTTACAGACAAACAGAGAGAAGAGCATGTTTTATAGACTAGAAGGTATGACAGTCTTATGACGGAAATCAGCACATTATACTATGTATATAAGGAAAGTAAAAATCAAGACGATTACTTTTATACGTGGTGGGGATTGAATTTTATATATCTATATTTTACAAATAAAAATAAAATGGCGCACAGCACCTTTTGGCTGCCACACATTCATATATCTAGCCGATAAAGGGTCCCTTTCCCTCCCACAAAGACAAAGGAAGCTGATTCTAAAAACGATATCTTAAGCATTGATATGAGATATAAAACAAAACTGAGAGAAAAATATATGAGCCGTTAAATTGTTGGTTAAAACAAATGAGAGTTTAGAGGAAGGAAATATATTAGCTGATGAAGATAGCTCATATAGCTTCTGAAACCGTTTTTTTCCTGCTTTCTGTATTATATATATATATATATATATATATATATATAATATATATATTTTTTACTTAGTCTCAATTTTATAGCCACTTAAGGCTCCTAAATAATTATTATGGCTCCTAAATACTTAGGAGCTATATATATATTTTTTTTACTTAGTCTCACTTAATTTTATAGCCACTTAAGGCTCCTAAATATTTTACTTATTAGACATTACTTATTAGACCTACTTATTGTCAAAACTCACTTATTAGACTTCTATAACTTTGCAACTGAATTTTTTTTTTTATCTTGCTTTGTGTCCGAGCATGTTATACTAACTTTTTAAATGCTCCGTTAGGGGTGCTGAATCTTTTTTATTCGATGGGGCATGGTCACTTTACAATAAATAAACCTAACATGTACACTCATGGACTTTTCGTGGCTGAGTTGTGTATAAGAACTTTCCCAGGGATATTATATAATTTCTTGAGTTGCAATTTTTGTGAGACCATAGAAGAAAAATACATTTCCGGGAACGGTGTATACCGGAGATACACAAACATCGGGCTAAAGATTTCCGTGAGTAGCATACAAGGATGAAAAATCCTTTCACGTTGGCACCTTTCAACTTGTGCAGCAGCATAGCGCAGCGCGGGAAAAAAAGAGGCAACTAACTTTCTATTTCTTTTTTTTATCCTCTACTCCCAGAAACTAATATTTTTTCAGCATTCGCCAGTGTATGCACAGTTCAAAATAGGTCAGATGCGGAGAAAAAAGAGCAGGTGACAGACCGTACAGGACAAAACTTGGAACTTTACCGCTTGAGAAAGATGCCAGATGAAGTGTTGTTATGAATCGAATTTAACAAAGGAAAGAGCGGTGCACAGAAAGAAAAAAAAAAAACTACGTCGGAATCACGGGGTATTTTTGTCGTTAAAATACATACACAGTATGGTATGATATATTAAATTAATAACGGAGAAATGTTATGTCTTAATATAGAGTGTGAAAAGATAATAATGCGTGCTATTTTGTGCCAACTCAATTTAATGAATTATTAAAGAAATAAAGAGAAAATGGATTTAAATCTGCAGTGAAAGTCATGTGCTGCCCACATCAGATTTTTTATTATTCAATACATACTTCTATCCCCACCCCATCCCCATCCAAAAAAAAGGGCAAAGTTTTCTAGATCGTAGTTTCTTGAAGTTACGTCTTTTTACGTCTTCCATCAGAGAAAAAAATGGGATTGTAGCCAGAATAGGATTGCGGGGGAGGAGCGGCGGGGGACCGGAAAGAAATCAGAGAGAAAGTTTTAGCAAGGCCGAAAGAGGGCCTCACTGTAAACAATTATTACTTTCCCTACAATACATGGTCAGTGGCGTCAGCTAAGGGGTTTCGTATACGCAGAGGGCCTCAAAATTTTGTGGATTGCTTATTTTTATTGGACGTGCCATTTTTTAAAGATTCATTAATGCATTATACTTATACCTTATCCAACATCTCCTTAGTACGTTATGTAATTCTACATTTCATTATTAGGTATTTGTGTATCAGTTTATAGTGTTCTTAACAACGTTTTGGCTACAGCCAGTGTTTCTTTCAGGTATACCTCCAGGGGGGGGGGGGGGCATACCTAAAATTATTATCGGGCTTACCTAAAATTTCATTTTCCCCCTTGGCAAAAATGTCTTGAAAGAAACACTGGCTAGAGTCTGTTTATCGAATTGTAGTTGAGCATATTGAGATCATGATACTATAATTATCATGGTGCGCTTTGTTGTATAAAAAAGGCCAGATTGTCCATTTGGACAAGGTAGTTCCGAATATTTTATATCATACAAAGCCCCTCCCCCCTTGAAGAAACATTGGCTACAGCCAGTGTTTGTTTCATTCAGGCATACCTCCAAAGGGGGGGGGGGCACTGGCGTTGGATAAGGTATAAGTATAATGCGTATAATGCATTAATGAGCTCTATCCCCATTTGCAAGCATTGCCGACCATGGACGCCTATGCTTGCAAAGGGGGATTGATCTGTTTGGGATATGGTATGTAAAATACCTGTCTTTTTGAGAAGTTCTTTGTTTGGGATGGACGCTGTCCCACCCGTAAGCAAAAGGTCAATTGAGAGGCCAGATGAGGTCTTTTATGAAAATTCGCTTGGGGCCTCAGATTATCTCGGGGCGCTACTGTACATGGTAATATATATGGGAAATATTGCAATCGGGTCGTGACTCGAGTTTTCGATGGATTTACACGTTTTATGCACTCTAGAACACGGAGGGGAAAAAACATTTTTAACGTGATGACAATGTGTGTGTGTGTGCAAATTGCACACACATTCCTAGAAATATATAAATTATTATAATTAATGAAATAAAGGTTTATTCTCTTAACGTAATTAAAACAATGTAAACATATAAATATAGTTATTTCGGGAGCATAAGCTAAAATTTGATATATGTGTACTGTATTTACATGCTCATAATTCTATTTTCACTTGAATAAATATAATTTAAATAGTCATTAAAATAATAAACAAAAGTATGTAAAACTTGCTATATATGTTACCGGCAATGTATGAAAGCCGGCAGTCAATAAAATACCTAGGCATTATATAGAATGCCGAAAAGTGGTCGGCAATCTATGAAACGATTAAAATTTCACAGATTTCCTGGGCATTCTATAGAATGCCAAATGACAAACAGGCAAAGTATGAAATACATCTCCGATTCATTTCTTTTTTCATACTTTGCCTAAATAGCATTTGGCATTCTATAGAATGCCTAGGGAAAGTATATAATAATTCTCATATTTCATACTTTGCTTAAAAACGGTCGGTATTCTATAAAATGCCTAGTTATTCTACAGAATGCCGGCATTTCATACATTGCCGGTAACATATATAAGAAGTACATAAAAAACGACCCATTTTGGAAACAACCAATGAAAAACACAGAAGCTACTAAGGCACCGTGCAAGCCGCAGATAAATTTTTAAACCCTCAATCTTTGTTGCAGATCAGCTAGAAATATTCTGCTACTGGGTGTGCAATATATGTATCCCACTCTAGCTCAAAAACTATTCGACAAATTTTATACAACTTAGTGGATAAATTACTTGTGGAATACCCTGATGCTGATTAGATTTGGGTACTTTCGAAAAAAATAAAACCTGCCCCTCCCCCTTTTTTTTTGGTAAAATGGTTCGCAAAACATCGTCAAAATCTGAAATATAAAACAAACTGCAATGTATTAATTAAATGCTTGTTTTATAGGTAATTTTTAACGACAAAATGGATAAGACCAACCTCATTATTCTAGGATGGACCATTCTCCAGATATCAAAGTTTTTGAAATTTTGGGGAACTGACGATATTTTAAATTGTAGTTTGAAAAGAAAAATATTCGATGAAATATCTTAAAATTCGGTAGGTGTAGTCAAATGTATTACTTTCCATGGGGGATTAACCTGGTGCTGATCAGATTTTGGCACGATTCGAAAAAATACAGCTAATATTTTCTTGCGAAATGGCGCCAAATTCGCAGATACAAAAGAACGTGCAACCTGCTTTATATTCAATCTTGGTTGGGTGAAAGCTGGAAAATCTGGTTGCAATTGCTTTAAAATTTTGAAATGTACACATGCACATTAAAACCGGGGATTGACGGGCGTGCCGAAGATGGGAAAGACCCCCCCCCCCTCCACACACACACATACAGTATTGAAAGATATATAATATTTTAATTGCAAAAGAATAACAGAAGTTGAACATCAAGTGAATGGCCGAAAGACAGGTCAAAATCCTTTGGTTTACTTTAGCTACACCTGAATTGTTGCTGGTGAAAAAAAATATGGCCAGTTATTTCAAGTGTACTTATATAGAATAATTTATAGAAGTTTATCAAGGCTCTCTCAGTTTACAGCCGAGTAGTTTAATTCTTTTAGAATGGCAACAAGAGAAAAGAGTTCTTTGTGTTTAGAATCAGAAAAGCAGAACGCCAATAACTCTGTTGGAAATGAAGGGAGCAGAAATAAAATTATGTTTTTTTTTTCCAATGCTAAATAATCATGAAAGGAATAGTTTCACCCACCTACATGGGGGATAAATAATCCTTATTGCATTTATTTTGTAGGATAAATAATTTCTACGTGCCAAGGTTGAGTGGTTAATAATAAAAAAAACATAAAACAAGAAACAACGAGGTAAATTCATCAAATGTGATGGCTTGCATCAGTGTGTGTTACATCCCCCTACTTCACATTATATCGGTTTTGAAGTTTTTAAACAATTCCTTTTTTATTTGACAATTTGGCACATTTTCAAATAACGCCAACTGGTCGAAATTTAGAAACAGACAATTTTTTTTTATAAGATCGATTTATCTCAACAAAGTGAAAGTGTTTTTATTAGTTTTGTTATTAAAAATCACACATAAAGTAAACCTTTATTTAATAATAGTTAAACATGTGTTCATTTATTTAAGTGTTTTCGATTTTTGTTGGCTATTTTGAAAAATTAAGAAATTTCATGAAAATAAGCCATATAGTTTCTCAAGCTCTTTTAAATGAATTTTAAGCGCTCTCTTGTGAATTTAGAACGCTCTTTTACAGTGAATTTGAAAGCTCTTTTATAGTGAATTTAGAAAGCACTTTAAGAGTGAATTTAGAACGCTCTTTTAGAGTGAATTTAGAAAGCTCTTTAAGAGTGAATTTAGAACGAAGTCACCAAGATATTCCTAATTTGAAAAAATAAAATTTTAAAGAAATTTTAAGAAATACTTTATAATCAAAATCCGAGTGCAACATCTGGAAAAAAAAATCATTTTTTTCCTTAAATTTTAATAATGATTGTGATATAAGTGGAACTAAACACTATATATATAATAATAATTACCTGACGTGTTTGTGCTTTTTTAGACCCTCCAGAATCCTCTCCTCCCGATGATTCAAAAGACACTTATAAACTCGACCACGGGACAGAACCTAACTGAGCCAATTTTCGAATAAGATGAATATTTTCAAGCGTCACGTTTTGTTAAACCAAATAGAACTTATTAAAAAAAGTTGTAACTTAATTTTTAAGAGTATTAGTTTCCCTGTCTTTGAGAGGCCTAAATAGTAGTAGAATATAAATGCATGAGAAGGTCCAGCGGTGACAGTCCAGATAAATAATTCTTTTGCTTTGCGTACGAGGAAACTGAAAAGAGATATGCTCACTGAAACGTAAAAAAAAAAAAAAAACCCAGGAGCATTCACTTTCCTTTTAACAAATTGGAAGAGTACTGGCCAGAATCGGCAGAACGGAAAGAAAAACATTCTAACACCCAAAGTGTCCGGATACTTTTGATCATATAGAAAAACAAAATTGCAATATATATATATATATATATATATAAATTGCAATTTTTTAATCGAAAACTATGCATAAACTACGGTAAGTACTAAAAATTCCATCTCTAGTATATCTGTTACAAATAAGGAACTATAGACCAAGACTAAGGATAAAAATAGTAGGTAAATAGTATATATATATATATATATAGAATGTTTCTTTAGTGTATTATGAGTTACTACATACATTTTAACTTTGGATTTAATAATTTATATATATATATATACAAATATATATATATATATATATATATATATATATATATATATATATATATATATATATATATATACATAGTAGAATGTCATATAACAGAATCTACCATAGTACAAATAGTACAAAATCAGATATCTAGACCAATAAGCGCAATGCAGCTTGAAATAGCCCAGAATAATATAATAGTGAAAATTGAAAGATTGGACATGAAGTCAGCCAACAGGTAATACATAAAAGGCCTAGGGGGATTGTGACCCCTAGTTCCCGTTTACAAGTCGACTTTTCCACCAATGGCAACACTCACGGAGCCATGCATTACCTGCGGTTAAATTCAGTACAACGTCGAAACAGAAGACGCCCATACGAAGTATATATCAAACGTAAAAGGAAAAAATCCCCCAACATAAGAGCAATATAATTGAAACGACACAAGACTAAACCTACTTAAAATATACGTACTGCAAATACAAATACCCTACTTCCATCCAAATCACTGACGTCAATTTTACACGCTTAAATAGTTCCTCGCTGTATCGATGCCATTTTATTTCCTGAAATAAAGGTGTTGCCAAAATCCTTACTGAACGCATCGAAAACTTTACTATGTACCACATTGTAACACTGACAAATAAATATTAAAGGATAATTTTCTGTTATTGCTTCCTTAATAAATATAGAATCATTTTTGATCCTATCCTTTCCATAAGAATGCATTCTTTCACTACGTTTAAAGTGATTAATGACTATATTGCGAAATATCCTGATACTTAAATTAGAATACCAGTTAATTATATAATGTATTCTAAAACTGTACTGTCTTCTTTTATCATAAATAGTATAATACGTTGTCTTGCTAGGTGTTAAATGTACACTTATATCCAGATAGTTGATTGCCTTTGTTTTATCCGAGATATTCTCAATAAGATTCAAGCAACCTGGATAAAAGGAAAAATCAAATTCATACCCGTCTGCTGTGTTTTCGTATGCTATGAGGATGTCATCAATAAATCGAAAGTAAACCATTTCTTTTATAAAGTGATTTCCTTGTTCATAATGGTGCAAATATAGATTTGCTAATAATGTCGAGCACCCTCCACCCATTGGCACGCCTTTAATTTGTTTGTAATATTCAGTACCATTATACAATATATTTTCATACAATACGATGTCCAAAACGTGTTTAAACTTTTGAATTGTGACACTTTGTTGTAATTCAAATGTCTCATGTATTTGCGTCAATATACTATATAGATCCTCCAAATTTATATTACTGAATAGATCTTGGAAATCATAGCTTCTATATAATTGGTTAGCAGGTAGTTTGTTCAAAATTCCCAAAACTTGATCGCTGTTTTTTATCATGACGGAACCATTTTTTGAAATATGATTCATTACAGGTTGTAGATATGACTTCAGTAGCGTATTAGCCCTTGTGGTATAAGTTTTAAATGCCACTGTAACTGGACGAAACTTCACTGGTTTTTTGTGAAGTTTGGGTATCAAGACCAAATACGGGTAGCGTATATGTTTCAAATCAATTCCAATTCGCTTATGAAGTGCACAAATTCGATTATTAATTTCATTATGTTGCACATTGAGCTTTTTATAGATTTCCTCATCTTGATAACTTTCTTTAAGAATCTTCATATAGTATGCTATGCATGTGAAAGTGAAATTAGATGCTGCCTTGTCTGTGTAGGTAACTGCATATTTGTTCCATAAATCATTCAGTTCGTCACGATTTACATTACTCTCTTCTCGTTTTTGAATTGAAGGTTGATAAAATCGACGAAATTGAAAATTTACACGATCTCGCCATTCATCAAATGCATTCATAGGCAAACTGTATTTTATTGCCATATTATATATAAATTCTTTCAATTCTTTATAATAATTCCCATATATATCATGAAATTCCTCTGACCTGAATTTAGTACCTTTATCAAATGCTTTTCGTAGTTGAATCGTATTAATCACGTTCAAATCGCCAGTCACTATGTGTTTATGATCATCATCTATAAATGGGCTTGATGTACACTGACACATCAGATTTTCATATTGTCCCATATTCTTACCAATTTTATTGTAATTATATACCTTACGTCCCATTGTCAACACATAACGGTATGATATACAAATATTAATTCCTCTAATAGGAAAGTGTCTTTGATGATAGTCTAAAATCTTTTTAAAAGGAACATTATTAAAAGTTCTATTTTTAAAAGTTGTCATTAAATATTCTTTATGTTGTATTGCATTAATTTCTTGATTTAAGTTGATGTTATATTGTGCTGCTCGCATTTTATAGAAAAATAAAATTGCATATAGAAAAATAAAATTGCAATATATATATATATATATATATATATATATATATATATAAATTGCAATTTTTTAATCGAAAACTATGCATAAACTACGGTAAGTACCAAAAATTCCATCTCTAGTATATCTGTTACAAATAAGGAACTATAGACCAAGACTAAGGATAAAAATAGTAGGTAACTAGTAGGTAAATAGTATATATATATATATATATATATATATATATATATATAGAATGTTTCTTTAGTGTATTATGAGTTACTACATACATTCTAACTTTGGATTTAATAATTTATATATATATATATATATATATATATATATATATATATATATATATATATATATATACATACATATATATATATATATATATATATAAAAAAATTTTAGATACTACAGCTTACTAAAATATGAAGGATACTATGCAAATATGATTAAATACAGAATTTAAAGTTATTAAGTAAATGGATTGATTCTTTAAATCTAATAAATAATAGTTTAAGCCAGACTAGCAATAATTACCATAATCTAAATAATAGTAAAGAATTAAAGAATAAATTAACATCTCTTAGAAATATAATAGGATTTCAAACTTTTGATTTTAAAGATCTTTTTAATAATATTAAGATATCTGATGTATATGATGTAATTTTAGCTCTATATAATGCTTATATTACACATCTTTCAAATCAAATTAAATTTATAAATTTTCCTAAACTTCTTCACTTTGTTATTTTCAATAATTATATTTTTCAAGGAAATAAATTATACTTACAAGTCTCAGGAGTTCCACAGGGTGGCTGCAGTAGCAGTATGTTAGCTAATTTATACCTTTATCATTATGAAAAGTCATTTACTTCAATAGATTATACTTTTTACAGATATGTTGATGATCTGATTTGCTTAGTACATACAGAAAATTATCTCATAGATATAGATTACTATCCAGACAATTTGGAATTAATTCCTAATGAAGCTACTATTAGTAAAAATGCTAATTTTTTGGATTTAAATCTTTTTATTGATCCTTCTAATAGAATTGTTACAAATTTATATGATAAAAAAGACTTTTATAATTTTAATATTAATAAAATCTTACCATTTAATTCCTGTAACTCGATTCAATTGTTTAGAAATATTACACTCAATCAGCTTTTTAGAATTTATAGATTATCTGATAAAAAATTTCATGCTATGCATATCAATAATCTCAAAATTACGAGCAATTTATATAAATATCCCTCTTATTTAGTAAATAGTATTGTTAAAAAATTTAAAATAGCTGGATTTTTATAATTCTTTTCATAGTATCATATAATTCTATTCATAGTATCATATAATTCTATTCATAGTATCTTATATTAGCCAGACATCTCCATTCTCTTGTATTTTTAATACTTTTTTTACATTCTCTTCCACTTCAGCATTACTATTATTTGCCCCTCCTTTTAGTAGCTCTTTTTGTATATTAAAACTTTTTCTTAACATTTCGCTTAACTGTTTTTCAATTCTTATGAATGGCAACAGTAAATGGTTTTTTATTTTTTCTTTACGAATGGCAACACTGGTCTCTTCTATCAGTGTTCGCGGTTTCGACGCGATTGTACATACGCTGTGCTTTTTCCAGGTATTCATTTTTTCTTTTTATTCCTTCTTTATGTATGTCGTCCAAGTAGAAATAGTTTATATACATATATATATATATATATATATATATATATATATATATATATATATATTAATTTTAAGAATTTTAATTTACTTGTATTATAAATACCAGAGCTTGATCATCTATTGAAAATGGTCTGTAGAGCAAATATGAAAATAAAATAGTCTGAAGTGAAAATTTGAAAACAAAATTGACTCTACGGCAAGCTTGAGAAAATTATAAATAGAACATTATAAATAAAACAGGTACTAAATAAGTGAATATAATCCCTTAACTATACACGCTAAGATTGAAATTTACATAAGTGTTATAAATCATATATGTAATACAGGTACTTAAGGTACTAATCCCCTTGTTCCCTGAATAAACATACATATATGATGTAAATGCATGAATAGTGTATAAAATGAAAAGTTTCAAACAGAAAAAATTGCACTTGGAGCTAGGCCTTTCTGGCTCTCAAAAGATGTTTTTTATATGAAAATGAATATAATTGAAAAAAGTGAAAAGCATTTCCGAAACCATGAACATTATCAAGGGAATGCTGCTGAAATTCTACGTTTCTGCGTGCATAACTGTAAATTGTATTACAGAACTATATGTATGTATATATATATATATATATATATATATATATATATATATATATATATATATATGTATATACATATATATATATATATATGTATATATATATATATATATATATATATATATATATATATATATATATATGTATATACATATATATATATATATATGTATATATATATATATATATATATATATATATATATATATATATATATATTGTTACGTGCTCTAACTCTGTAGGCGGGCGGTTAAGTGATAACCGAAGGGGCTGAAGTGCTGCAGGCGGGTCCGCATGGGATCGGGAAGACGAAGAGAAGCTACTTCGAATATTGGAGATGGTCGATGGAGGTATCCATAGGGAATTCCGGGCCTGTCAGCAACAGGTCTTGTAAGCATAGGGTGTCAAAATTGGAATTGTGATGACAGGCGAGGATTGCGCGTATGTTAAAAAGACGAATCATACAAAAGAAAAATAGCAGGTCGTTCTATTTGCATCTTTTATTTGATGGTGATGAATCATTTTAAGATGATACAATAAATTCCAAATATCTTTGTATTTTGCATCGAAAATCAAAAGTCGTTGGGTAGACTATGAAATCGAAACATTCAACAGGCATCTCGAACAAAAAATATGAATACATAATTTTTAATAAATATTTTTTATTTACGCCGAAGGCGAGAATATATTAATTCGTCAGTTCATAATATTTACGATTGCCTGACTAATAATTTTTAGGCTACGGCATATCGATATGTGCCCCGAGGGCAAACGCGTCCTACCTACTGAAGGTTCCATCGCCAACTAACTCTAATTGAATTTTTCATAAGTGTCTTAGTGTGAATGCGCGTGCTCGCGACGATATAAAAATAGTACCAATACATTTCAATGTGAAATGTATGTCCGGGTAAACATTCGAAGCGCCAGGAATGTATCATAACGCTAAGGGTTACCGATACAGACCGGGGTTAAGCAAAAAGTCGAAGATAAACAATTGGCGCTTTATCAATTTGGAATAAAAATGAAGACCAGAATTCCGAATCGAAACAAAATTAAACTTTGTCGAATGCAATAGAACAAAATGAAATTTTGAAATAGCGTTTTCTAAAATAAAATTTAGAAAAAATTAATTAATAAATAGGAGCAAGGGTTCATAATAACAATATGTATATATAATTTATAAAGAAAGCATATATAGTGCATAAGGACCAAAACGATATATATATATATATAATATATATATATATATATATAGTATGTGTGTATACATATAAAATGTATGTGTGTGTGTGTATATATATATATAATTTATAAAGAGAGCATATATAGTGCATAAGAACCAGAACGATATCTATAAATGCAACATCAAACCGGGGGCCGTATAATAATGTGCACAGGATGCAAACTTCATTAGTTAATGTATGATGATATGCAAAAAGTAACTAGAGGTCAGGAAAAGTATACCATTGGAAGATTTGGAAAACGAATATGAATCAATGAATAGTATGTATATCTGCTAGAAAGGTCTTCAAGGGCAATTCTAGACAGATATACTAAAAACTGTTTATATATATAAATATATACATATATATGTATATATATCTATATATATATATATATTTTCTTTTATACAAAAAAATATCTCCTCTGTAAAAATATTTAAAAATTCGACATCTCTAAATGCAGATATATTTAGTTGTGTGTGTGTAAATCAAACTTACTCATAAAAACTAGTCAACACAAGCAACCCGATTGTGGCTGTAGTTTCCCTGATCATTTACTGTACTTTTCATTATAAAAAAAAACAAAAAAACCACACCCTTTTGTTTATAAAAACACACTATCATTTTGTACATTAAAACCCATCCCGAACAGTCTTTCTAATCTACGAGAGAAAAAAAAAAAGGGGGGGGGGGGTTGCCCTAATCTAACATTATCAGAGTTTCAAAAATAGTGTACATTAAATTTCCATCAAATTCTGATGTACAAAAGCGAACAAATAGTACATGATTTTATACATCAAAACTTTAACATGTCACGTATTAATACAATATTTTGGTGATAAAATTATAGTACAGGCTGCCCCATTTAATTGGGTAACGGATATTCGCATATCCGGCTTATATGCATAGAATATTGTGAAACAAAAACGAACCCCCATAGAATTACTTATACATATACCCGTTTGTATAATCGCAAAGCAATCCCCAGTTAATTGCATAAAAGATGAGACACCAATCACGTAAACTTCAGTTTCAGTGTTGGAAGAAACGGGAGGAAAAGCGATAAATAGCCAAACTTGGCGACCTCCGGTTTTTCCCCATGTAGTTCAAAAGGTATATTCACAATAAATAGAAGGAATGTGTTATGCATATGGTAATACATTTCCACATATGGTAATAATTTTCCATAAGTTTCCACTGCATATGGTAATAAATGACTATTAATTATTATGTAAATTGCTATAAATGTTTTATATTCATTATATTTATAGTATACAATCAAGAGGGGTAATAATAATATTAATCTGTGTATTCGCTTCGTCGCATACAATAGAGTGGAACCAAACGTATGCAATTGGTCAACTGCGCGAAAAATTACTATTTATATTTAGTAATCGAGAGTAAAAACCTAGGTGAGCTTTCAAATGAAAATATCAATATAATTATTGGTAAAAACAGGCAGGATGAAAAGACATAAGTTCAAAAGTTAAAATATCTATTGCATATTCAAAAGAGATAATTCCCACTAGCTAATTTTACACTGGCTCTTGTTAACTATTTTATTATTCTGCATTTTTCATTTTAATTTGGATGCTCTAATTTTTTCATGTCATAAAAAGAGAAAAATTCTATTGTTCTTCAGTAAGTTATAAAAATGTTATTAATGATAATTTTTCTTTTTTAATTTAAGGGAAAATTCGTTTACTTAGCTACAACCATAGTTTTTAAGTTGGCCATGATTTTACTGGGGGGTTTGATTCAATAAGAAGAAAATATTTATATATGTTCAAAAATTTAACTTACTAAAACAGTTATCTTTGAAACATCTATTTCTCAAGCTCTACTATAGATACAGATTGAATAATGACTGATATAGATTCGGCATTATAATCCGGATGGAGGTAGGGATTTTGTAAAGATTTCCACTAAATTTTTTTTCCCATTTCCGGTTAATATATATATATATAGTTTATATATATATATATGTGTGTGTGTGTGTGTGTGTGTTAATTGAAGCACATTGGCTATAGATAGAGCTTAGATGACAACTGATATGGATTCAGCATCAAATTAAGAAAGATGCATTGTGGTTTACTAAGAATTTTTTCTACTGTGTCAAACAATTTTCGTTGAAACATCTATTTCTCAGGATCTGCTATAGATAGGGCTTAGATGATGACTGATTTGCATTCAAAATAATATTTTAGAGGAGGTAGAGTGATTTATTAAGGATTTTTACTTCCGGTTCAAAAAAATTCTTGAAACACCTATTTTTACTTTCCCTGCAATGCATGGTAATGTGTAGGGAAAGCATTGGAATCATGCCGAAGATCGCAACTTGAGTTTTCGGCGGATCCACACGTTTCGAGACTTCTAGAAAACGAAAACACTATTTTTAACGTGACGTCTGTGTGTGTGTGTCTGTGCAATGTATGTATCCATTCAAACTAAAAAAACTAATGGACCGAATTTCATAAAATTTGGTAAGTAAGTCACTTGGGTGAGATCCTGGTGCTGATTAGTTTTTGGTAGGATTCGTAAAACCAGAACCCGCCTTTTTTTGCGGAATGGTCCGTAAAAATTTCATGTATCCACTCTAGCAAAAATACTAATTGACCAAATTTCACAAAATTTGGTAGATATGTTACTTGTAGGATGCTCGGGTGCTGATTAGAATTTGGTACGATTCGGAAAAGAACAACCTGCCTTTTTTACAAAAATGGCCCGCAAAAATCGTCAAAATCTAAATTAAAAAACTACGTATGCTCAAATATATCCATTAAATGTTTGTTTTATACGTAATTTTTAATGAAAAAAAGAATAAGACCAACCTCATTACTCTAGGGCTAGCAGTTCTCGATATATTTTAGCTTTTTCGTATTTTCTCAACCCCACCTTTGAAAATAAGTCCAGTTATCAAATGAGAACTAAAAGAGAATTAAATTCAATTAAAATAAAGAAAACGTGGATATAAGTCTGCAGGGGAAGTCATGTGCTGCCCACATCAGATTTTTACTTTCCCTGCAATACATGGTAATGTATAGGGAAAGTATTGGAATCGTGACGAAAATCGCAAATCGAGTTTTTCGCAAATCGCAAATCGAGTACACGTTTCGAGACCTCTAGAATACGAAAAAACTAGTTTTAGCGTGACGTCTGTGTGACTGTCTGTCTGTGCAATGTATGTGTCCACTCTAACTCAAAAACGAATGGACCGAATTTCATAAAATTTGGTAGGTAAGTAAGTCACTTGTGTGTGACCCTGGTGCTGATTAGGTTTTGGTACGATTCGGGATAAAACAACCCGCCTTTTTTTGCGAAATGGCCCGCAAAAATTGCCTGTATCCACCCTAACTAAAAAACTAATTGATCAAATTTTACAATCTTTGGTAGATAAGTTACTTGTGGGATACTCTGGTGCTGATTAGATTTTGGTACAATTCGAAGAACAACTTGCTTTTTTTTTACAGAAATCGCAAAAATCTGAAAAAAAAAAGAAAAAAGACTACGTATGCTCAAATGTATGAATTAAATTCTTGTTTTATACGCAATTTTTAAACAGGAAAATCATATAACCAACTCCATTACTTTAGGCTTAACCGTTCTCAAGATATTTGAGATTTCTTCCATTTTTGTTACTTCGGTTTCGGAAAAATGTCTAATTACCAAATAAAAACAAAAATTGATTTAAAAATGCAAATTTAGTGTTATTTTGTGCAATTAAACTCAATCTAATGAATTATTAAAGAAATAAAGGAAAATGAATTTGAGTCTGCAGGGAAAGTCATGTGCTGCCCACATCAGATTTTTTTAAGATTAGCTATAGACCGAGTTTTGATTATGATATAGATTTGGCATCGAATTTCAGAGAGGAAAGGGGATTTATTAAGCATTTCCACTTCCAATTATGGGGATGCCAGTTCCAGTTTTTCCAAAAATTCGTATGACTATACGAAATAAGTGTGGGGAATATATATAAAATAAAATTATAATATGAACTTCCAATGATAGAAAAGAGAGAAGTTGTAACTTATAAAACCTTAACGTAAAAAATGCTAACATAAAAGGAGGCATAAAATAGAGAATCATTTATCCAGAGGAAAATAAAATACATATATCTAGTCATCAAGCTAAATATATTCAACTTATATCAATGGTGAGAATTCGAAAACTGGAAAACAAAAAATAACCAAGCATTAAAGCAATACACGTGGATAAGCACTAGGCCTAAAAAGTGTTCACTTAAAAAAAAAAATTGTTTTTAAGTCCAAGTATATATTCAAAATGAACAAAAAGTTAGTTCTGAAGATATATATATATATATATATATATAAAAATACCGTAGTATACTTAAAAAATCTGATGTGGGCAGCACATGACTTTCCCTGCAGACTTACATCCACGTTCTCTTTATTTTAATTAAATTTAATTCACCTTTAATTCAATTTTCGTTCTCATTTGGTAACTGGACTTATTTTCAAATATGGCGTAGAGAAAAAAACAAAAAAAAAAATATCTCGAGAACGGCTAGTCCTAGTGTAATGGGTTGGTCTTACTCTTTTCTTCGTCAAAAATTACGTGTAAAGCAAGCATTTAATGCATATATTTCAGCATACGTAGTTTTTTATTTTAGATTTTGTCGGTTTTTGCGGGCCATTTTGCAAAAAAGGCAGGTTATTTTTTTCCGAATCGTACCAAAATCTAATCAGCACTAGGGTTACCCACAAGCTATTTATATACCAAATTTTGTGAAATTTGGTCTATTAGATTTTTAGCTAGAGTGGATACAAGCTTTTGCGAGCCATTTCGCCAAAAAAGGCGGGTTCTTTTATCCCGATTCGTACCCAAAATTAATCAGCACCAGATTCGTCCACAAGTGATTTACCTACCAAATTTTATAAAATTTGGTCAATTACTTTTTTAATTAGAGTGGATACAAAATCTGCACAGACACACACACAGATGTCACGCTAAAAATAGTTTTTTCGTATTCTAGAGGTCTCGAAACGTGTAGATCCGTCGAAAACTCGAGTTCCGATTTTCGGCATGATTCCAATACTTTCCCTATACATTATCATGTATTGCAGGGAAAGTAAAAATTAAGGATACTTTGCAAATATGCAAATGTAAAAAAAATGAGTACAAAGGAATAACAATGCAAAATACATTTAATTTATTGCGCAAATGCAGCTAATAAATAAAATGATTTCAATAATAATAAAATTTTCTTTTATCGATTCTATACCATTGATTTTTGATAAATTTCTTTAACTTGATGATTCGAAATTAGTACTTTTTTCCATTTGCTTGAAGATTTGCTGATTTATACTTTTATTTTGTAAGCTTGTTAGAAAGTTAGGTTTTTCGAGTTACAGCTTCTCAATTTTCTTTCATTGGACTTTCAAACTTTTATTATATATATATAAATATAAAATTAAAAGGAAATAGTCAGAAATGAATATAGTATACACATCGCTATTGAAGACTCCTTCATAAATTTTTTGTTAAAAAAAAAATCCCAGCAAATGATTGGGTGTTTTTTAAGCGGGATTTCCACTGAGGGAAACGAGTTAGGTCCAATCCTATATGGTTTGACTCGGACCGTTGGTTGGGCCGGTTTTAAGCCTGAGAGAGCCGAGCCAGTGAAGACTTCTAACCGTATATAACCCGTCTCAAAAAGAAATGTTCAATTTAGGAGATTCAACGACATTGGAGGAACGATCTAAACCAGTTTGAGAGAACCTTGAAATGTGTTCGGCAGCTGTATTTATTTTAAGAAAGAATATGCAACCTCATGTTCATCTTAATAATAATAGAGAAAAAGAGAAAAAAATATATGCCTTGGTTTTTTAACACACATAGCAGAGAATAGCAGGATCCGGACACAATTTGAGAGAAATAAGTGCCTTGGCGAAATTCAGCCGAACGTAATATATATATATTCTCCCCCTGATTGATGAATCTCTATTTTTTACATTTTTTTACGTAGTTAGCTTATATTTTAAACCATGGTTATATGAGATACAACTTATCTCTAATCTATCATTGGAATTTCATATAATATTTTTATTATATATATATTGAAAATTTGTTTGCATTTTTCGTATACAAATCTCCAGTTCTTAACGAATTTCTTTTTTTCAAATTTGATATTAGTAATTAATAAATTTAGTCTCTGAAGCAAAATATGCGAAAGGGCCGCCCATCAAAATTTTATTTTTCCCAAAGCTAAAATTTAACTAAAGTTTTGGGACCCCCTATAGAAAGAAGCATTTAAAATGTTTTTATTTTACTTTTATATATTTTATTTTGTTGGCTATTTTCATAAGCTAAAATAATTTGAAATTTTTGGTATTTTCCTTAATTTTTATCTTCTTTATGGAGCTTTACTGGTTTTTTTTAAATGTTTGTCATTCATATAGGTAATTGAATGAAAATTATTTTCAAACGTACTAAAATAGTTTGAGAAACTCTTCATTGCTTCAGTTTGTATTAAAAATTCACTAGAATCTTACACCATTTACGCTTTGTGTGCTATTTTCCGCTGTGAAGTGAAGACATAGTTAGATGCACACGTTTTACCGCGTCCTGGCTCCCGCCTTGGTGCGTGATAGGACCCTGCGTTTCCCCCCCCCCCCCCCATTTAACAGGTATGAATATTTTTTGTAACATTGTTTTTGTATTTATCATAAAAATCAGTACGCATAATTGCTGTAATAACTATAAAATACTTTTATTTTTCAAGAAAGTTTTTTGGGAAAAAATTGTGCTGTTCTGGTCGTCGTTCACAGTTCGCTCTGGTTTCGTGCTCACTGAGCATCTCATAGCCTGCACTATGTTGGTGAGCGGTAATGAGAAGAGCGATTAAAAAATGACTACTATCCTATGCGCAATCGATTGAGAAAGTTTGCAGTACCTCTAGCGGCGAATGGACGAAGTTAGATCTCCTATCTCGGAAAAGAAGAAAGATGGGCGAAAATTTTCAAATACAAAGTTTCAGAGCGTTCTGGACAAATTCTAATATTTTTTTCTGATTTTAAAACAAAAGTCACTTTTGACTCAAAAAAACGATTTTTGGTTTTTAAATTCTCGCATAGTAAAAAGTACTCAGAATTTCGACTAATAATTTACATTTTTAGAAAGGTCAAACATCTGGCATTCTTACAAGTCCAATCTGGTCAGGAAATATTCCGTATTGCCCACAGGATCGGGATTTTAAAAGTTTCCGAATTTCAATTTCTTGGCGTTCCGCTCGGCGTGCCGCTTCGTTTCTCCCCCGCTGAAAGAGGGAAGGTGGTGGGTGGGGACGTCAAGGTGGAGGTGACGTCACGGTTCTGAATAAGCAACATCATCAGGTAGCGAACAGGCTTAATTAATATGGTCATTTTAAATCGCAAATTAGCGCGCGGGAACGACCCACTTACACCTTATGGTTAGCGCGCGGGAATTGCACGCGGTAGGCCCGGGTTCGATTTCCAAAATTGCCGCCGTGTTCACGCGGAGTAAACATGTGGGTCTGTAAGTCCTTCCGAGAGGTTGGTGGTTGGGGAAGGAGGATACGGTCCCCGTGGCTGCCTCTCCCACTGGGTTCCGGTCTAAATTCGGTGAATAAAAAGAAAGTTATGGAAAATGTCGCGGAGGGCGAAGTACCCCAGTGGTTAGCGCGCGGGAATTTCACTCGGTAGGCCCGGGTTCGATTCCCGCCACTGCCAAAACTGCAGCCATGTTCACGCGGAGTACGATCACGTTAAACATATGGGTCCGTATGTTTTTCCGAGAGGTTGGTGGTAGGGGAAGGAGGGTATACGTTCCCTGTGGATGCCTCCCCCACTGGGTTCCGGTCTAAATTGGGTGGCACATCCTGGCCGTCCAACCAGTTACCTTACACCTTTATGGTAGGTCGCGCCAACGAGTTTGCCACGGTTGGAATTTTGTCACGATCAGCATTTTCAAGGGTTGCGAACAGGCTGGTCGCCAAAGGCGGCTAGTATTTAATATGAAGAGACGCGTCGTTTGTACATAACATGCACACAGACGATAATGAATGAGCTTAACGAAAAGCGATGATTATGTGCAAATGTCTCCTTATACTGAAGTACTTTTGAAGAAAATGGCGTAAAATATGCATGAGAAAATAGTAATGCGTGTAAAAATATAATTTTAAATAATTTAGAATTATCCTTTTCGTATAAAACAAGGGGACTCCGCCCCCTGCTCGCTGACGCAAGCCAACCTCCGTAACTCGTATCGCAGTCACCAGGTTTCGCCTCCTACTCGCTGGTTCTTACTGAACTTACTCGCACTGAAATCGCTTCGAGCTCTTTCGTTCCGCCTGCTACACAGGCGTAATATGCCCGTTGGGGCAGTCCCTTGCTCGCGGTTACTCACCAACCCCACATCTCGCTATACGTTTTGCCGGTTGTTCTTAATACAGTGAAAAAAAATCGCGTTTCTTTTGTTTAAAACAATAATTTAAAATTTAAATATTACTTCTTTTGATATGGCAACAGCATTATTTTTATCCGATTGGAACCAAAATAGAAGGCGACACATAGCAATGTATTTCAAATCATCATGCCACATTTCAAATAACCTGATGTTATAAGTCCGGCGCTAGCCTTGATAGAAAGTCTCTATTTTAAAAGGAATTGGGTCAGCGGCAGCAGCATCTAGCTTTTTTTAATATAGAGATAATAAATACTGTGTAATAATGGCAGACAAATGATTCAGCACGATAATTATCTCTTTCTGTCGACATCATTTTAAAAACTGTAAACAGCAGAAAATTGTGCATATGCGTTAGAGATATAAAACCTATTAAATAGAATTTGAAATACAATTCCAACGAGGGACCGGCATTTAGGTCACGCGATGAGGGTTCAATTAGCTCTTTGGTTCAATCGAGTTGTTTGTTGGTACGTTTCTTTGCTGAGTGAGCGAGAGCTCTACTTGGGGTCCCCAAGCGGTAATAAGTTTTGAGTAGCTTGTATTATTCAATTTTCACAGAGTAAAATAATTCTAGAGCTCCTCTCAGCAGTTGGGGCTCTAATCGACCGCTTATTATCAGCAAACCCGCCCCAGCATTTTAGGTCAATAAAAATAAATGAAAATGTTTAAAACCACTGGTTCAACCAGTTTTGAAAGAGCAAAATACTCATAACAATCATGTGTTCATTTTCTCCGACCACGCATAAGCAATCCTACGCGCATAGAAGATTTTAGTAAACAAACACAGCGTGATATTCTCGAACACAAGCGGTTTCCAGCACAATGCCATTCATATAATCTCGAGAAAGAGAATTACAGGATTACTCGCGGCTTTAAAACTCCTCGAGAAAGAATGGGAAAAGAAAAAAGAAGAAAAAAAAATCAAGAACTTTCAAGAGCAAGGCCAAGTTCTCAGAGTTGGTCACGCGAAGTTCAGAGCGGACGCAACCCCGGTTGGCATTGTCAAGAATATTCACAGACTATGATTAAGAAGAAAAATAGAGAATTAAAAGTTTGATGGGGCTAGTGCACGACTTACGTAGCACGCGTGGTCTGTTTATGTACCACATAGTTTCTCTAAGTTAGGGGGTCCCCAAACTGCGGGCTGAATCTGGACCGCGAATGCTTTGACTATATATATATCTTATATATTTTAAGTTATGGTTCAGTTACAACTTATCTCTAATCTATCATTGGAATTTCATATATTTTCATTATATATATATATTAGTTATAGTACATTTCATTCTTTTTTTATAACTTTTGGCTTATATGTTACAATTTATCTCTACTATTTCTTTGGATTACACACACACACACACATATATATATACCATGCCGAAAAAAAAAGGAACAACACTAGACTTAATTTAGAGCTTAATTTAAATTAGATTCCTCATCAGGTCTGAGCATCAATCATAATTATTTTTTAATATGAAAACTTGATTAAGTTATATTCTTTGTTGCCAGAAAGTAAAAATAGTAATGTTTTTTAATGTATTTTGTAGTAAATAGCATTCTAATGCAGCATCCTAAGCCTGCAAAAAACTTACAATATTTTTTCTTCAGATCAAATGATTCTATGTTTAACAAATCCACTTATTCTGGAGGCTGAGTGCCGGTTTAAAAGACCTTTTTTTAGAGTGCCATCGTCGAAATTGAACTTTCTGTTTAGAACTCAAATGTGTTATATGTGGTTCACATATTTTAATGATATTTTTTTGTTTTCTTCATCAGAATTTTCCATTTATAATTTATGGCGGCTATATAGATTTTATGGAAGTGCTATTACAGGGTTACCACGCTTCAAGCAGAAAAAAAAAAAGGTCTTTTCAAGGAAGGCAATTTCTTTTTTCTTTTTTTTTTATAAGGCTACTTAGAACTTAGAAATATAGTCAAAGAAAAATTAAACAAATATACATTAGAGAGAGAAAAAATACAAGTATTATTAAATAAGTATTTTTAAAGAATATAAAATATATTCTTCTATAAACACCCTTTTAAATATACTTTTCTACACTAAACAGAAATAAATAGTATGGATATACGTCAACTTATTAAACTTTAAAATCAAAGACAACCAAATATAGGTTTAAAAGCCCTTTAATAAAACCTCCGCTCCTCGACGTACAAAATTACACGACCAAAGCGCTTTCGGGCATCACTGTACCCTTTCATCAGTGGCGAGCTACTGTTGAAGCTACAATCAGCGAATACTGGTTTCCTAGTGATTTTTAAATACAGTCGAATGTTCGAAAGCCCCCCCCCCCCCCCTTCTCTCCCAATTTGCAAATGAATATTTCAAAAAAACAGGCCCGTCAACATTGATAAATAAATAATCATTTTATACGTAATTTTTCATTGGAAAACAAATTCGAACAAGCAAACTTTAGAACTCTAGAAAACAAACTTTAGAACTCTAGCAAGAACCGTTATTGAGATATTTCACGTTTTTTAAACAAATACATAAAAAAATTACACAGACACAAAAAAAAGTTATTATAAAATATGTTTGTTCACTTTCCATATTCAATATTATGTAATCAATCTATTAACAGCATTCTCCTAAATCTAAATTGTTCCATTCAAGAGAGAAGGCACTTTTTGTAAAAGTTTTATGTTGTGACGCGAAAGAATTCGACAATAGTGATTTCACGGGATATTAATTGCATGTCAATCGTATTGTGATGAGGATTTTGCACGTAAGTATGAAATAATCATTCTGGTCTGAACTCACAAGTTGCCAAAAGCGTCCAATTTCAGTTGACGTGGTGTTAATTCAATGCCAAAAATACTGTACACTATTATTTTGCAATGAAAGAAGTATGTAGGAAAAGTCATGTGCTGCCCACAACAGATTCCCCCTCCCCCTTCAAATGTGTAATGCTTGCAATAGCAAAAAAAATTATATAAAATAGTAAATTTCAGTAAAATTTAAGCGTAAAGAGCTTGAAGAAAAATTTTCAAAACATTAGCCGCATTTTTGTGGTTAAGCCAAAAATATCGCCAAATGGCTCCCGTTTTTATAATTAAGTTGACTTGTGCACAGAATCAAATTCGAGATTTTTACCTGATCCGGCCAGAATGCATTTATCTACACATGCATAAATCGAAGAATCCAGTCTAAAACTAAAGTATATCCAAATATGTCTAAAATAAAATTTGCTATCTTAGTGCTCAAAATTAAATAAAAAGCTGGGCTCTGACCATTTCTCCTTACACCATAGGCGTTTTTTTCAGGATTTTGCAAAAAGAGTGGGGTAAACGATCGAATGGACAGCAGAATGCAATTACAGATATACTACTGCCAATGTGTAACTAAATGCAAATTTTCTGACAATGGGTAGATTGGGACCCCCACTCTCTCCTTCTCCTTCACCAAGACTCTCTCCTTCACCAAGGGCTTGATCAAGTCAAAGTGGGGCCCAGGGCCTCGCATTAATTCGGGGCCCACATACCGTCACGGCGGCATATCAAACACATGCAAAACATCACATAAAAAACTTACGGGCTCAAGATCATAGCTCTGAAGGCCTTTTTGTAGAAAAGTTATATTTACAGTAATATGTGTACAGTTTAAAACAATTAACATATTTTATAATTTAAAATAACAACTATCATTACCAGTTTTAAATTAATTAAAAAAATATTTCTGCTTAATTTCTTTTTATCACATACAAGATTTTTGGGGACCCTTAAAATTTGGGGGCTCAGAGCCGCGGCTCAGGAGGCCCCTGCGTTAATCAGGCTCTGCTTCCACCCCTTCCCGGTCCTTTACAAAGGTTGAAATTTATACATAAAGAGTTCCTAGGTAAGTTTTAAAGCACACTAATAACTCTGAAAAAAAGAGTTCCTGAGTGTACACGTCAAGTCTATGTATAGTAAAGCAACCATGTGAGATTGAATGAAAGTGATTGCAGCGCTCCTAGCGGATCATTAAAAAGTTAGATTCACGAACTCGCCAACAAAGTGAGGTAGAAAAAGAATGTCAATTACAATATTGTAGAGCATAATCTAATAAGTAGAAAACGACCCTAAAACTATTACAAAACGCAATTGTTTGACACAATATGATTATTGGTCAAACAGGCAGGAATGATACAATAAATTGCACTTGCATGTACGGCATTCTAGTATAAAGTGTATTAAGAATTCTCTCCATCAACAACTCACACCTGAGTTCGAAACAATTATTGCACAATTATTTACAATTAGTCGCTGTGCACCTAACCGATGAAGTATGAAATATATTTATTGTCATTGCGTTTTGTGCTTTCCTGGAATAGATTCCTACTCATTAGACAATGAATGCTCCATAACTTTGTTATTCGGTCTTTTCTTTTTCATCTATCTCTCTTCGTTGTCGAGTATGTTTTCCTAACTTTTTAGATTCTCCGTTGGAAGCGCAGTAATCACTTTTATTCGATCGGGCATGGTTACTCTGCTATAAATAGACCTAACGTGCACATTCATGGTCTTTTCCTTACAAAGTTAAAGGGGTATTTAAGAAATTTCTGAAGAATCCTGTTTACGTTTACATTGAACTAAAGTATTCAAAATTGTATTGAGGGATAATTGAATTACATTTGCTAAATCTTGACCATTTCTTTTTAATCAAAATAATAATTTTATGTAATTTTTCCTGTAATTTCGTCAATTTATTACTTTTCATGCATACGTAGTATAGAAAAAGTATTGTAGCGGGGTTTAAAATTCGAATACGAGTTTTCGATGTAAAAGCACGTTTCACGCATATCTGACCTCGAATCGAACCTTTTTGAGGTGATGTCTGTGCGTGTGTGCTTAAAGTATGTGAGTATGTGCGAGTCTGTGGACGCTATATCTTACAACCAAATGGTGCGTTTTTAACATAACTTGGTAAGATATAAGATTACTAAAATCGATAAATACCTGAACCCTATTGATTTTGAACGCAATCGAATGTTCCAAAGACCCCCCACCCCCCAATTTTCGAATGAAATTTTGAAAAAAAATCAATAAAAAATCAGAACATTTAATAATGTTACATAAATAATCATTTCCTGTGTATAATATTTCAATAAAAAATGAATGACACGAACTTTAGAACGCTAGCATAAACCGTTCTTGAAATATTGCGCTTCACATAAACTTATAAAAAAATTACATAAAATGAAAAAAATATTAACTACTGTGAAATATGTTTACGTTACATATGCAATATTATGTGACAAATTTGTTAACATTATTCTCGTGGATCTAGTTTGTTCCATTCACGAGAGAAGATACTTTGTGTAACTGTAATAGTTTCGTATTTAGACGTTCAACAATTCAAAGGATTTTAAGGAATAATCTAGCTAAAACAAGTTATCGTTTGTTATCAATTTAATAGAGGAAAATTTGTTTGCAATTCAAACATGTAACTTAAATACGTATATCCTGAACAACGCGATGATCATTTTGGTGAATTTATTTACTTTCCCTACATACAGAATATAATGAAACGGGAAAACATTGTGGCGGGGTCGAATTCAAGTTTCCAACGGAAGAGCACGTTTAAAGCATCCCTGAACTCGAATAGATCATTTTTGAGGTTATGTCTGTGTATATTCGTAAGTCTGTGGAGACGATATCTTCGAATTGAATACCTTGGTGGGTGATGTCTGTGTGTGTACGTCCGTCAGTTTGTGGGGACGCGATATCTCATAATTGAATGAAGCGTTTCATAAACAATTCGGTACGATTATTACAATCAATAAATACAGAAATCCTATTGATTTTTAACGCAAGCGTATGTTTGGAAGATCTACACCACACCTACCAATTTGTGATCATACAGGAATTGCTTTTAACGAACGAACAACTCAATTTATTTACAGATATATGTATAGATATAACTTGTTATATCTATATATAATCCATAAAGACCATACATAATCTGTACATATTATTTAGCAAGTTATATCTTATATATAACTTGTTTTCAACATATATCGAAACAAATAAGGGAATCTGACGTGATCAGCACATGATTTTGTCTATATAACGCAATGAAATATGGTGTGCAAGATCTACGGCAAAATGTTTTTATTATCGCTTTATCACTACATAAATTGAAATTTGGCACTTTTGGTAACTCAAACAGAATAACTTATTTGTCCTAATTCTCACCAAAATGTAATTGCTATTTAATAGATATCCAGTGAAAAAAATTTATTAGCAATGAGCGTCAAAATATAAAACTATTACAAAAAGTATATTTTCTGGTAAATGGAACGTACTTGATCCACGAGAATGATATTAACAGATTTGCTACATAATACTGCATATGGAAAATGATGATATTAACTATTTTTTTAATTTTATGTAATATTTTGACGAGTTTATTTGAAAAACGTACAACATCCCGAGAAAGGTTAGCGTTCTGAAATTTGTATCATTTTCTAATGGAACGTTATGTACGAAATGATTATTTATTTATCATTAGTAAAGGCACTGACATTTTAATGATTTTTTCACGAGAATGATATTAACAGATTTGCTACATAATACTGCATATGATATTAACAGATTTGCAGTATTATGTGATTTATTTGAAAATTGGGAGAGGGGGGGGGGGGGGGGTATGTTAAGAACATTTGATTGCTTTTTAAATCAGTAGAGTTCCAGTACTTACTGATTGTAACAATAGTACCGAATTTTTTCGAAACTCATTAATTTGTTCAAGAAATATCGCGTCCACACAAACGTACATAAACGAACACTAACATACACACACAACACAAACACACACTAACATACACACACAACACAAACACACACTAACATCAATACACACTAACATACACAAACACACACTAACATCAATACACACTAACATACACAAACACACAGTAACATACACATACACACAGTAACATACACAAACACACTAACATACACAAACACACATTAACATACACAAACACACATTAACATACAAAAACACACAACACACATTAACATACACAAACACATATTAGCATACACAATTTTTCCGAATTTTTTCGAAACTCATTAATTTGTTCAAGAAATATCGCGTCCACACAAACGTACATAGACGAACAGTAACATACACACACAACACAAACACACACTAACATACACACACAACACAAACACACACTAACATCAATACACACTAACATACACAAACACACACTAACATACACAAACACACACTAACATACACAAACACACAGTAACATACACAAACACACTAGCATACACAAACACACATTAACATACACAAACATACATTAACATACAAAAACACACAACACACATTAACATACACAAACACATATTAACATACACAAACAGACACTAACACAGAAAACCTCAGAAATGTTCGATTAGAGTTCAAGAATACTTAGAACGCGTAAACCTGTCGAAAAATCGAATTCGAATTATCGACCCCAATTCATTATACTTTTCCTATACACTATACTATGTATACAAAGAAAGTAATAAGTAGAATGTATCACATCTTTGCAGATAAATAAATGGAATTAGATCGTTTTATTACTGTAAATAAGACAAGTATATTATAAAATGAGATAATATAAACAAACTTTCAAGAAAAAAAATATAGGCTTGTTTTTATTATTGATCTTTGTAGCGAAGACATCAATTAACACAAACAAATACTCAAAGATAGGCCCGGATTTGAAGTTTTACGATAGAATTTTTATTGTAATCCTTGATTAATTAAATTATTTTTATGAAGTATATAAAATATGGTAAAAATATATTATCTACATCTATTAATTCTTAATAAATGACACAAATTGGATGTTTTGAAATGTCAGTAATATACCAATATCAACGCTTGCAGCTTCTTACAATTGCTGCTACTTACGGAAAAAGAAAAAAAAATGCTCACCTGCTAAACGCTGCCGGCGTTTTCTGTCAATCAACGGATGCAGCACCGAATACTTTTTCCTCAGGTAAAAGTTATAGAACATAGAAGTATCAATCAGAACACAACATGATACCATCCTATCCCGATGTTAGTCATCTTGAACAATAACAAAAACATTTGTTATAGTACCATATCAAAATACGGACATGTTGACAATTCCAAGCGTACAACTTGCTTCTTCAATTAAATTCTTCTGATCGCGGTACAGCAGCAGCGAATTCGCTGATTCGTCCGCGGGGTTGCCAGACTCAAAACTTTTTTTTCTCGCCAAACCGTTCCTGTCTTGAATCGCCAAATCTGTGATTTTTGAGAGTCACACAAGAATGAATACAGGGGATTCGGAATAATTGTAATTTCTATATAAACGGAATAATTAAAATATTTATTATTTTGTGATCGGGCCAATTCTATAAGAGTTTTAAAAAACATTCAGCAGTTAAAAACCATCAGCAAATTTCCAACCTTTTCTTTAGTTTCCCTGAGAAAATCGCATACACTAAGGTGAGGACAGACGGAAGGATGTGATCTGATTTAAGTTGTGAGATACAATCAGCTGACCTAATCTAAAGATTTTCATATATTTGAAGAAAACGAATTTACTCGGATAAAAGGTAAACTAGGTATATTATTTATAAATATAAAGAATAAAATTTAATTTCGAAAGATACAGAAGCATGATTTAACAGAAATAAATACTCATTTTTTTTTTCTTCAGAAATAATTATTTCAACCAATAAAATAAAAATAAAAAGTATTATTAAAAAAATAAATAAATGAATAAATAAAAAATATTATGGAATTCAGGACCGAAATTTCGAGCAGGACTTTGTCCCCCTTATAAAACGTTTATTCTCCTATACATTTGTTATAAAGACAATTAGTATACCGTATTACAAAACACACAGCTTTGCGAATTATTTCAAGATATGTATTACTTTCCCTACACATATGGTATCATGTATAGGGAAAGTATTGTGACGGGGTCGAAAATTCGAATTCGAATTTTCGACGGAAGAGCACGTTTCAAACATCCCAATACTTTAATCGAACGTTTTTGAGGTGATGTTTGTGTACATGTATGAGGTGATGTGGGTGTTCGTGAGTCTGTGGACATATTTTACGAACGAGGGAAGAGTTTCGAAAATTATTTGGGACAATCGTTACAATTAGCGAATACTGGAATCTTGCCAATGTTAAACGTGATCGAATGCTCAGAAGACACCCAATTTTTTCGAATATTTTTTTTACAAAATCAAATTAAAATCAAATCCTTCAAATTTTAAACGCGATCGAACGTTTGGAAACTCCTAAATTTTCGAATGAAATTTTGCAAAAAATAATGCAAAATCAGGACATTCAATAATGTTAAACAAATACGTACGTGTTTTATACGTAATGTTTTATTCTAAAGCGAATGACACACACTTTAGAACGAACTAAAACCGTTCTCGAGATATTGCACATTTATCAAATAAATGTATCTAAAAACAAAAATGAACAGTATTAAAAAAAATGAACAGTATTATGTATCATCAAATACATAAAGCTTGGCGATAAATTTAGCAGTCTTGGCGACTCATTTCGCGAATTATAGCTAACTCAGCGATTTTTTTTAATGTGATGCCAAATTGGCGAAAATGACGCTAAAGTTACGAAAATACGCCAAAATGATGAAAAAATAATTGACATATTTTAATATAATGGAGTCTATTACTTAGCAGATGTTAGCAATATTTCAAAATGTCAAGTTATTTTTGAACGAAATAAAAGTTAATTGGGTACTTCAAAATAATTTTCCATGCTCCGTCCAGAAAAACGGCAAATATCAGTGTACTTTTCAACATTAAAAACACTGTACCCATAGATCTTGCTCATCATTACTCCATTGATAAAAGTAAATTATTTGCATTATGTAGAGAAAGTCTTATATTGTCCACATTTCTTTTTTTAATTGTAATATTGGTGAATCGCTTTAAATTATTCGATAAGTCAGTGGTTGAAGAACTTCCTCCAGAGTTTGACATTTGTTTTTTTTTAAAATCTAAATTGAAGTTTTGATACTTAATCATAAAAAAAAAAATTCTGATGTGGGCAGCACATGACTCTCCCTACAGACTTATATACACATTATATTTATTTTAATTAAATTTAATTCACTTTTCATTCAATTTTCGTTCTCATTTGGTAACTGGACTCATTTCCAAAGTTGGCGTGGAGAAAAAACGAAAAAACTAAAATATCTCGAGAACGGCTAGTCCTAGTGTAATGGGGTTGGTCTTATTCTTTTCTTCGTTAAAATTTACGTATAAAACAAGCATTTAATGGATATATTTGAGCAAACGAGTTTCTTATTTTAGATTTTGACGATTTTTGCGGACCATTTTACAAAAGAAAGGCAGGTTATTTTTTCCCAAATCGTACCAAAATCTAATCAGCACCAGGGTAACCCACAAAAGAGTTATCTATCGAATTTTGTGAAATTCGGTCCATTAGTTTTTTAACTAGAGTGGATACAGGCTTTTGCGGACAATTTCGCAAAAAAAAGGCAGGTTCTTTTATCCCTAATCGTCCTCCAAAACTAATCAGCACCAGATTCGGCCACAAATGATTTACCTACCAAATTTTATGAAGTTTGGTCAATTAGTTTTTAGTTAGAGTGGATACAAAATCTGCACAGAGAGACAGACAGACTCACAGACACGCACACAGCCGTCATGCTAAAAATAGTTTTTTTGTATTCTAAAGGTCTCGAAATGTGTAGATCCGTCGAAAACTCGAGTTGCGATTTTCGGCATGATTCCAATACTTTCCCTATACATTACCATGTATTGCAGGGAAAGTAAAAATCTGATGTAGGCAGCACATGACTTTTCCTGTAGACTTATATCCAGGTTCTCTTGATTACTTTCTTTATATACATAATGTATAAGGATAGTATTGTGACGGGGTCGGAAATTCGAATGCGAGTTTTCGACGGGAGAGCACGTTTCAAGCATCCCTAATCACGAATCAAACATTTTTGAAGTGATGTCTGTGTGTGTGTGTGAAAGTGTGTGTGTGTGTCAGTGAGTCTGTGGAGACGATATCTCACGAACGGATGGAGCGATTCGAATGAAATTTAGTACAAAAATCGCAATCTGTGAATACTAGAAGCCTATTGTTTTTAAACGCAATCGAATGTTTAGAACCCTCCTAAATTTTCTAGTGGAATTTTGAAAAAATCATCAAAAAATCAAAACCTTAAATAAAGTTAAGCAAATAGGCATTTCCTATGTAATTTTCCCTTAGAAAACGATTGACATAAACTTTAGAACGCTAGCATGAACTGTTCTCGAAATATTGCACATTTTTCAAATAAATTTATAAAAAAAATCCCATAAATTAAAAAAATATATATTAACTGTTGAGAAACATGTTCACTTTTCATATGTAATATCATGCGATAAATTGGGTAACATCATTCTCGTGGATCTAGCTCGTTCCATTCACAAGAAAAGATACTTTGAGTAATACATTTGTATTTGAACGCAAATAGTCATTTATCTGCTATAAGAATAACTTATTTCTCCGTCCATAAAGTTTGGCGAGATTTTGGCGACGAATTTGGCGGAATGTCACCAACTTGGCGACTTTTTTAAATGTTGCCAAATTAACGAAAATCTCGCCAAATGGATAAAAATGACGCTAAATCGATGAAAATGACGACTAATTAATGAAAATTCAATATCTTGGAAAGAATATAAGTATCTACTAAAAGAACAACCTTTTTTTTTTTTTTTTTTGCTGTAAAAGTAGTAAATTCATTGCATTATATAAGGAAAGTCATGCACATCAGATTTTTTTTAATTACATTTAATTCACTTTTAATTCAATTTTCGTTCTCATTTAGTAACTGGACTTATTTTCAAAGGTGGGGTAGAGAAAATACGAAAAAACTAAAATATCTCGAGACCGGCTAGTCCTAGTGTAATGGGTTTGGTCTTATTCTTTTTTGCGTTAAAAATTACGTATAAAACAATCATTAAATGGATATATTTGAGCATACGTAGTTTTTTATTTTAGATTTTGGCTATTTTTGGGAGCCATTTTGGAAAAAAGGCAGGTTATATTTTTCCGAATCGCACCAAAATCTAATCAGCACCAAGGTGACCTACAAGCTACTTATCTACCGAATTTTGTGAAATTCAGTCCATTAGTTTTTCAGCTAGAGTGTATACAGGCTTTTGCGGTCCATTTCGCAAAAAAAATGTATTGCTTAAGGACATGTATTGCTTAAGATCGATTGGCTTAGACTATGGCTAATATGGATCGATTTTCATAGTGAGTTAGAGGGTTCACTAAAGATTGTCATTTCTTGTTTTTCTGCAAATTCGTATGACTGTACGAATTAAGTATGCAAAAGAGACTAAAATGGTTTTATAGTTTTGTCAAAAATGAAGTGTTCGCATCATTCCCCCCATAAAGTCACTTTAAAAAGAATTCTTGTATCGTTCTGAGGAACAACGCGAAGCGAGTTTCATAACTGTACATATTTGCCCTTCACAACGTTTGTGGATTTAGGAACTGTTAAGGAACCATAAATCACGCCCGACGTGCAATTATTACTGACACTTTACCTGATAACGCTTGTTATTTATTCTCCGAGAGGCACATAACCTGGAATTATTATCTCCGACAATTTGTTAAGGCAACTGATAAAATACTCCCCTTATCGAAATTTTCCTTCTAACAAATTTTTCTTTGCATTTCATAACAAACAGGGGAGTTTGGAGATTTTTTTTTAATTTTATGTTTTAGCTAATCGCCCGAATTTGAGTTTCACGTTTTCAAATTGAAATATGCGTAACGCGAGTCTTCAATCGTCATTCATATTACAATATACAGGGTGTCCCACAAAAAGTGAATTGTGGAAGATTTTTTGAACCGTTGGTTGTAGACATAGGCTGTGCCACGGGGGCGTGGGTGTTTTGGCCGGGTGGAGGGGGGAGAATGAAATTTTAGGGGGGCAAGTTTTCTATTTGTCCTATATAAATAATGCTGTGTCACATAAATAGAAACTAGGTAAACATAAAATGTCTCTGAGGGGCGTATACTCGTCTCCGGGGGGGCTTCGTCCCCCCGGAGGTATGCCTGAAAGAAACACTGGCCCCATTACAAATTGTGGAAACATTCCTTTTTACTTAACTGCTCCTTATTCCAACAATTTTCAGTTTCACTCGCTCTCTTTTTTTAAATCGTTATTTTATTTATTACGGATTTATAAATCTGAGATCAGATATTTTTAGGGTTTCTGACTAAATCCAGTTCCAAATGACTGCACAGGCGCAAGGCTTCAATAAAGGAATCTGGGGGTGTAACGTAGCAGGCCTGCCCGTGGTGCACCCTTGATAACGCTAAATCTCCTACAGCTTTCCGCCGAGCTCTCCAAGCCTTTTTTTTTTTTACCATGTGATGAAATTGCATAAATAATCATCCTTTTAAGGATTTGACTATTCTTCATAGGAACGCAGAGGGTCTCTACCATGAAAAGAGAACACAGCTTTTGACTGTTTGTAAGTCTTTTGATATTGACGTTTTCATTATTCTTGAGGCGAACTTTATCGACGATACTTTGAATGACCACCACTTTGGTCTGTATAATGTCAGTGTCCTGCTGAAAACAAGACACATTGCCAGTGGCATTTTGATTGGTGTTAGGAATAATTTGATTTCCACTTTTAAAATAATTACAAACCTTTCCTCTTATAATGGTGCAGAAATTGCCCAACTTGATGCTTGGAAGAGGAAAGTGCATTTCAAGATCTACGCATGCTACAGTCCTCCCGGTAACTCTAAACTTGACTTTGGCCTTTTGATCTTCACAGATAAAAGAATCTTATGCGGGGCCTTTAATGCCCATAGCAATCGATGGAAATATAATGACCTTAATAGTGTTGGCAAGGTAATTTTAGACCTTCTGAACTCGGATATATTGGAACTTTTGTTCAATGACACTGACATACCGACTTATTTGCATTATAATGGTAATAGTATCAACCCAGACTTGACGCTTATTACCTCAGATATTGCTGAAGATGCCAGCAGAGAAATCATATACGACCCTGGTTCGGGCCATCGTGTTATTATTACAGGGATAAAATTTCCCTCCAACACGTTTATTAAGAAAAATGTTAAAAAGGCCAATTGGGAGGAATTCTCAAAGGAGCTTGAGGGTGCATTTTGTTCCCCAAATGAATTCCTTATCCCAAACGAAAGTATCGATAAAGCTTTTAATAGATTCCAAAATATTATTTTTTCATGCGCTAAAAAATCGATCGCCAGGGGAAAGCAACGTAACTATAAACCTTTTTGGAACGAAAAGCTTAAAGTCCTGAAAACAAAATCCTGCCAGACCCGTATCACCGCTGAATTAGCCAAGAGACCTGAAAACATCCAAAACTGGAGAAAGCGTATTGCTATTCTGCTTAAAGAAATTCTAACAGCAAAGCGCAATTGTTTTAACGATTTCATTACAAAGATCGATTATAGAAAAGACGGTAATAAGATCTATAAATTTGTGAATAAACTAAAGAATAAGACTAATGTGAGAAAGGGAGAACCAATGAGTTGGGGGAAAGCTTTTAACTGATGATAAAGCAATCTCAAATGCTTTTAACTGTTTTTATTCCAAAAGACAAAGGTTGAGAAAAGACCTTAAGAGAAAACAGAGGCTCATTAGAAGACAAATCAATAAACACTGTTCTTCCCAGCCCAATGAACATGGTCATGAGATCTTCTATAGAGATTTTGACATTACAGAACTTAGGGGAGCCATTAGACGAACGAAAAATCGAAAGAGCCCTGGACCAGACTATTTCTACCCAGAATTTTTAAAACATCTTGACAATAATGTATTTACAGTGCTTCTGAAATTATTTAACTATAGCTGGGACTTTGGAGTACCTGCTATTTGGAAAAAGGCTATTGTAGTTCCAATTCACAAAAGGAATAAACCTCCAGATGATTTAAATAGTTATCGACCTATATCCTTGACCTATGTTCTATCAAAAGTCATGGAGAGATTGATAGTTTTTCGTCTTACTTGGTATATCGAGACAAACAATCTTTTATCTACAGCCCAGGCGGGTTTTAGGAGATTTCAATCACCTAATCAACAGGTCGCCTTCTTGGGTCACCCCATAAAAGATGCAATGGATCACCGGCACTCGGTCCTTGCCGTAATTGTAGACTTTGAGGCTGCCTTAGACAGGATCTGGAGACTGCGGATCATTCAAAAACTTCAAACCATGGGTGTTGGTGGCAAGATGCTCTTGTGGATCAGGGATTTTCTCTCCCAGCGTTTTTGCGCTACTCGCTTTGGTGATTGCACTTCGAAATTTAAACAAAACGAAACTGGTTTACCACAAGGCACAGTAATTAGCCCCATCCTGTTTAATATTTTTATTAACGATCTCTCCGACCTAATGTCCTCAGATGGATTGACAAATCAGGCCTTGTTCGCAAATGACCTACTGCTCTGGTGCAGCTCTGCGAAAAAAGATCAAGCCAAACTCAATAAAACTTTAAACCTATCCTTGGAGCGACTTGAACATTGGTGCATGGATAATAATATGTCAGTAAACATAAATAAAACCACCAGTCAACTTTTTACTCTCAACCGACAGCCCTTTGTTTCTGAACTTGTTTAGCAGGGCGAACATATTCAACTTAATGATTCATCAACATACTTGGGTTGCGTCTTCGATAATAAGCTAACCTGGAACAAGCATGTTGAGCATGTTATTTCAAAAGCAGAAAAAAGGCTCCCTATTTTTAAAAGACTAGCTGGAGTTAAATGGGGATGCAACAGGGAAACTCTCAACATGACTTATAAAATGTTTATCCAACTGGTCCTAGATTACTGTAATGAGGTGTTGATCTCAGCCTCTGATAAAGTGATAAAACACATCGAGACTTTCCAAAACTAAGTTTTACAAATTGTCACTGGAGGAGTCAAGACTACCCATGTGTTGGCGATGCAATTACTGACAAATAACCAACCAATGACCAATGTGATTAAGAAAAATGCAACTGTTCTTGTCAATAAATTAATTAGGCTCCCAAACAATTCTTTTTGGCGAGACTACAATCACAATCAAGTATGTATTCCGAAATCCCAAAGGGGTCTCATCCAATGTGTCCAAGATATTGACTGCTATCAATTAATTAATAATATCCTTATTGAACAATTCTCTTTTGCTAACCCCTTGGACTACATGGACCTTGATGTAAGACTGGACTTAAATCAGAAAATTAAAAAGTCAGACTTTTGCCCTGAGGCACTTCGTGCTATCCTCCTTGTGAATGGCTGCATATCTACACGGCTGGCATTTTCTGAGAACTTTTTTGCCTTTTTCTGCCAGTTGGAAACTTCTCAATCCATTTTGATGGAGAACTGGAATCAATATTTGTTGCACTTCAACAGATTTCCATTCGGTAGAATTCTTTTGAGAGGGTTGTGATCCTCTCCGATTCAACATCTGTCCTTCAGGCTCTATCATGTAATCAAGAGAGAAAAAGCCCTCGCGTCCAGCAGTGTAGATCTCTTTTCGGGAAAATGCAACGCAAGGTGTCTTTCCAGTGGGTGCCCTCCCATTGCGGTGTCGAGGGTAATAAGAAAGCAGACTTTTTGGCAAAGAAGGGGTGCAATGTAATACAGAAATCGAACAGAAATTTGTTCTTTCATTCATCAAAACTTGAAATAAATAGAATCTTTAGACATTCCATCCGTACTGCGGCTGTTTGCTCTTCTCGTGCTAAACTTTGGAGTGTTCTCAGCACCAGTCCCCATTGTGTTCCTGATGCTCCTCGTGCAGCTGCAACTGCCCCATTTCTTTCGTTTTAATATTGTCAATTCACCTGTGTGTGTTTTGTGTACAACTGGACAAGACATGACCGCTGCGCACATTGACGAATGCCCTGCACTATCTCATTGTAATTGTATTGTGGAAAAATATTGGAGAGCACGAAGCCTTATGACTTAATAGTCAACAGGCTGGCATTTGATAAATAGAATAAAGGAATCTGTCATGAGCTCGCGCCTGTGGCGGAAGGATACAGGGAATGTATCATTAATTTAATTAGTTTACGAAGGATACAAAGAGAATGTGTAATTAATTTAATTAGCTTACACTTTAGGTGAGAAATCCCAGAACATTTCTGCACTAATTTTTAAGCACACAAAATTATTTTAAAAATGTGGAAACTTTTTTCTTGTTTGTCCAAACATTCCGTCCTCCGCTTCCCATTCCTTTATTGATGATGATTTTTGGCATCATACCAAAATGATATATCATAATATATGATAGAAATGTAGCTGAGAGCCTATTGGGACACCCCCAAAATATTTTTTGGGCTAGGTGCCTGATATATATTCTTATGTTCTATGCGTTTCACCCCCAATTGTGAAACCCTGACGCCGCTTATTGTAGACCCATAGTTACAATTGCAAAAATGCTTTAAATAAGTTAGAAAGTTATGAAATAGTAATTTAAATGCTGTACCACGTTTTTAAAAAGTTAAGAAAATTAAACTTTTTATACAGTCCTTCTATAAAAGAAAATGTCAAATTGCAAAAATATCGTCAATGCTTCATTTAGTCAAATTAATGAAAAATGTGGTTCCTAAAAGCGCAAATTTAGGATAAAATAAATTGTCAAACTTCCTGATTTACGCCACTTTCCAGTGACTATTCGACGCTCTTTCAGTCATCCAAATTCATGAATCCCGGGGATCTTCACAAATTGAATGCATGCGCAAAAATTATTTAGTGGGGTTTCAAAATAATGATGCGGTACGGCAGTGGTTCCCAAGCTTTCCGGTCCGCGGACCCCCTCAGAGAAAAAAAAAATTCGCGGACCCCTTAAAACCTTATTGCAAGGGGAGAGGCGGGAGACGTTCGCTATGTCCCCCTCTATTCAAAGCTGACGTCATCCGGTCTCTAGTAGTATTCTCTAGTGTGGTAGCGGTTTCAGAACCAACTTGTGGGAGCAGATTCCGCTACACACAAAACCAAAGTGATCTCGTAAATATCACAGAAAAAAACAACAAAGTAGTTATAGTGGTTAGTATTAATTTTAACAACCCAGGTATTATCATTTATGCAAAACCTTCCCAGTCTAGAAGAATTGAATTCTAGATGGTAAACAGTGAGAAAGAAATTTGAAGGGATACTAGATTGAATACACATTTAACAATTAATCAAAATCTATTTATTCAAGTTATATAGCATTACTTTCACTTCAATATTCATTAAGTATTTCATCTTTTCATTAAGAGCATTTTTTCTCAATATCATAATTAACAAATTAAATATATGCTCATCATAGAATATTATTAAACATACAACTCAATTCAAATTAGATATTATCGTTATATTACTTAACAATAACTGTGCCTGTTTTGAATTCTTTACTTTAGACTGTCATGGAACTCTTAGTTCCAGAATTATTCAACATGTTACCTTGTACCGGGAGGTGCACTTAAAGGAATTTCTCTAATAAATCCAAAAGTTCAAAAAGGGCTTCACAAGAGGCAAACAGGAAAGTTCAAATGAACCGGAAAATGTTCCACGAAATTCAACCAGTAAGGCACGTCACTAACCCAGGAAAATGTCTGCTACGAGACAAAGCCAGCTCAAATCAATACGTCCAGAATTCCCTAAAATAAAAAAAATAAAATTTGTAAAAAAGAAATGTGCAATTCATCAGGATCCTCCGCTTCTTCGTCCAGGATCTTCAAATGGTTTCTTAACAGAAACAACGGTACGGCCATCGAATTTTAGCCATTTCGGCCAAGGCTTTGTCTTAAAGTTTCAAGACAAAAATTCAATGCATCCTCACAACATCGGTGTCCAGGCCAGAAGAGAGAGAGCAAAAGGCGAAAATTTCTCACTTCTCCAAAAAGCCGCTTTCTGATTGGCAGGAAAGCGAGCGCCCAGCAACAGAGCCACATCACGCGACGCGACGTCACTCTCCGACAGAGACAGAATTCTTCCTCCAAACCAACCGTTCCGAACAAAACTCAAGAACAAAACTCCGTTTCCCTATGAACGGCAATCCGAACAAGGCTTAGGAAACTTTCAAATACAGGCACAAGAGAGAAAAGAGAGTTTTTCCCTCGGAAAACACAAAAAGGCTCATGGCGCATAGAATGGCGACATGACACTAGTAGTCCGGTCTCTAGTTCGAAGTTACAAGTGCTTTGACGTCCGAGCTACATCAGAGTATCGTCACCGTTAATCATGGCATTGTACCAAAACGAAACCTACTCTCAAACAATTTAATTCTGTTTGAAGATATAACCTATCAGTTTGAAATTAATTTCATGAATGTATTTAATTCAAAGTTATTTAGAAAAAAAAGTTCATTATTATTTAATTAAAAAAAAAATTAAAATAAGAGTGGAGAAAAATAATGAATTTTATTTTTTTAAAGCTAACTATCGATTAGTTAAATATTGCGTGTTGTTCGCGGACCCCCAGGGGTCCGGGGACCCCAGTTTGGGAACCACTGCGGTACGGTATAGCAGGACACGGATTCGAGTCCGAGTAGACTGGTGGCGGTTTCGGGTCGACCGAGGAAAATGTTAATTACTTATGGCACGGACACCCTTCGAGGAGTAATCAAGGCGATTCTAGTTCTTTGCGGACACCATAGGTGGCTCCAAGCTTTCACAATTGGGGGGGGGGGGTGCTATTTTATATTTTATCCACCGATTTCTGTATGATATAGACATGGTCTCAATTCGTAAAAAATGCTAAATAAAAATAATTTTGAAAACTATGAACACACTAGCACAGACGCCAATGGAATATTGACAATGTTTTGCTAAACTCGATACGAAACTGACCATCTCTGTATCCAGTGTTTCTTTCAGGCATACGGAGACGAGTTTGTATTCGCACCCCGGAGACATTTTATGTTAACCTAGTTTCTATGTATGTGGCACAGCATTTATATAGGGCAAATATTTATATTTATATAGGACAAATGGAAAATTTGCCTCCCCCCCCTTTAAAATTTCATTCGCCTCCCCCGACCCAAATGTCCTGAAAAAACAATCACTGTCTGTATCTTTCCCGATAGGCCTGAGTTCACGACAGTCAGTTGCCTTTATTGAAGCCTTGCGCATGTGCAGTCATTTGGAATTGGATCTAGTCAGAAACCCTAAAAATATCCGATCTCAGACTTATAAATCCGCAAAAAAATAAATATAACAACTTAAAAAAAAAGAGTAAGAGAAACTGAAAATTGTTAGAATAAGGGGCAGTTGTTGAGTGGAAAAAGAGTGTTTGCGCTATTTGTAATGGGGGTGCTGAAGCGCCCCTAGCACCTCCCGTGGCGCCGCCTATGCCGGACACTCGCATATGGATAGGACGATAAATAGGCTAAAATGTTTATTTTATCATTTTCCGTTGTCTTCCTGGGCCATATCGACTATGAAACAAACCTGTTGATTACAATCGAGATACCAGCTGCAGAATAAAAACTCTAGAAGAGTGCCGGCTTTACGAAAACAACGATAGTATTCCCTTACTGTATCACTAGGAGATCGGTTACTTTCGCAGTAAATCAAAACAATCTAACAGAGTTTGGCATTCCTGAACAGTTTCATCATTCAAACTCTATTTAAAGGTAGCAGAGTCCGGGGTAAGTACACCTTCCTTAAAAAAATTTCAAGGACTTTCAAGTACCAGCAATTATTTTTCAAGGACATCATTTCTTCCATATTATGAAGTTGTATGCGTTTCTGGGAGGAAAAATTATAGCAAACTAACATTATTGTTTAATGCCGAAGCCATTTAGGAAATTTTTGGAAAAAAATAATGTTGTTTAGGATAATTTCAGTGACAGTATAACTGCTAGGGAAATTTCCAGAGAAATCAGAACTTCTCAGAAAAAACACAATGCTGAAAATCTGCAGAACACTTTCAACTCTGCTTTTTTTGAGCACTTTCAAGGACTTAACCAAGAAAATGGGAATTTTCGAGTACTTTCAAGATCTTGAAAATGTTAATCTAAAATTCAAGTACTTTCACAATTTTCAAGCATCCGTAGGCACCCTGAAAGTTACTTGAATGCTTAAATACAAATTGTGAATCAACATAATAGCTTTACTGAAATATCTTCATAAAATAAATTTGAAGGCGTGGTAAAAGTTTCAGTAATTATTTTCAATCGAAGTTCATAAGTGGATGCCCCCTTATTTTACAATGACAATTTCCATGGGATACCCTGGGGGGTCTTGTCGACGTGGTGCGTAGGCGCTCTTTCACCACGGGGGGGGGGGGGAATTAGTAACGAACGAACAATGACAATTTTAATTAATAACAACTATGTCCACAAATAATTTTTTTTATATAGTAATTATATTTCGATAAGGAGTCGTACAAAAATTGATTGGGAGAAGTGTGTATATTTTTTTTTCCTAGCGCACCACTACCATATCTCCCACTCTCCCCTCCCTTTCCAAGACATCGTTTCACAGGGTGGCTATATGATCTCAGATAAAAAATTCCCTGACATGTTTCACTATCTATTTTTACTGAATATCAGTTTAACAGGCATAAAGAGTCAATCAATAAAGTTGAAAGTGATAATTAAGACCAAATAATTAAAATTAATTACTTTCAGCATTGAAAAGTATAATAATCAAAGTATAGTATTTATGCAAGATTTATACAAGGTAGGGTCAAAAAGTTCGGAGACTGTGCTGATATCTCCAACCCTGATTGGAGGAAAGAGGATCTATTTTACCATGGCGTAGAGGCACATGGGAGGCGAGATGTGAAAAGGAAGAAGCAGGTGTTTTTCCAGACAATGCGTGTCAGTGAACTGTAGTCGTTCGCGTTGGTCGAAAACGGAAATGGCGTTTGAAGAACAACGTGCGAATATCAAATTCTGCCAGCGTTTGTGGAAATCGCCGACAGAAACATTGCACCTCGTGTCAGTGAGCTGTAGTTGTTCGCGTTCGTCGGAAACGGAAATGACGTTTGACGAACAACGTGCGAATATCAAATTCTGCCAGCGTTTAGTGATATCGCTGACAGAAACATCGCACTTGCTGCGGGGTTTTTTCAGACAATGCGTGTCAGTGAACTATAGTCGTTCGTGTTTGTCGAAAATGGAAATGGCGTTTGAAGAACAACGTGCGAATATCAAATTCAACCAGAGTTTGGGGAAATCGCCGGCAGAAACATTACACCTGCTGTCTGGGAAAACACCTGCTTCTTCCTTTTCACATCTCGCATCACATGTGCCTCTACGCCAAGGTAAAACAGTTCCCCTCTCTTCTAATCAGAGTTGGAGATATTAGCACAGTCTCTGAACTTTTTGATCCTACCTTGCATATATATATATATATATATATATATATATATATATATATATTATTTGCTTTTCAGGTGTACTCATCAAGTTGGTGATAAGTGAAATGATGTTTCTCCAAATTTGGTAAATTTCACCAAAAACACCAAAATCCAGTACTGTTCTTTTGGTGTGGGACGGGGGCAGAATTTTGGCAGATATTTGGATAGGAAGGTTCCATGCCTATTTAAATTAAAGAAAAAGTTTATTGTTGATTACTATTAATAGTAATAAATCCTGTGCCTTCTTTTAGAAGCAAAATTAACACTTTGAGTCATAACTGTCACATTGGCGTAACTGATCATATGGAAATATAAAACATACTTGACATTGCCTAACAATTAAAGCATGGATTAATTAAACTAATTCATAACAAAAAGTATGTGTGCATGCCATTCAAAAAATTCTAATATAAAGCTATTTTCTCTTGAGCAAATAATAAAATCTCCTCACATATAAGATTTAAAATTCTGATGTTACTATTTAACAAGTTACATATACCAAACTCAAATACATTGAGTTTGTTATATGTTACTTAGGTTTGCCATATGGGCATTTTATGAAAAAGGTGCCAGTCCATGAAAATAAGAGTCTACTGATTAAAAAATAAAAAAAAATTTTCATTTCACTGTCACTATATGGCGCATTTGATTAAGTGTCTCGACTGCAATGTCAGCAGCATAAGAATATGACAATATTTCATGCAATCAACCTCCAATAAAAAGCACTATTGCATAACTGTGATGTTTTAAGGTCCATGTGAGAAAGAATGCGTAGTGTTAGAGATGTACGACAAAATTTGTCAGATTTTTATTTTGCATTGTTTTAAAATGTGTTATTCTTCATAAATAAGACTTTTTCTCTTACATTTTATGCAAATTCAGTTATATTTCATTGTTGTTATCTCAGGGTGTCTACAGGATATACAAAGTGCAATTTCAGGACTTTCCTTTTATCTCACAGAAAAATTTAGTGACCCCACTGATAATATACCTTCAAAGTTATGTTGTTATAGATGTCTAGAGTAAGTATTAAATATATTTAATTGAAGGTTAAAACAATTATATATCAATATAAAAATAAAAATCACATTGAATAGTTACATTTTAAATTAAATTTAAGTGTAGTCATATATTTTGCAGTTTAAATTTAGGGAAATCTTAAATATTTAAATGGACTGACTTGCCTAAATCAACAAATCTTAGTAGTGTACAAACTATATTGCAATGGAAGAGTGGATCAAAACAAAATTAACAATTTCCAAAATAATTTTCTTCATTTATTTATTTTGAAACAGTAAATAGAATTTTCAGTAATTAAAAAAATTTTTTTTTTATAAAACAATATTTAAATTTTTTTAAGAAACATTATTTACCTAAAATACAACATACACCTACATCACTTATGAAACAATTTAACATTTAATTCAAAACATATACGTTTCAATATTTTTTAAATTAAAAATTAAATACTTTTTAAAACAGATTATGGGACATTTTATATTTTCTGGTTGTGTAATACAAAGCCATAAACACTAAATATAGTTTAGATAATGACAAAACGTATTTATCAATATTGCTTTTAAACAAATTAAAGCAACTCTAAACCAATACCATAAAATGTTTATAGTATAAATAAAATAGTCTTAAAAATTTCCCCAACATCAAAAATACCTGCAAATGTCACAATAACAGTTATGTGTTTACTAAAAACTGTTTTAGAGCAACAATTTTAACAAATTAGAGAAGTTTCTAGTAAGTATTTTCTTTTATTTGCATCACTTTGTAGCATGAAAATTTTCGATATTGTAGCAGTTCACAGCATGCAATTTTTGGTTATAGAAACAGTTTGTCGCTGTTAATACAACAAACAGATATATCTAAAAATAATGAAGTTTTTAAAAAATTAGCAGAATTTGAATAAAAAAAATTAAAGAGGGAAGTTAAATATTTATAGCTCATCTAAAAATAGTAAACAATATCCTCAACACCCTCAAATCTGCAAACATTCATTTCGATTTAAAATTTAAACATATAGCAGAAACATATTCTCCCCATTAAGAAGACAATTTATATTTTCCTTCCATATGTTTCAGTCCCTTTATGCACTATTCATTTAAATATAGTTAAATTTATTTTTGGATACAAATACTAGCATTTTCAAGTATTTTCATGAACTCAGTAATTGCTCAATAAAAGATCTCCCGGGATCCAAAGACAATTAAAAATGTGAGTCAATTTTTAGAAAACAAAAATCCAAAAATTGTTCTATTTTTGGACGGTTAAACCTGTCATATTTTTTAAAATTTTTATTAATCTTGGAACTCATTTAAACTAAAGTTATTAGGAATACTATATTTAAATTAAAGAATGAAACAAATGTTAATTTTTAATTAAAATTATACAAAATTAAATAAAATATATTTCCTCTTCAAAACAGCATTTTAGACGCAGAGTAGAATTTGCCCAGAAACATGTTGCTTCTGAATCTAAAAGGAAGGATGTTGTGTTTTCAGCCGAAAGAAAGTTCAATTTTGATTTTTGATTATGTTATTACTGATAAGGCTTCAATAAAAACAAAGTTGATTTTTCGCAGCATCATTTCACCATGATGTTGTGCAGTGGTTCTGCAGCAAAAGAAGCCATTCAGATTGTTTACATGCAATGCAAAACCAATTCAGAAGCATCTTAAGATATACTACCTCAGTGTTTTTCAAACTGTTTTGGTCATGGAACCATTTTGAAATTCTTGATAGCGGAACCCCAAAATGAGAAAAATTCCATTGCAGTCAAAATTATGTATTCAAATTTTACACATTTAAAAATTTTTAAGAAAATTCACCTGAAATTATTACGCTGCAGAACCCCTGGAATATTGTCACGGATCCCCAAGGGTTCTGTGGAACACACTTTGAAAAATACTGTGTTACCCGAGAACTTACTGCCAGAGGCCCTTTTTAACACTTTATAACATGGTTGAAGAGTGTTTATGACTTTGTTCATTCTGTCTGTCTGTTCGCAAGATAACTGCCACAAAAATGACTTTATCAAAATGAAATTTTAGTATGTTGTTCAGACGGTCTGTGGGACCTTTGGGAATATAAATGAAATATATCACCCAATTAGTTTCGGATTGAAAAAATGAAATACATTGAAGCTTATGAGACCTAATTTTCCAAACATTTTTTAAGCAAATTTAAAATTCACAAATTGTTTTAACAGTTTTAGGAAATATTCAAATTATCACATAAAAAAAAAAAATTCAGCAAAATATATTCGGTAGTTTTTTAAATTATAATTACACCCATATCATATGAAGAGATCACGTGATCCACTTCAAAATAAAATACAGCATCCAACTTGTGTCAAAATCGTGATTTTTAAAGTACTTTTTAATTTATATTTAGTGTTGTATCTGTCCTAAAACTGCTTTATTTTTGCTTAATTTCTGTGCATCTATATTCTGAAACAGCACAATTACAATATATTTGAGTTTAAATGATCAATGCCATCCATCTTGTGTCAAAATAGTGATTTTTACAGTTTTTTAAAATTTATATTTAGTGTTGTATCTGCTCTAAAACCGCTTTATTTTTGCTTAATTTCTGTGCATTTATGTTCTGAAACAATGCAATTACAATATATTTGAGTTTAAATGATCATCAAACTTTAATTATTTTTACAACATAGCCTAATTTTCTCTTATGGAGAATTTAAATAAGTCGGCAGGAATACCCAGTTCCTTGCATAGAGCCATTGGTGTGATTTGCTTGACTTGCCACAGGTCATGATTACTTACAGTCACCTGTATTGAATGGGACTGACAGATACAGATGTCTGCCCTATTTGTGACCATGGCATTCCCATGACTGGAGAGCATCTCAACATTTGTCCTGCTGTTCTTGACTGTTTTCCTTTATGTATTATTCACAAGGCTTTTTAGTGGCTATTTTTATCATTCTTCTCTGTATTCGGCTGCTCGTTGACTTATGACCGAGAGGTCAGAGAAGGGCATAGGATAAAAAAAAAAAACTTATGGAGAATGTAAACACATTAAGCTGTAAGATGAGTTGTATAAGAATTGCTGAATTTCTTTAATGCAAAATTATTTAGCTCTGGAGTCTGTAATATAATTGATATGAATAAAACATTCATTGATTTTATATAAAAAAGCAGATGATTTTTTTAGCAGACTTTCTCGATGAAGTTTTAAGCATAGAGTTAAATTACTTTTACCTCCTTGGTTTTAAGTTTTTAAGTAAAATAAATTATTGTAGTATTGTAATGAATGAAAGGAATGGAATAAAAGTGTATAAATGAAATATTTATAGCTTTTTCATAGAGAGCTAGGCGATTTATATTTCAATGATGTCATTTGAATAAAGTTCATTTTTTTTCGATGAAGTTTTAAGTTTTCAAATATAATAAATTATTGTAGCATTATAATTTTAAAAAATATTATGGCTGAATGTATTGCATTTTAGAGATGTTTAAATAAAACTGCAGTGCAGTTAGAAAGTGTTTCATAATCAATGCTTTATGCATGATTGATCTTTCTTGTTACCATCTTTGTAGGGTATTTCATCAAGAAGGACGTCTTACTTCATGTCTCTGATGAATTAAAATTGTGGTTTCAAGCCAATTCTATGTAATTCCTGAGCTGGTTAGCCAGAATTCCTAATTTGAACCATGTGAAAAACCCGTAGGATATTCCAGCCCACAAAGTATATAAAAATAGCGCACAATCATATATAATAAAGAAGTTTGTGTGTGTGTGCTGTTTGTAGAGGGGAAATCTAAGCATTGTACAACCATAAAATTTGATACATAGGTACTTCTTGACATTTTTTTTTAAAATTTGAATGTTTTTTAGTTATTTTATGTTTAACCTGATGTTTACATAAATCAGTTTCTTAGTGAGTGAAAATTTTATCACACAGTTTCCATCTTAACGCCATCGAAAAATTCTATTTCAAACAAACTTTGAACGAAATTCGTACGATTAATAGATGAATTTTCATGAATTAAAAAAATAACTATATACTTTTTCTGCATTGAAGACATAATCAAAGGTTCTCATCTTAAATCCCTGGAACCTTTTCTAGAACGTTCCGGATGTTGCCTGAGATTTAAGATGTAAATCTCTGATAAAGACTACACAAGAACTCAACGAATTCCTGAGAACCAAATAATGTTTTAACAATACATTTACTTATAACAAAAATAAAATAACTGTTGCATGGGTGCAAACATGGCTATGTCATGACTGTCCATTCAAAATTCTGGGCAACGCCGGATACATTTTCTAACATGATCTGGTATAAGCCCCCAACCTGGTTGGGAGAAAATCCCTAAACAAACTCCAACTGAAATTTCTCAATCCGTGACAGCACAAGAGATTCAGATCATTGAAGAAAAGGGTGACTTTATTGATTATTAACATGTTTATAGAACATAATTGATGCTGTCTTCATACTTTTTCCAAAGTTTTATACCATAGAATTTTTTTGAAGTGGCATTGTAGGAGTTCATGTTATAATTTTGTATTAAAGTATTCAAGTGTTTTTTTAACCTTATAAGCAATATTTGTTTGTGCTTTGTATATACAGTTTTGTACTAATTTTACAGTATGCAATATTTTGTGTATCCTAAGTTCAAAGTGTATATAGTGCTGTTTATTAAGAAGTGCTTGTAAAAATTTTAAAATGCAAATGTTGCAAAATTTGTGAAGCCTTATACTTTTTTTAAAGTTTTGTACCATACAATTTTTTGAAGTGGCATTGTAGGGGATTCATGTTATAATTTTATATTAAAGTATTCAAGTGTTTTTTAACACTTAACAACATAGTTGAAAAGTGTTTATGACTTTGTTCATTCTGTCTGTCTGTCTGTCCGTTCGCACGATAACTGCCGTAAAAATGTCTCTATCAAAATGAAATTTTAGTCTGTTGTTGAGACAGGCTGTGGAACATATGGGAATGTAAATGAATAATATTACCCAATTAGTTTTGGATTGAACCTGGGTTGAAAAAATGAAATACATTGAACACTATGGGACTTCATTTTTCAAACATTTTTTAAGCAAAGTTAAAATTCACAAATTGCTTAGAAAATTTTAGGAAATATTCAAATTATGCTATAAAATTTATATAAAAAAATTTTCAGCAAAATACATTCGGTAGTTTTTAAATAAAAATTAAAATAATAATTACACCCATATAATATGAAGATATCACGTGACCCACTTCAAAATAAAATAGGGCATCCATCTTTTTTCCCAGTATCAAAATTTTGATTTTTAAAGTTGTTTTAATTTTATATTTAGTTTATCATCCTTCCTAAAACCTCTTTCTTTTTGCGTATTTTCTGTGCATCTATATTCTGAGCCAAAGCAATTACATTATTTTATAGTTTAAATGATCATCAAACTTTGATTATTTCTACAACAAAGCCTAATTTTAATGGATGCAGAATGTAAACAAGTGATTGTAAGATGAGTTGTATAAGAATTGCTGAATTATTTTTTAGGCCAAATTATTTAACTCTAGAGTCTGGAATAAAAGTATGTGAATGAATTATTCACTGCTTTTACATAGAGTGCTAGAAGATTTTATAGCATTGCCTTTTTTGATGAAGTTTCCAAGTAAAATAAATTATTGTACTATGATAATTCTAAAAATATCACCGCTGAATGTATCGCATTTTAGAGATGTTTAAGAAATTGCTATTCAGTTAGAAAGTGTTTCATAATCAATGGTTTATGCATGATTGATCTTTCTTGTTTAACCTCATAAGTTATATTTGTTTGTGCTTTGTATATACAGTTTTGTGTTGCTAATTTTAAAGTATGAAATATTTTGTGGTATCCTAAGTCAAAAGTGTATATAGTGTTGTTTATCAAGAATTGCTTATAAAAGTTTTACAATGCAAGTTTTGCAAAATTTGTGGAGCCTTATACCTTTTACAAAGTTTTGCACCATACAATTTTTTTGAAGTGGCATTGTAGGGGGTTCATGTTATAATTTTATATTAAGGGAGTATGGTACCCAAATTGCTGAAATCTGCAATTTTGAAATTATAGTTGGAATTTTTTGTATTCAGATAGATTTTAAGTATAGTAAACATAATGTGATATTCAAAATTAAAAAAATTAAAAAAAATTATTTTTTAAAAATTAAAATTTCAAAAATTTGACGTTTACTTTTGATATAAGTAGAAAAATAATTTTCTAAAATTTTAATTCGAACATTTTTTAACGTAAAAATATGTAAGAAATAAATTGTTTTCACAGTTTTTGTAAATATGGATCAGAAAATTTTTTAATACAAAACAATGTAAAAAAAATGTGATTTTACACCACAAATATTGTTTTAGAAAATCATAACACATATTTCAGCAATTGCTGAAGACAAATATATATATATAGAGTATATATAACAATTGTTCCAAATTTCATTCATATCCGTGCAGTAGAATTTGACTTATATCAATTTAAATTTATAAAAATGTTGAAAATCATGTTTTTGAAAAAAAAAAAAGGCACTAAAGTTGGGGTGTGGCTGGTCGGTGACAACTTCAGTAGTTCAATTTTTAATATTGCAATATAATCGGTTCTATTTAACATAGCAAGATGAATTTGGTGTTATTGGAATCAGAAAATTATGAAATTTTTTTTGAACAATAATAATAATAAAAAAAATTGAGATTTTTCGGGTACCATACCCATTTAAAGTATTCAAGTGTTTTTTTAATCTCAAAAGCTATATTTGTTTGTGCTTTGTATGTACCGTTTTGTATTGCTAATTTTAAAGTATCAGACTCAATAAGTCTCCGGTCTAACTAAGAAATTTTTTTTTTTTTTAGAAAATCGACTTTATTCATCAACATACTCTCCTTCAAGAGTGATACCTTCATTCCAACGCTCCTCTAACTTTTCGATGCCTTTTTTGTAGAACGATTTGTCTTTGCTCTCAAAATAGGCCTCAGTTTCGGCAATCACTTCTTCATTTGAGCCAAATTTCTTTCCCTGGAGCATTTTTTTGATGTCTGCAAAAAGCCAGTAGTCGCTGGGGGGCCAGATCTGGAGAGTACGGTGGGTGAGGAAGCAATTCGAAGCGTAATTCATATAATTTAACCATCGTTTTCATCGACTTGTGACACGGGGCATTGTCTTAGTAGAACAGCACTTTTTCTTTTGCATGTGAGGCCGTTTTTTCTTGATTTCTACACTCAATCGATCCAATAATGCCATGTAATATTCGCTATTGATAGTTTTACCTTTCTCAAGATAGTCGATGAACAAAATACCATAAGCGTCCCAAAATACGGATGCCATAACCTTGCCAGCTGACTTTTGGGTTTTAGGTCGCTTTGGACGACTTTCACCGGCTGCTGTCCACTCAGCTGACGGTCTTTTTGATTCAGGTGTGTAGTAATGGATCCATGTTTCATCCATTGTCATATACCGATGCAAGATATCCTTCTTATCTCGCTTGAACAGCTCCAAACAGCACTCTGAATCGTCGACGCGTTGTTGTTTTTGGTCCGATGTGAGCAAACGCGGCACCCACTTCGAAAGTAACTTACGCATGCTCAAATTTTCATGTAAAATTGTAAACATACTACCTTCTGATATCTTTAAGGTGTCAGCTATCTCACGCAACTTCACTTTACGGTCTTTCAAAATTATTTTCTGGACTTTTTTTATGTTTTCCGGAACAACTGTCGATTTTGGGTGACCAGAGCGTTCAGCATCATCGGTGTTTGTACGACCACATTTAAATTCAGCATACCAGTCAATAATAGTTGATTTCCCTGGTGCAGAGTCTCCATAACGCTTATCAAGCCACTGTTTGGCTTCAACAGTATTTTTTCCCATCAAAAAACAATGTTTAATCAACACACGAAATTATTTTGTATCCATTGTTTTGAAAATTACAAAACTGAGGGTCACTAAAACCACTGTAACCTATAAACTAATTGTCAGAATGTCATGAAATTTTGACACGTGTCGTTTGAAGGTTGGTACTATCCAGAAATCATATGGGTATGTCAAGAGTGTTGCCATATATGTGTCAGACCGGAGACTTATTGAGTGAAGTGTTATGAAATATTTTGTGGTATCCTAAGTTCAAAGTGTATATAGTGCAATTTATGCAAAATTTGTGAAGCCCTTTTATATACATACATATACATACTATTGTTTTAATTATGCTTGAAAAATTTTAAAGTACGAAATTGTTGTAAACTCCAACTTCCTATTTTATATAGCTACCTGTTACTATTTATTATGATCTCTTTGAATACATTGCTTTTGCCTGTAAACTTTTCATTGTATTGGAAAATTGTATAAATGTTGCTCTCTGTTGATAGAGGCTATGAACTGAAAAACTTTCAAGATGTTTTTCCCTGACTTAATGTTATAGCTTCATCAATAATGCAAAATTTGTAAGACCAGTTGTAATTATCACAAAGACATGCAGTTTTGTTTTTAGAATCAGCATGAAAAGATGAACTTAAAAAAGTCCTAAATTCAATTCTGAATTTTCCAACAACTGGTCCCTTTTTTTGTAAACCATCATAATATAATCAGTTATTCTTAAATCATATTAAACCAAAGCCATACCAAACAAAATATGCAGCATTTTTATGTCCGCACAAAACCGAAATCCTACAATTTTGGTACATTGTAAATTCAGGTTCAGGTATGATTTTATATTCAGAATATTTTTAATAGAAGAAAGCAAACTAATTTAGTTAAACCTAAATTTAATACAACATTACTATACAACAAAGGTAAATACTAAGCAAAACGCTTTCCTTTTGATTTCAGAGAATTTTTTAAAAAGTCCTGTCGTTTCTGTTCTTCCATAGCAGCTTTTTCCTTATTTAATTCCAAACACTTATCAACTTCTTTTGTTAATTTGATAATTTGTTCCTGTAAATAAAAATAAATCAGTATATACCACAACAAAATAATAGGATTCATTTGAACATATAATATTCCTATATTAATACCAACAATGTTATAGCTGAACACCTGATATAGGCTGAACGAAAAAGTCACTGAAGCTTTAAAAAATAACTAAGATATTTTTTGCAGTATTTCATTAGAATACATTTTATTCTACATATTTTTCAACAAAAATACTTTTCAATAACATTAAATGCAGTTTTGATTTCATAGAAAGGAAGAAAAAGTTACCGAAGCTTTAAAAAATAACTAAGATATTTTTTGCAGTATTTCATTAGAATACATTTTATTCTATATATTTTTCAACAAAAATACTTTTCAATAACATTAAATGCAGTTTTGATTTCATAGAAAGGCAAAATTATCATTTCTGTCACTGTCCCCTAGTGATGAGTTGAGTGTTCATCTCTCTCCATAGGTAAAACACTTAGGCTTCACCAATTTATCTCCATTATGTTAGAAATTATGGTTTTAACTTGTAGAAAACCCTTATTCACAAAAATGTGCACAATATTATTTTGTGAAATTTTTGATACACATCTGTCTCTGAGTATCGGCGAAAGTATGTTGTTCCCTGAAAATTACGAATGATTCCCGAAAATGAATGGTGCAACGGTAGATTCCCAACAAAGTCGGTTATTACATCCTGCAGAAGCTGCAAGTACCGTTGTCCCGTTAACGTGCCCTCATAAAATACTGGTCCAATGCAGTGGCGCACCCAGAATATTCCTAAGGGGGGGGCGAGCCATTGGTGCACAAAATTTTTATGAAGGAGGATGACTCCTCGATAAATTTTCCGAGAAAAAATGATCAGAGGCCATATCAATTAACAAGGCGGTTGTCTTTTTTTGTACATTTATTTTTATCAAATTACTAACAATTCTTTAGTGCAGTGCAAGAGAATTGAATGATTAGAAGAAGTAGTAGTAGATATTTATACAAAACAACACAAATTAAGAAATAGATGAAGATAAAATTATTTGTTCTGGTCTGCTTATACTGTATACTTGTTTTCAACCACTCTCTCATGATTACATATTGTTATATTATTCAATTATGATCTATACATATTCATAAAACGAAGTCCAGCCTCCTGTTTTTCTTTGTAGCCAGAGCATTAATTATCTGGTCTGGATCCATTTCCACTTCACGGTGAATGTTCATTGACGCCAGTCCATTCAGTCTGGTTTCACTCATACTGTTTCTCAAGTAAGTTTTCAACCTCTTCATTGTGGAGAATGACCTCTCAGCACTGCTTGTTGATACTGGGAGGGTGGCATACACTTTTAAAAGTTCAAACACAGTTGGAAAAGTCCTTTGGTCACAAAAGTTAAGCAGTTCGATTGGGCTTTTAGTTTTCTTGTTCAATGCAGAGACCTTCATGTACCACAGATGTAGTTCAGCTTTTAGAGTATTATCTGATCTGGGTCCTAAATCATCTGCAAATTTCCTTGATAAGGCAACAAATCTCTCGTTTTCTTCCAGTGTCGGCTGCCTTCCATTCGGAATGACAGATGCAAAACTTTGTAGAAATTCCTTATGTTTGAGAAATTTTTCATGGAGGTGAGTGATGAAATTATCAATCCATGGAATGAAAATAGAAAGTCTGTAGTATTCTTCAGGAGTCTGTACGTTGAAATTTGATCTATAAATTTGTCTGGTGGCACGGCGTGGTAGAGTAATGTTTTCTCCATGCTGTTCCAGCTTCTTAACAGCTTGTTCAAACAGATGGTGAAACTCGTTCTCTGCGTTCTCTCGAATTATAGATATAGCTTTCAAAACGTCTTCTACGTCACTCACAGCAGTTGCCAGATCAAGGTTAACTTCCTGCAGCTTTTCACTCAGACGAACACTGTAGCTGAGTAATCTGTCAGCTGAAACAAGTGCTATGACAAACTGTGATGTTAACATTGAACATATCAAGGTATGAGCCTCTGTTGATGTCTCCTTGTCATTCCAGGTAGTAATCTCCTCCAGAGCCTCGATTACTTGATCAAACAATGAAACCATAACTGTGACGGCATCATGTCTCTCCACCCAACGAGTAGGGCATAATTTCTTCAGTTTTTTGGCACTGATTTCTGTCTCTCCCTGATTAGCTGCATTGATTTTGCTGGTGAGAACAAGGTTTCGTTTTGGTGTGTTGAAAAAACTAGAGATTTTCCCTATTATTCCAAAGCTGTTTCGGATATCCGGAACTCTAGATGAATAAGTTATGGCTAAGTTCAAACAGTGTGATGCACAATGAACGTAGGGGGCTTTGGGGTGTTGCTCATATATAATTGCTTGGGCGCCATTGTACTCTCCACTCATTGCAGAAGCTCCATCGAACCCTTGTCCACGGAGGAAAGACGTATCAATGTTGCAGTCTGCAAGGCCTTTAAGAATAGCATCTGCAATTGCTCGACCTGTAGTTTCAGTCAGGGGCACAAACTTAAGGAAGTTCTCCACTATCTTAAATTCAATTTTATACTTATCATTTGTTTCAAACCGTTTCAAATAACGAAAGCAAAGTGTCATTTGCTCTACCGTTGCAATATCTGTGGTTTCGTCACATAAAACCGCAAAACATTTGGCCTCATTCACCTCAGTTGCTATGTGCTTCACAATGGAATCATTGCATGCTGAAATAATCTCATTTTGTATATTCCAACTTATGTAAGTTGCATTTTTTGCACAACCTTGTAGATGAGTTTTCAGTATTTCTTCTCCTGCATCAACTCGGAGTCGCAAAAGGGCTCTAAAATTTCCTTCGCCTTGGCATGGTTCTGACAATACGTCCAAATCCACACAGTCTCTATGCCCTCTCATGGCCAGCCCTTGCCTTCCACAAAAAATCACCGTTTTGATAATAGGTTTAAGAATAGCCCTATTCTGCAAAACTTGTTTTTGCTTTCCTCTGTCCATTACTTGATCCACAGGAACCGTTTTTCCTTCCGTGACCCTTAAGAACTCATTGGCATTGAGAACTGAATCCTTATGATAGAAAACATTTTCATGTTGACTGAACTTCTCCAAGGCCTTCTTCCAATTATTAAATCCTTTTGAAACAAGTTGACCTGTAGCTTGTGTGGATCTTAAACCGACTTCATGGGGTGCAAAGAGAACACAAAATTTGCAATAGGCACTGTCCTCTGCCTTTGAGTAAGCTAGCCAGTTATGCTTACTCAGCCAAGATGAGCAGAACTTCCGAGTGTGGTGAGGTTTTCCTTGACTTGATACAGCACTAGTGACAGTAGCAGGAAAACTGTAATTTGCATATGGTTCCCAAAGATTTTTTAGCGCTGTTATCCTATCTTCATCTGTGAGGTTAGATTTCTTGACATAATTAGAAATATCTGCAGCCAGAATTTCTATTTCAACTGTGTTTGGTATTGTGTTTTGTCCTACCTTTACCTCCTCACAAGCGTTTGAAGACAGCCCGGGGTCACGGCTGTTGCTTGCTTCGACTGCAGCCTCATCAATGTAACAAGAGCTCAGGGAAACGTCGTTGGGAACGTCATTATTTTCAATCTTACTTTTTTTTTTTAAATAATTTCCCAGTGTCTGTTGGCCTAGCCCTTTTCGTTTTTCACTCATTGTCTTTTTTTTTTACCTTGCTCCTCAGTTATTCAAGAACAAAATTTGCTATATAGCCGAAATACGCACATAAACACACACACTGATCGTTAAAGATGCATTTCACTGTAAGATCAGTTGAAAGTTCAGGACCATTATTAAATTCAGCTATTCACCACGCAGGCCCTCGTTCCGAAACTACCAATTCACTGTTATCACCTTGTGTCGTAACGTCGCACTTTATTTCAACTCACAGCAACACTTAATTCGCGAAGCGTTGGCACGATCTATTTATTCACTTCCACAATTTTCTCACTGGGTAAACGAAATCCTCGAGTTTTCGAGCGAACAGCCGCTTCCCCGCCGTTCACTCTTTATATAGGGCCACGGAGGCGCCTGTGACGTCACTCTACACAGCACTGGTATAGTACGACTCCAGCGAGAAGGCATTTGGGTCACGTAATTTTGGACAAGTCCATTAGTTAAATTCAATCACAGGTAGAAACGTCTTAAGAAGAACGGGTTTCCAGAATTGGCGCCTTTAGTGCGAATTAATTTATAATTTGTACAGTACGATAAAGAGCTTTATATGTATAATTACATTCAGTGTAAGTGTTGGGATATGCTGGAATTGTTTTCTTCACAATGATTAAAATTATTTATTACAATAATGGTTGTAAATGTTTTTTTTTTATACTTTCTCGAAGGCAGACCTAGTTCTCCCTTGTGCTGACAGCGCCCTTCGCGTTTTGCTTTGTCAGCCCAAGGGGGGGGCCAGGGCCCCCTCGGCCCCCCCCCCCCGTGGGTGCGCCACTGGTCCAATGAGCCTGTCATTAAAAATTCTACACCAAACATTAATCGACCAGCGTTGTTGATGTCGAACTTCGACGGCATATCTCTGATTTTCCAGTGACCAGGTATGAACGTTCTGTCTATTAAACATTCCGTTCCTCGAAAAACATGCCTCATCCGTCCATATTATGTCTGTCAGGAATGTTGGGTGGACCTCTAAGTTGTTCATCACAAAGTTGCACCACGTGTAATGTCTCTCAGCATCTCTTGGCAGCAATCCCTGCACAGGTGTGGATAGGTATGGATGAGCACCTGATTCATTCAGGATTTTCCAGACGCGGCTTTTTGAGAGGCCACAATTTTCACTGATCATTCTTGTGCTGCTCTGAGGATGGGCAAGAGCGTATGCTAGCACTTCTTCAGGTTGCACTTTGCGTCCTATATTACGAGGTGTACGAATTCGAGGTCGGCTGGTCATGCAGCCTGTCTCCCTTAAACGTTTTACAATTTTAAGATGGTCTACTGTGTAGGATGCGGGCCTTGAGGGAAACGTTCACGATACAGCCTTGCAGCTGATTTTGCCTTACGCCCACACATTCACCGTAAATTAACAACATCTTGCAATACTCGTTACTGCCAAATTTTGCCATAACTCTCCGCTTTAACGTTCAACCCAGCAGAAACATCCTTTTTATAGTATTAGTCTCTGGTGAACAGGTATGACGTTCCATCCTCATTTGCATAATACATGAAATCCATGTGATTTTTATACCAGACATGGTTGAGTTGAGCTGTGTGTTTGGAGAGACGATTTTGCAAGATCAGCAGAAAGTTTTCATGGTTTGAAGAGACATTCAGTAAAACAAGCAACCGGTGGGGACAGAACCATGGTCCTCATGAATGTGAATCACGTGCGTTTCCCCTGCGCCATAACACAGGCTCGTATTTAGTCCGTAAGGTGGTCTTTTCTCGCTTCGCTTCACAATCAAACAAATGTTCATTTTTTGCATTCTGTTTTGAGTATTAATGTGCGCAAGGTATCTTTTCGTACTCTACAACTTCTTGTGCTCTACAACTTTCTAATTGACTTTTTTTTACGTATCTTTCACCGTTTACGAGATAGGACCGCTAATTCCAAAATTTGCTAATAGATGGTGTTGTAAGTTGTCGCATCGAGTAGCGCATAGTCTTTTTATTATACCTAGACACCAACTTTATGGCCTAAGCTGTCACCTTTTAGAAGTTAAGGGGGGTGTAATGGATATAATTAAGCGCCCTGTATATATATATATATATATATATATATATATGTATGTATATATAACAGGGTTGACACTCAATTTTAAGACAAAGATAAGGAATTTTTAATGACATACCAAAAATGTTTCAGGAGTTTACAGATAACACACTTAAACTCTCTACTTTATATCATAATTATTTTCTAAAGAAAAAATATAACCTGTTCCATGGCAAATATGGAACATTGTGAATTGTGTAGGGAGTACAACCTATAAAAGATGGTCCCTGTGCTACTCCTACAATACTTATACATTCCCCTTGGTTAACACCTGCAAAAGGATGAACAAGCAATGTTTCTGTGAAATATGGACAGAAATGGCTCAGTTACAGAGGGGCTCACAGCAGGGCGCTTTTGGGGAGAGCTGACTCTTGACCGTTTCCGGACGCACATGCGCCCAGGTTCATGGGAACTTTGGCCCAGCTGTCAAATATTAATTCTGGGGTGCTAACCATCCCTCTGTCATCACAGCACCCAATAGCTGGATGTAATCCTGTGGTATCCAATAAAAATACCAGGGGCTTCAGTTGGGGGAGCCAATAATAGACCTGGGGCCTAATTGTGTAGGAGGTGACATTTTTCGGATGTTCGAGAGAGAGAGTGAGATTTTGAAAAAGAAGGGAGAATTGATTTTGTGATTTTGGGAGAGAAGGTTCTCCAAAAGACGACTGCAGAGATGACGGTCAACCGATGATTCCTCGCCCGAGGACCCCACACCTGATCATGACGGTTCAATGAAATATTGAAGGTACGCAATGCATGTTCTGTACACTCAGTCTGTTGACGCTATGTTACTGATCTCTCTCTCGACATCGTACTCGCTTTTACATTTAAGTAAAGTAATCAGTGTGGAAATTGTTTTGAATTGTATTTTGATAGATACTTAAAATTATTACGAATGTGATTTTAATTATAACCTTAAATGAAGGAGTTTAATTGTATACCCAAAATGTTCATGATCCAGAGAAGTGAAAATATGGCACGTAACAATTATTGTCACAATGGAAATACACGTAAATGTCAATACAAATATTAATGGGGAGTAATTATGGTTTAGTGAGAGTGCCAATTAAATATGTTATCGTTACTTTTAATTTCTTTTTTTGTTAATAAATATGTTATTGTTTTAAGTTTTGTTCGCTGTCCTTATTTCTAATTAATATCTTATTGATTGATTATATGTATTTTTATTTGACACAGCCAATGTCGGAGATTGCTTTAATGGGTAATAATAATGATTTGTGCGTTCTGACCGGACATGTGGTGAAAATCCACGCAACATAACCTAAAACAATTAATTGACGCCTGTGCAGCTGCTTAAATGACAAATTATTTTAAAAATAATACCAATATACAATCAAGTGCTACATATTAATAACAAATAAATATCAGGTAAAACTAAGATTCATATCACAGGGTTCCCACACACCTGGAAAACATGGGAAAACCTGGAATTCTCAGGGAATTTGGAAACATATAAATCTCAGGGAATTTTTAAAAATTATTATTATATGAGACAAGTTTATTCAAGCTTGAACAGTCATTTAAATAAATGTGTTTCAATTTGAATTATGAATTGATATTTCATTATCTATCCAGAATAAACAGAGACTCCCAGTGCTTCCATTTTTCCATTATTATTTTTTTTATTTACGATTTAACTAAGTAACTTGCTGTAGTTATTGTTTAATCATCGAAGAATCAGTTCAAAATTTGCATGAGAAGTGGAGTTGGTCTTCATGATTCACTTGAAGAGATCATTAGAGAGGTAATGGGAAGATTTATCAAGAAGGATATACTGGATAATGCTAAAAGCAGCTTCAAATTGATGTTAGGAAAGCTGACAACTTAACTACATTAACCAAAATTTATATCGGAGTTAGTGCCATGGCTGTATTGAAAACCTGTGGCGTTTCAGAAATGGACAAACTTATTTTTTTTAAAAGTTGCAGAGCTTTTTTGCAGTCAACAACAGAAAAGTTAATGGAACGTAGTCCACTAAAGTTTGCTATCATCCGGGCATCCAGCTGTTTAATTCCAAAGCAAATTGTTCAGTATCCAACACGTTGCTCTCAGCGCATGGAAAATCTTGTGCAGGAACTTCTCAAAAAGAAAAGAATAAAAGGTGTAACTGGAGATAAAGTAGTTCGACAATACAAGACTTTATTACATCAAATAAGCAGTGAAAATTAATTGAAAGAGAAATTTTTAAACTTCTCAGTCAAAAATGATGAACTGGATTCTTTTTTTACGGGTATCCTTAAGAATAAAGATGAATTCTTTGAGCTGTGGAATGTAATTAAGATCATTTTGATTTTATCTCATGGAAATGCCTATGTGGAAAGTGGATTTTCCATAAACAAACAAGTTTTAGTTGAAAATCTTCAAGAACAATCGCTTGTGGCCATTCGTCAAGTGTATGATGCAGTGAAAGTAGCAGGAGGAGAGTCTAATGTAGATGTCAATAAAGATATGATCCAAAGTGTGAGAGGAGCACGTAGTAGATATGAAGAAGCATTAGAGAAGAGAAGAAAAGAAAAAAAGAAAATTGACTCTAAAGCTAATGAAAGAGAAGAAAGAAAGTACAAAGCAAATGAGATACGTATTTTGCAAGCAAAGCAACAAAAGATGCGAGAAGAAGCAAAGGCCATAGCACAACAATTGAAAGAGCTCGAATCATGACAGGAAACTATTTGATAAATTACACTGGTCTTTGTTATATATCCATTTAATACATCAAGTTTATAATAAAATAAAAGCTAAAATTTGAACATTGTGCTTAGTAAAATAATTGTAATTGGTTCAAATAAATGTTGCTCATTCTTTAATGCAATTGTTTTCATGTATTTTATTTAATTGATTGGAAATAACATTTTAAATATTTTTATACTTACGGAACATTTTTATTTTATTTATCTTAATTTTATTACATTTTAAAATTTTGAGCCACACATATTTCATAATTCCAAATGCTATGACATGATCAAATTACATACTCTAATAACTCTTCTCGAGTATTGCTATCTTTTACTTATTCAGTACCGGGATAAGCTTTGAGATTAAAACCTGGAAAATTTTTAAATCGTACCTGGAAAACCTGGAAAACTCAGGGAATTTAATTTCATTCATTTTGTGGGAACCCTGATATCAGCTTTGTAACAGACCAATTTACAACTCGAATGATTTGTAGCAGTGGAAATTGAATCAAAGTCTTTTTTATCACAAATTTATATATACAAATTTATATATATATATATATATATATATATTTACTTTTTATTTATTGTTTAACATGCTATAAATTAAAAAATATATATCTATATAATATGCACTGAATTATTGACTGACTGAGTGAGTGGATAATGTATCAAAATTATCAAACACTTCCACTATAGTTAGAATCTTGATTTTGATGTGATCTAATCCATTTCAGTTTTAAGACTAAGAGAAAAATAAAAATTCCAAAATTTTAAATTTGGGCTGACGGTGCAAAGGTATAATAAAAAAACTCAAAACCTCTTTGCCTAATTATAGAGTACTATCAAGGTCAATGGAAAAATCTAATATTTAGAAAAATTTGAAGTAAGGGCGTCAATGCAAAGGGATAATTAAACAATTCAAAACAACTTTTCAAAATTATCGAGCACTTTCACTCGAGTCAGAATTTTGGTTTTGGTCTCATTTGATCCCTCTCAGCTTCCAGATCAATGAAAAAAAATCAAAATTCCAATTGGGTGTGATGATACAAAATAATTTAAAAAAACCTGCATCATTTTAGTTCTAAAATGTGGGTTAATCTATTTTTTTTTTGTTTAAAACTGAAGAAGTTTTGATATTCTGAACTTTTATTAAGTGTGTAGATGTAACATTTAGTGTCCACTAGCCATTAAGAATGGGAAGCATGGGTGAAATGGCTAGTTTTAAAATAAACTCAGTATAAAAATTATTTAAAAACCTGAAATATATTAAAAAAATAAAATAAAATAAAAAGCCTTTAGATTCAAAGCACTGCACGAGAATGCTAACTATAAAAATTAACTTACTTCCATAATTATTAACTTTCCTAATATTTGGCTAATTATGCACAATATTTCTTTAATAAGTTCAGTCTGCCTATTGTATAATAATTAAAGGATGGAGGTGGATGGAAAAAGATGCTTGTGAACTCTCAGTTATGCATCTCGATACAAAATGAATTGTGCAATCTCACTATTTATGCAAAAAAATTATTTTGTTTAGTTAAATATTTATTCATTTATACTAGCAAATTATGAAAATAACCCGATGATAATATTCGAAATGAGTCACTTTAAAAATATTGGGATACATATGCAGGAGTCCTGAAGATGAAAAAAAAAATGTGTTTGGAAAGTCATGAGCTGCCGGTATTAGATTTTTTGTGAAGCAAATATTTATCTTTAAAGTCAGTTGAGATCACTAATAAGATAGCTCAAAATGGCTCCTCTTCAGTGTTTTGACCTGTGTGACTTAAAGTAAACAGTAAAAACTTCCTGAAAATATAGTTCTCCCTAATGAGGAGTGGGGTACATAAGGGAATTCCAGTTCAAATAATTTTAGAAATATTGGTTTTAGAGCAAAAATTCTTAAAGAGTTCAAATTTTCAGAACATTTACCCCAAATTGACACCAAACAAAGAATAAATGAGCAACATTTAGCCCTTGCAAAGAGAAACTAGTAATTTATCAGGTAGAAAGGGCAGTGCACTACAATAATCAACAATCTTCCAGTTTTTCCAATCTTCCAGTTCCAACAGAAGAGGTGAAAGTGGGTTTTCTGCTTCTTTTTTTTCTACTTTTGATCCCATTAATGAGGTTTGGATTTTGAGGCAAAAGAAATTAAACAAACAAAATCAATAGTAATCTCTAATATTTTGATAATATTTCCCACAGTGTCGATTTCGAGCTATCAGTCATTTATCTGGTTTTCTTTTGTATTTCGGAATTAGAACAGCAAAAATTTTAAGGAGTTTTTGGCAAAAATAAGGAGTTTTCAAAGCCCTAAAAACAAAATATGAATTTAAGAACTTTTTAATGACTATGCAAACACTGTGATCACATCCAGCCATCGTAATGGATCATCTGCACTTCAACAGAGTCTGTTTGAGATTCTTTCAATGGAGATTCTGTGTTCCTTCTGGATCAGATTCATTTTATAGGGGGGAAAAGCAGGTTGTACATAATGGGTGGGGTTTTAGCTTTCGGGAACAACTTCCAGAGAGAAGTTTTCAATCATTTATTTTTTGTTCTGATTTAAACAATATAGTCTATATACTAAATGCTTTTAGTAATTTGAAGGTAATAAAATTGATGGTTTGAGTTCCAAACAATTTATTCCTAAAATTCAAAATCCAAATTCCAATTATGTTTCCATATGTCAATAATGTTATTTAATTTTCATTAAATAATTTAGAAAGGAAAATCTGTTACTATGACAATCATCTAATCATTCCCGGCCACACATTAAGCTACCATAAACCTTCGGGTTGGTCGTGTGGTCAGGGTCTTCAATCAATCATCTAATCATTGTATGCAAAGTTCCCAAATGCATGTATAAATAAAAATAAATAAAGCCATTCTTCAATGTTACTGGCATTGAGTTAACATAAAAAAAAAAAATTGAAATTTGGCAATTTTGGCGACTTTATTGGCCAAAACAAAATAGCTTATTCATGCTCGCATATGCAAAATCCACATCAAAATGTAAATGACAATTAATATTCAGTGAAATAAATGATGTTTGGCAAATTGGTGTCAAAATACAAAACTATTGCAAAAATTGTCCTCTCTCATGAAGAATTCTCCTCATCCATGAGAAGCATGAACAAGCATGATCCATGAGTATGATGCTAATAGATGACATAAAGCATATAAAAAGTGACAGTATTTGGCAATAATACTTAGTACTTTCTACTTTATTTAATTTTTTTGATAAATATATTTGAAAAAAAAAAAAAGGTGCAATATTTTGAGAATGTTTATGTTGTTGTTTTAAAGTTTATGCCATTCGTTTTTAAATGAAAAATTATGTATGAAATGATTATTTAATATTTAACATTATTAAATGTGATTTTTTCAAAAACTCATTTGAAAATTTGGCAGTCTTCTGAAAATGTTTGATGGTATTTAAAATGAATAGGGTTGCAGTATTCTCTGCTTGTAATAAGTGTACCAACTTTTTTCAAATCTTTCCATTCATTTGTGAGATATTTTATCCACAGACTCACAGTGTATAAGGTGCATGCAAATATATAATGTTTTATATATGGTATCAGTGAACTAACAGTTTCTAGCATAAGCAAAGCAAGTGACTTATCAGACTTGGAAAAAAACATGATCATCATCTATCAAGTCATGGTGCCAGCATTTCTGAAAGATCTTTGTGAAATGTTTATGTGCTGCAGTGCTTATCACAGCAGCATGTAAGTTTTTTACGAAGCATGTTAGTGGGTGAATGAGATGGTCTTGAACTGACATGCCAATTATGGAGCACCATGCATCATTGATCCCAGAGGTAAACATCGGTTGAAACAGTTGGTCAGAACACATTTGCATGCTACTATTGATCAACTGGCCATCCAAATTTGAACAGTAGGGTCACCAGAAAGGTTTCAAATATAGTAGCACAGAAAACTCAGTGGCACATTGAGCTCTAGAGCAGACACTTGGCAACAGCATTCATGCTAACAGCTATTCATTGTGAACAATGCAACACTGGATCCTAGCTGAGTGGCAACAGGTAGCCGTCTTTGATGAGTCATGATTTCTGCTCCACCAAGTGGGTGGATGGTGGTGTATTAGGTTTGAAATCTCCAACAAAAACTCAAACATGATTGTGGGCAAAAAATGGACTAGTAGAAACAGCAATATAGTCTAGGGAATGTTTCTGTGACATACTTTGGTCCTCCTGAAACCTCTGGAGGGCACCTTAACAGGGTGGTCACAAGACATTCATTTTGAAATTCCCTGATAATTCTCTGAAACGTAACCCCTTGAAAGATGTTTATCGAGGTCACGTTACCTGTTAATGAAAACTCTCTCTCCAGCCACTTGTTCAGAAGTATATTTAAAGATGAGTAATGGGTCTTGTAATGCAAAATGAAAAATGTGACATCATAGAATGAACAGGCATTGTTCATTTATCTAAAAGAAAATTACAAAGTCGGAAAATGAAAATTTTTTTTTGCAGAAATTCAGTTTTCCCCGACTTTCAACAGGATTACCTGATAATTCCAGATTTTCCAGGGCTGTGGTCACCCTTCTTAAATGTAAATGCTTAAATATCAATCACTGCCGATCAGGTACACTCTATATGTTGACAGTATTTCCTGGAGGCAATGGTATGTATCAGTTAGACTATGTTGCCAGAATTGTCTACGAGTGGTTTAAGGAACATGACAAAAACTTCAAGCTATTTCCTTTGTCACCTAATTCTCTAGATCTTATACCAATTGAAATCTATCAACCTCAATCAACACATCAGATGGATGGATCCTCCACCAAGAAACCTACAGGAACTCCGGGGTGCACTGCAATTTGCATAGTCACAGATAGGTAAAGCAACTCTTTGCTGCCTTATTGAGTTCCTCCCATGGTGTCTGGCGGTGATATATGCTGCCGAAGGAGCATATTCTAAATACTAGGTAGGTGCTCATAACAATATGACTGGACATTGTATGTAGGGAAAGTAAAATGGGAGTTTTTGTAATAAGTGCAACTACGAAGGTAGATCCCCCCCAAAAAGGTTATAAGCAGCAGTATTTGAAAAGTAATTACTGTGGAGGGAATATTTTTTCCTAGAGTGAAGGCAGATGGCGGTAGTTGTCTTACAACGGTTGTGTGGGTAGGCAATGTAAGTTCATAGACAAGTTAGAGTGATTGAAATGGCACGACGTTTAGAAAAGTGGTCTCACTTGGATGTGTGAGCCGTATGGAGTGAAAACACACTGGATTCCCAACGAAAAAGAAGTTTAAGGTTACACCCTCTGCCGGTAAAGTTATGGCAACCATATTCTGGAATTCCTGCGGTGTTATCCTGATCGAGTATCTGGAGCGTGGCCATACCGTTACTGCCGATCGTTATGCCATTTTGACAAGGTTATGTGAAGCCATCCGATGCAAACGCCCTAGCATGTTGAGTGATGGTGTTATCCTCCTGCATGACAATGCCAGGCCCCATACTGCTCACCAAACTCAAGAATTGCTGCAAAAGTTCAAGTTGGAAGTCTGGTGTCCACCCCCCATACAGCCCAGATTTGGTACTCAGTGACTATTTCCTTTTTCTGAAATTGAAGGAACACTTATCTGGAACAAGGTTCTCTTCAGACAGTAATGTGAAAACAGTTGCCGAGAACTGGCTCAATGGACAGGGACGTGATTTCTACCAAGCCGGGTTAAACAAGTTGGTCCTGTGTTCAGATAAATGCCTAAGTAGATTTGGTGATTATGTGGAAAAGTGATCGTCAAGTATGCCTCTTAATTCCATTTTGTTTTTTCTGTCTATTGTTAATAAACAATTTTTTATTACCCTTGTAACCTTTTTTTTTGGATACATTCTCGTACATTAGACAAAAGCAATTTCAGCTATATACTAAAAAATTTAAAATTGAAAAATATATACATACACAATAACTTTTCTGCAAGTTTATCCTTTGTTTTTGAAGTTCTCCCAAGGGAGCAGGTCGCCCATCTATTAAAAGCAATGAAGGAAGTTTAACATAACTATCTATTAATAAAGGGGGAAAAAGGCCTATAATTTTCAATAGATATCACAGGAAACATTTTAAAACTTATTGAAGTCTTATGTATGTAGTAAAAAGTTAAACTTTTGTTAACTAAATATTTACATGCAGCGTTCGAAATATTTGGTGGTCCGTTGGTCCAAGACCACCAAAAGTTAGATCGAACCAGAAAAATAAAATATTGGTGGGTCTATGGTACCAGTAGAATTAATGATCGAGAAGGTAAAAGTGCAAGATTTCATCTCTAAACAAAAGTTTTCTCCAATTTCATCTTTCAAAATAAGCCAAACAATGTGGTCTGCAGAGAACAAAGTCTTGACCATGCTCGAACTAATGCCAAAGTGCTTTACTTGGCCAGATGTCAAGACTCTTTAGTGGTGTCATAAATGGTCACATGCTTGTTTGCAGGAGAAGGAGTGATTTCAAATTTTTGCCATGATCTCGCTTGCCAGACCATCCGGTACACTAGTTAACAGTGCCTAGAATACTATGTATTCTACGCAATGCAGCCTAGTCGCGTCTTGCTTAAAACGAAGTCAGGAAAAAAGAATTAGAGCATTTCATTATGCATTTGTAATCTACTACTATCTTATTGAGAATTTTAAATAAAATTGCAAATTTAAATGATTTTTTTATTAAATTAGCAACTTTTACTGCTTTTAAATAACATTGAAAATGTTATCATTTTTAAATGAAAATGCCAATTTTAGCACTTTTAAATAAAATGTCAAATTTTAGAGCCTTTTAATAAAACATAAAATGTTAGCATTTTTACATAAAATTGCTAATTTTAGGGATTTAAATCACAAATTTCAGCAATTTTAAATATAAATGCAAATTTCGCACTCTTTCATAAAAATTGACTTTTATCAATTTAAATACAATTTCAAATTTTAGCACCTTTAAATACTGCAGTGTATAGGCATAAAAATTTTTTAAGCACAGAATATTTTATATATTTCCAAATTTAAACCGTTTAAGCCTTCCTATGTAATATATGTTTGACTGTAGCAGTAATATAAGAAAAAATAATTTTAAAAACCACTGCACATATTATTCCAGCTAAAATGTAATATTGAGTGTAATTTTAAAATTTTCCGGAAAATCCACATATTTAGTTTTAATTAAGAAGTAGAAAGACTTAGTGCAAAGGTAAAAAAAAACTTAAGTAGCACAATTACATATAAATTAAGATACAAGTTAAATTCTACAAGAAAAATATACCTTCATAAGACCAATCGGGTAAATCTGTCATAGGTCCATACTCTCTTCCACATGCTGGCAAGCCTTTTCTAGAATAAGAAAGGAATTTATTAACTGAATTTTAGGGTTATTAGTACATAAAATTAAAGTAGCACTTAATTAAAGATAACTGGAGTAATAGTTTTCTCTAAACTTCTCGAAATATTCTTATTTTATATTGTTTACATTCCACAATGAATCTAATCATAGGCATGGTCAGATTATTGGAAAGAGGTGCTGGTTGATCATCCAACAGGGGGTTAGACAGTGCTGATATTAACATGTAAAAAATACTTTGTGAAAAAGGATAAGAAAAACGCGAGCAATGTATTTAAACACAAATAGAATAAAAATGTAGCATACAGCTGTTTTGAGGATATACTGGATCCCCTTTATCAGTTCAAGATAACCAACAAACCCTAAGTCAAAAACACAAAATGGGCAAAATTATAAGAAAAAGAAGGGATATATATGTAATGTATATATATATATACACACACACAAGTCATGGATTAAGAGCCCACCTGAGACAGTCAATCAGAAAGCAAAATGAAGAACAGTTCAGCTACTGTGAAAGATAAAACTAACACACAAGACTGGAGTATGCAAAACACAACAGGTATGTTCCAACAAGTGGAAAAATAAGGCAAAATGGCACACAAGAGTCTCATAGGCTAAGTCCCAAAAGCTTTTGCTTAGTCTTTGTGACTCTTGTTCTGTTGTGTCTTGCATACTCTAATATATTAGTTTTATGTTTCAGATTGACTCATCTGTTCTTCATTCTGCTTTCTGACTGGCTTTCTTAGGTGGACTCTTAATCCATGACTTGAGTATATTATATATACCCCTCTGTTTCTTCTATTTGTGCCATGACTCCAGATGCAGCATCCATTGAGGCTATAAAGCTGAGTCTCCCCTGTTTAATAAAACAAATTTTCGAATATATATGTATATTTTAGAAAATTGCTGCACTTTACTTACTTAAAGGAACACGTTTCAAAGTATTTTTTCCCATTAAAATGCATATCATAATGCTTTAGAGGCTGAAATCATCCGGCCTTCGCAGTGTATTAGGAGAAACATGGTATTAAAATTTCCCAACTGTTAAACACCTCTCTCACTGATTAGATGACATGGAAGCAAGCTTACAGAAAGGTGTGGCTATTGCTTTCCCTATTATCAATTCTTTAAATGATCAAACTTAGAACACTGTTTGGATATGGGCCATGGAGTTTCATCAATGGTAGGTACGTAACAGAGGGGAGTTAGAAAGAAAATTTTTTGGGCAAGGCTAATGGATCTGCCATTTTGGCTCGAATGTGTTTCTATTAATTAATCTTTGCAGAAAATAATCATTATTTGTACTAAAGAATTTCAGACATTTTCCATGAATAACTTGACATTTACCTAACTTTAAACAATATCAAGACAAAAAAATATATTAATAGTGACTACCATTAAACTTAAGTAGTTTGCAAAGTAGACTTAGCTTAAAAATTGGTATCAATAATATGGTGAAGGATCTGCCTTTTAAGAGTTTTAGAAAGAAGCTTTTAATATATTTTGGTATTATTGATATAGTTTAACTCATTCATTTTGCTCAATATAATAGCATGAGTTTACTATGATGTTTCATACCAGAAAAGGTAATACAACTTCATAATGAAGAATTGGTGAAAATCCTTGAAAAAATTACATGGTTAAGTTCTTGAGAAGTGTGCAAGATTTTTTGTTAATAACATCTATAATTGGAGTATCTATGGCTAAAATCGGAGCATTACAAAAGATATAGACACTTTGGATGCCTATACTTCCTAAACTAATAGTTAAATATGTATATAGTTTTTACCAGTTTGTTGGTGATATAGTTCTATTTATGAATATGTAAAAGTAATTTTAATATTTTTAATATTTTGAACTTTAAAAAACAAACAAACAAACAAAAAAAAAACTGCATAATTTCACTTGAAATATCTGCTAAACTATAAAAGATAGATATAAATAGTAAGCAATAAAAATGTTCAATAGGAAATCCAGTTTCTAGATTAATCATTTGTTTTTACAAACCTATTATAGTTTTTCAGTAATCATCTTGTCAAGTTCAAAATTATTGAAAATATTCTGTTCTTCAAGTTTGTAATGCTCATATCTTGAAAACTAAAAGTGATAGTTATGAATTATAAGAAGCAATTTGTAGCCTTTTGAAAGCTCTATAAATATATATAATTTATTTTAGATAAGGTTCTTAGTTTTTGAAATATAGTGGTTATAATTTCAATATTTTAATATTTTCAACTATTTTTTTTTTAAAAGGTCATTCAAATCTTGATATTTTAATTTGAACTATTTTGAAAAAGTGGTTCTGATTTTGATATTTTAATAATTTGAACTGTTTAAAAAATGTCTAAAGAAGACAAACCACCCATAACGGAAAATGTAAAAATGTTATTAATGCAAAACCATTTCAGCTTCATTGGAATGGAGCTACTGCCAAACTTTTTTCCAACTCTAATCAGCAAGCATTTTTTAAATATATTAGTTTTCATTTAACTGTTATTATTATTATTTTTTTTTTGTGCATTGTTTTATAAATTTGTGATTTAGAAAAATATTTTTTCTATTGTTACAGATAAAATAGAAATATTTTTATAATTTTTCAAAAGCACATAAACTAAATGAAAATATTAAATTGCATGAGCTAACTGCAGGTATAAGAAATTTTTGCATGTAGAATTTTTTTTATATAATTCTAAATTTAAACATTTTTTAGCCATGTTATTTAACATATGTATGGCTATAGCTGCAATATAAAAATAAATATTTTTAAAAGCCACTGGACATACTATTCTAGCTTATATGTAATATTTGATAGGGTTTGTTCCAATTTCGAAAACCAAAATTAAGGAGTTTTTAATGGCATATCAAAAGTGTTTTAGGAGTTTATAGATTACACACTCAAACCCCCTATTTTATATCAGCATCACTTTCTAAAGAAGAATATGTTCCAGAAATATTAATTAATGTCTGTGCAGCTGCTTAAATTACAAATTTCTTTAATTGCAATATACAATCAAGTGCTATATAATAATAAAATAAATAACATATAAAACTAAAATTCATATCAGTTTTGTAGCAGGTAAATCTAAGTTTAGTATCAGTCTTATAGCAGACCAATGCACAATTCGAATGATTTGTAGCAGTGGAAATTCATTCAGTCTTTTTTGTCATGAATTTACATATAAAAATTTTGCACAAGAATAAACAAATGCTCACAATATTTTTATTAAGTAATTTCTATTTATTGTTTAATATGTTATTAATTAAAAAATTATATCTATATAACATGCACTGAACTGACTGGTGGTGGGTGTCATGTTCCTAACATATTTTATTAAGGAAAAATGTGTGCACTGCTTCTGTTTAGTCAAAGACCCAGGGCACCCAAAGGTAGAAGTCTGACTTCTGCCCCAATAAGACATCACAACATCCATGCCCGCAGGTGGGACTCAAACCCGCAATCTGGCAGCCGAGCCATCACGAGGAAACGTGTGCCTCTTTGACTGCTCGGCCACCACATCGGCCACTGAACTGACTGGATAATATATTAAACCTTTCCTTCTTCTCCTCTTCCTTGTTTTGTTTTGACTAACTCAAACAGTAAACATTTGGTGAAAATATCGTATTCACTAATGAGGAACATTGGGGGAATCCTAGTCCGAATAATTAAATTTGGAAATATTGGTTTCAGAGCAAAAATTCTTAAAAGAGTTCAAATTTTCAGAACTTTTTACTTCAAAATGTTAAAGAATAATTGACCTTTGACTTTTGTTTACCTTTGTGAAGAAAAAATACCTTATAGCAATTTATCAAAAGGGAAGTGCACTACACTAATCAACAATCTTCCAGTCTTTTTCTACTTTATTTTTGATTTTATTTTTTAAGGAGAAGTGAAAGGATGGGGGGGAGGGGGTGTTTTGCTTCTTTTTCTACTTTTGATTCCGCTAATGAAGTTCGGATTTGGGGGGCAAAAGAAATTAAAAAATAAATGAAAACAATAGTAATCTCCAATATTTTGATAATATTCTTCACAGTGTCAATTTTAAACCATCAATCGTTTGGTTTCTTTTTGCATTTCAAAATTGGAAATTTTTTTTAAGGAGTTATTGGCAAAATTAAAGGGTTTAAAGTCCCTTAAAAACAAAATATGAATTTAAGGAGTACTTAAGGAGTTTTTAATGACTGTAAACTCTGAGAGTCATTTCAAAACTTTCAGCTGTAGAAAATTTTAGATATTGAATTGCCATATTGATTAAAGATTGATGCTTTTAGTGACTTTTAAGTATTACTACACAGTACTATTACAAAATATGTAAAAAAAAAACCCTGAGAAAGTATCATGCTACATCTAAATGTTTGACCGGAATCAATTTCTTGTATTCTATGCATTTGAAGTCAGCTGCATTGTAGGATTGAATTTATTGGTTCACCTAAAGGTTAGCAAAATTGTGACGCATACCAAATTTTCTTATGCTATTACAAGTATCGAATATTTCCTACTGATGAGCACAGTGCCAAAATTGGCCCAGGGCAGATGGGAGTATGATATGATTCACAAAAATAATTTTCAAATACCATGGCTTTTGTGCCAGCGTTTGGGCATCTTTTCCATGACACCACCAAGGAAGCACACCTATGGTGGTGTCACCAACAAGAAGAATTACCATATCAATTTACTTTAATATATATAGAAAATAAAACAACTTACTTAACTCTCCAGAAACCAAGCCTAAAAAGTACTGGAGCAGTTGAAATAGATCTAGCTTTCAACCAGCTTGCATGGATGTCAGCTATATAAATTATAAAATATGAATATATTAAGCAATGATATAAATGTAAGAATGAAAAAAATCCTAGATGATGAACAAACAACAAATATAAGTTCAACAAAGAGTAAATAGAAGTAGGCAATGTAATAGAAAATCTATTACTTGAAAAATCGTGGCTCAAAAATGAAGTACTTAATATTTAAATTTAGTAATATTGAACTTATAGGTTTTGAGCAAGCCTGAATTTGAATGAAATATTTTAAAGGTTATGTCTGTGCCCCTGTGGTTATTAATTCTCTTGTTCTCTACGACTTCCAGTTTGAGATAAGTCTCAAACTGGATCCAGTGTATTCTCAAAACAGTGCTTTGTGTATGTTTTTATTATTTGTAAGTTTTCCTTATCCTGTGCACAAAGTGTTTTTTACTTATTGATATAAGTAATTGTTCAGGCAATGAAAGGTTATGAGCTCCCTTTCCTGTTTACGGCATTCCCTAAAATTTAAAAAATATGCACTTAACCCTCTGAGTGCCGAGGGTGTAAGACCAATATCGCTTAAAAAAATGCATGATTTTTTTATTATATATATTTTATATCTACACATATTTGAGAATTAAAATGTACAGCACTTAAAAAACAAAAACAATTAATAATTTAAATTAATTGCATATTTTACGCATTGAAGGAAAATACTCTCAGAAACGTGTACTTTTAAGTGTTATCTGTACATAAAATTAATGTTTTGAAAACAATTTTTGATTTATTTACCATTATATTAACATATAATATAAATGCACAAAGTTTATAATACTTTTGCATAACAAAAAAATCCTTCATAATTTACTTTGAGTGTGATATATCTAAAAACATGGTTCAAGGCATCACTATCTAATGAAATGCCCAGGGCTCGAAAAACAAGGTCATCCAGTCACCTCTGGCAACCAACTTTTTCATCCTGGTGAATTCGGGTGCAGTAGTCCAGTGGTTAGCACACTGGAATTGCACTCAGTAGGCCCGGGTTCGAATTCCTCAGCTGCCAAAACTTACGCCGTGTTCATGCGGAGTACGATCACATTAAACATGTGGGTCCGTAAGTCCTTCTGAGAGGTTGGTGATAGGGGAAGGAGGGTACGGTCCCTGCAGATGCCTCCCTCACCGGGTTCCGGTCTAAATTGGGTGGCTCTTCCCCGCTGTCTAAACAGTTACCTTACACCTTTCTGGTAGATCAGATGGTCTGGGTCTCAACAACAACCCTGGCGAAGTGAAAAGCAAAAGTGAGTGACTTCTTTTCTTCATTTTCATAAAAAAAGGGTTAAAAATAGAATCATTTAGAATTTGGCTGTAGTAGTTCCGATTTCCAGATTTTTTTTATTTTTTATTTTGTGAATTTTTTTTTAAAAGTCTTTCCTAACTTATAAATAACTGCCCCAAAAGGAAGTAAAAGAGTTTTTCTTTCCTTTCATGTAAATTGCTTTCTCCACCCTTCTATATCAACACCAAAAGGGACAAATCTATTTTTAGGCACAAAACCAGATCCCCCTATGCTTGAATCACTATTTCCTATTTTTAGCTTTTGTCTCACATGATGCTTTGACTCTCGTGATCGTGAGGAAGTAACAAGTTGACAAACGGATTGACCCTGGCATTTATTTTTTCTGGTTTCTTATGCTTTCACTTCACCACGTGTTTGTTGTCGGTTTTCGTTAAGGCTAAGTGAGATATTTGTAATGGTGAAACAAACATCTATTTTCTCATTTTCAGAAAAAAATTCTCCCTCAGAAAATAATCAAAATCTAATTTCTGATACAGTTGAGGTCCCAAGTCCGCGCACATGGGCAAATCCACACTGTTTTCAAAACAAGCAAAAAGGCAAGACAGCTTAGGAGTTCAAGTGGCTAAATTTTGAAAATGGTGTTGCTCAATGCAAGGTATGTGCTATGTTTCCAGATCTTAATGACAAAAGTCATGTGTTGTGAAAGGATTTTATGGACCATTCAAACTAGAAACATTTAGAATTCATCAACAATCTAATACGCATGCTTTATGTGAAAGTCACTATACTGCAAAGCAGTTCCTACAGAATACACCTTTGGCAAGATGTGAAAAAAGATGAATGTAAAAGTTTTTAAACATTTAGAGAAATTATTTACAGCAGCCTATAATATAGCTAAGCACAACAAACCATTTAGGAATTTCAAAAATCTTATCTGCTTAATAAATATGAAGTTGATGTTTCTTTATAAGAGTATCAAAATAAGCAATGCAGAGAATTTATTTATAACATTGCTGTAGGAATAGGAACTGATGGTGCCTCCAGCATGTTAGGAAGAGTAAATGGACTTGCTGCTAAAATGAAACATTTCATACCTGACTTGGTATCCCAGCACTGTGTTGCTCATATGCTTAATTTAAGTGTTTTGAATGCTGTAGGACATGTAAATTACTTAGAAAAATTGAATAGCATACTGAGAAGCCTTTATAAATTTTATTAAAATTTACCCAAGAGATTAAAACAACTTCAGAAACTGGGAACTATTTTAGAAGAGGAAGTGCTGAAATTTCAGTATCTCCATAAAATCCGTTGGGTGGCCAACAAAGTTGATGCTGTTGCAGTCCTAATCCTTAATTATGCTGCTACAGCAAGAGGAATTTTAAAGAACTTGAAGTCATTCTGATTTGCTGTTACTTTACATTTTCTCTTGAATTTCCTTTCTGTTTTTCAAGAGTTATCCAAGACCTTTCAAACCATTAGTTTACTGCTCAGTCAAGTGAACACATGCGTTGAAGCTGCAATAATTAAATTGCAGGCATTAGAATCTATACCTGGTAGAAGTGAATTGGAATTTATTAATTCAACTACCATCAGTAGTGAATTCAAAGTAATTCAACTTGCAGTTACTAATCAAGCTAGTTTTGAAAATGATAAGAAGGAAATTATTGCGGATGGTATTAAATACCCAAAGAAAAGATTTCTGGAGTCCCATTCTGAATTAGTTGCAGCAACAGTGATCCTTGATACATTTACCTGGTCTAAAGATGAGCTGGAACAATTTGGAAATGACAGCATTAAAACTTTGTCTAGACATTTCAAGAGACATCTGTACTCCTCAGACAATTTTGCAGATGAAGAAGAAAGATTAATTCTTGAATGGCATGAAATTTTAGGGAAAACCTAAAAACAGCTGAACTACTTGAAAAGATAATAATTTGGAAGGATAGATTTCCTTTATTTAGCAAATTTTTTGCTATAATTTCTGTGCTTCCAACTTCAACAGCGTCATGTGAGTGTTGATTTAGCCAAATGAATCTGATTAAAACAGATTACCGAGCTTTCTTAGAGGCTAGAGCTTTGCACTTTGAATGATTTAATGTTAATTGAGATGACTGGTCCTGAACTGTCAGAATACGGCCCACAAAAGGCTGTTGATAAATGGTTTTATTCATAAAAAAAAAAACAAAAACAAGGCATGTCAACATCCATCACTCCCAAAAGCGTTTGTGTGTGGATTTGTCTGATGATCAGTAATTATCAGAGCAAGATCAGTAATTTAGTAACATAAAATTTAAAAAGAATGCATTATTATTAAAAAGATTAATATAATAATTTAAAAAATTAATAATGTTAGATATTTTATATTAATTTTTATTAAAATATCTTAAAAACATAATAATTATTAAAAAAAATAGGTACAGATTTGATATAAAGAATTTGTTTTTTTCAGCTTTTTTCGGGAGCGATAAGTTGCCAAATGTGTCACAAAAATAAATTGCACTTGGAGTGAAATGTTCCATGTTTTTCTGGCAACCCCTTTTAGCTTTCTGTTATCTTAGGCTTCAGTCATTTTATTTTTGTTGTGGTGTTGCTTTGTGTGTAAAAATGCATTAAAAACGTGAATATCATACAAAAATTAAAGATAGCACATGTTAATAGAAAAAATAATGTAGAAGCAGAAAATTTACATAGAAATGAGCATTCTCTGATGACTGCAATGTGGAAACAGCCATTTGTGCAATTTGGATATTTACACATTTTTTTTTAAGTTTTGGATTTCATTAAACCAGGTACTGTGTTTTGATTTTGATTTAAGCATGGTTTTTGCTTTGTTTTAGAGGGTAATTTAAAGTTTAATTTCTCGACTGTATAAAATTTTATGATTTTCATGTTACGTCCGCGTAGTTGTCCAACAAACAGCTATTGCTATGTGAGATGTATAGTTTTTTTGAAATTTCTTTAAAGTACAACATTTTTTCTAAGTATAGATTTTTTGAAATTTCGATAAAGTACAATATATTTTCAAAGTATAGAATTTTTGAAATTTCATTTAAGTACAATATTTTTTCTAAGTACCATTATTTCTTAAATTTCGTTAAAGTACAATATTTTTCTAAGTACCTTTTTTTTAAATTTCTTTAAAGTACAAAATTCTTTCTAAGCATTGTTATTTTTTAAATTTCGTTAAAGTACCATCTTTTTTAATACTTTAACATTATTTTATTTTGTTAAATTACTTTAAAGTACAGTCATTTTTCTAAGTATCGACTTTTTTTAATACTTTATCATTATTTAAAACTTATTTATGTAGTATAAGTTTTTTTTTATGCATTTATAAATATATATGTTTATATTTGTTATGCACAAAGCCCAAGATGGCATCCCTCTTAGGACTTTTCAAACACCATATGCATTGACGCCATTCTGGACAGCAAACAAAAAATGGAGAATTTTGTCAAATTCTTTATAACAAATCTGTTCCAAAAAATAATAGTGATACCATTTTACACTGGCTTCCAAAAGTTAAGCACGGACGGTAAAATCAACAAAAATGGAACAGTAAAGCTTTGATTAACTCAAAATTGCACATGAAGATAGCAAATGTGTTTATGTATTAAAGAAAACAATAATTATATGTACAAAGATGAAAAAAATATTTACTCTTCGTAAGTTATATGATGACATCATATTTGGGTTATTAACAAAATTATGTTTAAAGGCAAACAAACCACACAAAACTTACGCTAATATAGTATGTGTTCACCCTGAACCTCCACACAAACTTTACAACGATTTACCACTATTAGATCAACTATTAGATGAAATACAATTTAAAAGTTTAAATATTGTTTATTTAAGACTCTCAGTGCACAAATTGGGAACAAGTCGTATGAGCAATTTTTGTTATATTTGTGTTGCCCATGGAAATCACGGGAGTCAATGGACTAAGAAATGATGTGTGCATTTATGATTTTGGTTTGTTTTTTTCATCATGCATCTGAAAACACTTAAAAATAAGTTCAATTTTTAATTCCATGAAAGTCAACAAAGTCACCGATAGGGTGGAGCAGAAGATTACTGAGCATAGGAGCATGGATTACATAAATCGTTTCATTTTTATTGCAGTAAACAACCATGTGCTTTTCTAAATTTCAAACATTTAGAGTTTGACTTCTATTAGCTCAAAATATTTTTAATGTCGATAATGTTTTTTCAACATCAATTGATGTTATTGGATAATAAGAATAATTGTATTGGACAGCAAAAACTGTTCAAATGTAAAAAATACAAAAAGGATAAATACTATAGCAAATTTTTTAGCTTCTATGCTTTTTATATGCATGCTACCTAATAAAGTATGCAAATATGTAATTGAAATACATGCTTAAAAAAAGTTGGGCTGATCCGGAGATTAGGTCACCTTGGTTAAATCGGAGAAGACGCCACGCACTTTGTGAGGTTAAATCGGAGAAGACGCCACGCACTTTATGTTGCAATCTGGTAACCTCTTGTATCGGTTGTTTTCGGCAGAAATTGTGTAGCATCCAATAAGAATACGTTTTTGTGTTTGCTACAGTTTTTTGATGTAAAAGAACATTTCTATCAATATTTTTGGCCATTGTTGTGCGTGTTTGCTTGTTCTTTCGTTATTTGATTTATTTTGTAATAATTATTCATTTTAGTTTTGCGGATTTGCTTTTGTTGTCGATTATATTTCCCTTATGTCTTCTGGTATGCGCGAGCAAATGGAAGGTGAGTGTAGTTTTGTAAAGCATGGTAGAATGGATGTTGGTATGAATGAATCTAGAATAAAATTTTACTATGATTTGGAAAATAAAGGTTTGAAAGAAGTGATTAATTGGTGTGTTATGAAAGGGATTATGAGTGATAAATACGGATCCTCGGTTGCATGGAGAAAGTGATTTTGCTACGTGCGATATGCACAGATAAAATTGTAGCATATTCTGTGTCTGGGCGCCGCAGGCGACCGTTCCTAATAAACCGGAGATCACTGGGGGCCCCGTTCCGGTGTAGAACGACCTTTAGGTCGAACCCCTGCCCCTGTACGGACCACTGGTACATACGGACCACTAATACATCCGTTCCACAATTTTCGATCTTTAGATCAAATCCCTGCTCTTACACGGATCTGTAGGTCGAACCCATTCCTTTATATGGATCCTCAGTTAGATGGAGAAAGCGATCTTGATACGTACGATATGCACAGATAAAATTGTAGCATAAAAATTTTAAATTTTACAAAAATCTGATTTTGGAACGTTTACATGAGTATTATTAATTTTTTTATTCTGCAGTTTTATAAAGTTATTTAATTTTCTTAAAATACACAAAAATCGGATTTTGTAACGTTTTTTTGAGTATTATTCACTGTTATTTAAGTTAAATTAAATTATCATTTATATTAGAAAATCTTGTTTAGAACAAACACAATAGTCTGTCTTTAGAAACAGGGTTCTTCTACCAAAACATCATTTTGGTAGGAGGAGCCTATTTCTAATGACGGTAAATGACATCACTGAGGATGGGTGGAGCCAATTTCAAAACACGGAAGAAAGCGCCAACCACAGGCCAACTTGGCCCGATTTTGTACTTAGAAAAAAATTTGCGGTGACCTAATCTCCGGATTTACCAAAAGTTGCATATAATTCGAACTCTAACGATGTACACTGCCATGAGAGAATATTTCGAGAATGATTTTATAAGAGTCACTTTAATTTGTTATTTAGTAACAAAAAGTTATTTTTATTTTCCTACAAACTCTTTACAAATTATTATGTCTTGGTATTTTATTTTTTGGTACATTTCCACCAACAAGTTGGTAACATGTCTCTGCAAAGATACTCATACGTTATTGGTCTGCCTGAAAAAGGACACAATTTTCGATTTTAAGCAATGTCTAATGGTGCATAAAGGGGCCATTCAAATCAATTGCCTGGGTCGGTCTGATAGTTCTAGTCCATCCATGAACATAACTCACTAGTTAACACACCATAAGAACTTAACAGATCTTTTGAAATAGCTCTTTCTTACTTATTAAGAAAATATATATTATAAACATAATGAAATGTTCATATTTCACATAAACATATTAAGAATTTTTGATAACAGCGATGACAAAATATACAATTAATACTAAATACAAAAAACCTGTAGTGGCAGCACATGACTTTCCTTACAGATTCAAATTCAAGTTTTCTTTTTTTAATAATCCATTAAATTGAATTTAATTCCCCAACATGACGCAGATATTTCTTTGAAATTAAATCCAATTTGCAGTTTTAATATATTTTCCTTTTCACTTGACGATTCGATGTATTTTAAAATGCTGCCAGCTCCTCAAAATTTGAAATAATTTAAATATCTCTAGAACAGTTCATTCTAGAGTAATGAGGGTGGTTTTTATTTGTTTTACGGCAAAAAACTATGTATAAAACAAGCATTTAAAAATACATTTAATCATAATAGTTTTTAATTTCAGATTGTGAAAATATTTTCGGGCAAGTCTAAAGAAAACAAACAAGTCTAGTTCCATTCTTGTGAATTGTACTAAAATTTGATCAGCACTAAGGTAACTCATAAGTAACTTACCTACCACATTTTATTCCAATTATCGACCCGATTTCAATTCCATTATCATGCATTATAGAGAAGGTAACAGTAGTATCTATAATTTTATATTTGCACATTATCCAACGTATTATAGTGCCGACCTGAATTTTTGACACTATTGTACTTGGAATGGTCCCAGTCAAAGTCTAAAAGTATAATAATAATAATAAAAGAACAATATTGAAGTCACTTCCCACTTTACATGAAAATACTTTTATATAGAAGTGTAGGTTTATAAATAAACACAATGTGGAGTATGAAAGACAACATCCGACTGTATTCAAGTTGTCTCATGCAGTCTAGCCCCGACGAATTTTAAGCGCCCAGAATGAAGTTTAATCATAATTGTAATTAATATAAAAAGAATATGATGTAGACATTAAAGCACCCATGTTTGAATCAAAAGACTGCTTTGCGAATGATATACAGAGAAGAGAAAATAAATTAGTATATTGATTTTTAAATAATAATTAGTAAAACACTGGCAATTTTTAACAGTTGATATAGACAAAAGTAAGAAAAAAAATACCAAATAAATTTAAAGTTCTGTATGCCATGCTTATTTTTCTTGAAAACATAAAACTTAGACCTGAAATAAATTAACCAGCTTCATGAAATAAACAAATCTTCTTCAAAATTGTTGCCACTTTATTTAATGTTTTAATACTAGAATTCATAGAGTTATTAGATGAGAGGTTGAATATTTTTTAAATTACCGTCCTTTACTCGAAGGGTTATATTTAGATTTTCTACGCTATGATTGCTGAAAAATATATTTATTGCAATAAATAAAACTGCTGCTTATAAAACAATAATTTGCAAAACTTTTTTGTCTCACAGGATCTAAATATTAATGTTTAATCAAAGACATATTATGAAAAGCTGCATTGATTCACCGCAGGCTCTAATTACGTATGCTGATTGGACGAAAGGGATCACATGATTTAAATCGATTTTTAGTCGGTTTTCGGTGAACGATTCTATAACCAAGGTTACTATATCTCAAGGTTTTCTATAACTCAGGGGCTAGAGTTACCTGGTTTTTTGAGAAGGGAATTATGAAAGTTTCCAGAAAGTGGGAATTTTCAGTCATTGCATTTTGCATTGTAAAAGAAATGTGTATAATCCAAAACTAATATTTATTTTTTACACTCGGAATTATAAGTGGCATGGAAAATTATGAGAAATTTGTTAGATCCCAGAAAAATATTTATATTATGTGATTTTCTTACTATATATAAGTAAAACTGAAAATTAATTCCACAAACTAATTGTAATTTACTTTGTAAGTATTTTAAAAGTAAAAACACCCTGAATGATGAAATACTTATTATAACGTGATTTATACATTCATATTCATTTAATATTGACCGATAATAAAAGATCTATATTAGTCTAAAAAATATTTGATAATTTTGTGACTAATATTAGGCACATTTTCAACAAAGTTTATGTGATTTCAAATTTTTGAAAATGTTATTTCAATAGACTTTACCTTCAAACTAATACAAAGATTTAGTAAATGGATTAGCCAGAACCTATAAGAAACGAGTGAATTAGTTTCTTCCCATCAAAGTTTCTAATGCTTCCAAAATTTCCTGTTTATTCCCCCAAATTCCCAGGTTTATTAGTTTATTCTCGCTTCTCAAAATTCCCGGGTTTTTTGCAACTCTATCTCAAGTTCAACGGCGAAATTTCCCTCGACTCATTAAAAATTGCTCTGTGCTATATTTTGGCTGCAAAGTATGCAACCAAGATAAGAACTAGGTATCGAATATTTAGCATTAAACATGTGTGAAGCGTGGGTTCTAGGCATATGTACTTTGAAGTTCCCATGGTTTGTAAGGAACCCAAAGATACCAGAGTGTTATTTTTGTTTAACAAGCGTTAAAGGAAAAATAAGTAAATCGAAACACATATGCACAATGATATACCCCAAATGTTCTAATTGGTATCAGGTAACTCACAGTGAGGTATACACACCACAGCTTGCAGAGCCCACTTCGACGATAAGAGCTTGTAGCTCGTCTCAGTAGCTGAACGGTAGAGCATCGGCTGGCCAGTACAAAGAACCGTGATTCTGTTTCTGGTTGTGGCAGCAAGGTTCTTTGTAATGGCGTCCGAACAAATAAACCCTATAGGTTAGTGAAAAGATGTTGAAAGTCTGAAAGTGACCCTACTACGATTAGCACGTATTCAGTGAACTCTGCTATATGGAGCGTCGATTTCAAATTGGGAGGTTGAAGACCAAGCAGGAATTTGCCCTGGAGGATAAAAATAGCGCCAGGACTACTTTACCTGAGGTAAAATACCCTCCTACCATCTCCTACTATTTTACCTGAGGTAAAATAGTAGGAGGTGATCTGTCAGTTGCACATCAATATGACATAAGAGGGTGGATAATGCAGAACCTACTTCGACGATAAGAACTTGCAATTCCATCTCAGTAGCTTAACGGTAAAGCGTCAGCTGGTCAGTACGAAGATCCGTGGTTTGATTCCCGGTTGGGCAGCAAGGTTCTTTACAAGCCTCCGACAAACGTAAATGTGGATGGTTAAGATTCGGGAAATGATGCAGCAAGTCTAAATCAACATGAGGAGCAACATAACTCTACTTTTGAAGACTCTACTTTCGAAGTCTCTGTCCATTATATCCACATCGGAATTGGAATTTGTCCAAAATGCAGGCCGCACTTTTGTTGGTTTGCTATTAACATTTAATAATTTTAGAAATTTATTTATTTTGATAAGCCGGTTAAGGATTCTTGTTTCCTTTCTTAGGATTCTATAGCATTATTTCTGTGAAACATCCTCTTTTTAGCTCAAGGGTTTGGGGAGATATGGTGTTCATGCTGCTTGGTTACTCTGCTCACTCTCACCCCCCCCCCCCCCCAGAAGCACGTTACAGAAATATCCCTTTTTAATGCTTATATATGGCTCAAGAGGAACATATATGTAAAATTCTAGGTTTCTAGCTTGAGGCGTTGCGCAGATGCGGTAATCATGCTTTTCGATTATTCCCCACTCCTTCTCATCTCCTTAAGATTACGGCGGGTTGTGGAACTATTCCTTGGAAGTGTTTATTTATGATCGAAAAGAAACATCTCGGTAAAATTTCGGGTTCTTTGCTCGAGGATTGGGGAAGGTACTGTGATCATGACTCCCAATCATTCCTCATCCACTTCCTTTGATCCCTTTTTAGATTTTACAGATGAAACCTAAATAATATTTCTTTTAAATTTCTTCTTCTTAGTCAAAGGTAAAGTGATCATCCCTTTTGGTCTTGCCCCCCCCCCCCCAATTACTCCTTTAGCAGTGGGTTACAGAAATATCACTCATTACTATATTTTTCTATGACCCATGAGAAAAATTCCTACAGAAATCCAGGTTGGGGAGGTACAAGTTAAATGTGCAGGTCCAAAACACTGGAAAAAGTAATAGAAAAGTTTATGCAAAGAACTAATGACGTTTGAAATCAATTTTGTAGTTGGTATTTTTTTAATTTTCTTTTCCGTTATTCACATGCATTTTCCAGTTTAAAAATATCCCAAATTGAGTATTTATGTTTGTAAGCAACGAGTTTTAGGCATAGATAACACTGAACAAATATATACAAAAATAAATCTTGTGCACTGTTATTGTTTATTATGACCTTCTTATAGCACAAGTAAAGTTCTACTAAAAATATTGTTAAATATGTTCTTTCAGATTTAAATTTATCGAAAATTTATCATAGAAATCATCAGATAAAAATTATTCAAATTTCTCAAATGTAATGAGTAATTATTAAAATGTTTTGGAAATCGTCCCAACTCTGATAAAAAGAATAACAAATTGGAATATTATTATAAATGAAAAGCAGACGAATTTAAATAATATAAATAAGTTTTTCAATTTGATTAATTTTACTTTTATTAGGCCACATTGATTTTTAAAAAAAAAGATATACAGAAAAATATGGATTTCATTTAAAATTCTATTTAAAGTTGTCAATTTTTAAAAAATAATGTGCAGTTTATTGAAGACTTTCAAAGACAATAAAAATTGTAAAGTAAAGAACAAATTTGTACTCTGGCAATCATATAACAACGATGAAGAAATCTTGAAAATCTCGAATGTGAAAAGAACGATCAAGATAAAAGTATGATATTTTAGTAAATAAATTTTACAAATAAAATAAATATGCTGGAAGTGTTAAAAATTTGAATCAATGTTAAAAACTCTTATCTCGATTGTACAATTTTATTCTAATCTTCACTCATAGAGCTAACTGATAGAACTGAAGAACATTGAATTGAATTACACTAGAATTCTAAGAAAATCTTTTCAAAGCATGATTTAATGACAGCTTTCTGTTAGATTCTGAAAAAAGAGATCATAAATAGGTAAATAGAGATTTGTTTATTCTGGTATATATTTACATTTTTCTAAAAAGATATATTTATAGAGGTAAGTATTTATGTAAGGTAATAATATGTAATAAAAATATTTTATATTTATTAAAGTTTTAGATAGTCAAATTTCTGGATGTATAAAGTTCTGTAAAATATGCTACTATAGGCATTTATTTTATTTCTTGAAATAAATATGTAATTAAGTTATCACAATAATATACAGGGTGTCCCAAAAGATTGAAATGCGCTTTAATTCTTTACTTGTTGGAGATAAGTGGGTAATGTAAATTTAAAAAATGTTGAAAGTAAGATAGGAAATAAGACTACGTTAATGAAATAGTCCTCCCATTAATTTTCAAAAAGTGATACTTTTTAAATTTTTATATGACCCCCCCTTAGACAAATTAGGTCAACCAGAAAATTTTTATTTTTAATGCTACAAGATCATTAAAGAAAATCGCATATCTGTATCTTTAAAATCAACTGAATTATGATAAAGGAAAAAATCTGACTTATGCCACTTTTCCGTACCATGTGAAAGACTGTTTCATCAGTGAAAATAGGGATTATAAACAAATTGACGATGAAAATTGCTTAGATTAAAAATACGTTAATATGTGTCAAATTTTTTTATCATAAATGCATCTAAATAAAGCATTACACAGACATAGATCATATAAAGCAGTGGTACTCACTATATACGCGGTTGGGTATCCTATGTATTATCATCCAGTTTTATCTTTTTTGTGATATGTCACAAATTTACATTTCTAATTTGATATATGGTCCCTATTCACAGTGTTTAATTTTCAATTAAATATAACTCGCTCAATACAGATATGCGGTTTTTTTAATGATCTTATTGCATTAAAAACAAAAATTTTCTGATTGACTAAATTTGTCTAAGGGGGTCGTATAAAAATTTAAAAAGTGTAACTTTTTGAAAATGAATGGGAGAACTATTTCAATAACGTAATCTTATTTCCTACCTTACTTTCAACATTTTTGCAATTTAGATTGCCCACTTATCTCCAACAGGTAAAGAATTTAAGCGCGTTTTAATCGTTTTGGAACATTCTGTATACTGAACTGATTGACTGACAGTGCAAAGAAATATAATCAAAACACTCTCAAAACCCTTTTCCTCAAAATAAACGAACACTTCTACTCGAACCAGAATCTCGGTTTTGGTCTCGACCGAGCAATCAGTCTCAGCTTATATATCAGCGGAAAAATCCAGTGTTTCGAAAAATTCGAATTAGGGGCGACGATGCACAGGATTAATAATAATAATAATAATAATAATAATAAAACACTTTGATTATTTATCGAGCACTTCCACTCTAGCTGAAAACTTGGTTTTGATCTCATTCGACCTGCTTTAGCTTCCAGATCAACAGGAAAAATTTGATATTTCGAAAATTAGAATCAAGGGGGCGGGGGCTATACGAGAGAATATATATATAAAAAAAATCAAAATTATTTAGTACTTCCACACTAGCTAGAATCTTGATTTTGATCTCATTCGATCCGTCTCAGTTTTCAGATCAACGGAAAAGTAAAAAATTCGACTTGACGGGGGGGGGGATTCATATTGAGAAACGTTATTAGAAACCTCTATTAAGCGTGTAACTGTCACATTTATTGACCACTAGTCACTTCAAACACACAAAGTAAGGACTGAAATGATATTTAGCATATTTATAGAAGTGATAAGTATTGAAATAAAGTAATTTTTTTATAATGAAATTATTAGAATTTATTTTAAAACATTTATTGATTAATATTTTAATTATATAATATTATATAATATTACATAATATTATATAATATTATATAATATTAATTATATAATAATGTAATATTTAAAATATAAAATTATCTTAAAATAAAATTATTAGAAACCTTTATTAAGCGTGTAACTGTCATATTTATTGACCACTAGTCACTTCAAACGCACAAAGCAAGGACTGAAATGATATTTAGCATATATTTATAGAAGTGATAAGTATTGAAATAAAGTAGTTTTTTTATAATGAAAATATTTTATATTTAAAGTTCTGGATATTAAGTGTTTGTCCGTCTTTATTAGATATCTGTTGTATAGATAGAAACTGAAATTTTTTTACACGGATCAATCGTTCGATAGAACCACCCATAAAGAAAATCGAATTTTTCAGAAATAGTCATTTAGCTAAAAAGTTCAAAATGCGAAATGATAGAAAAACGTACTTCGAGAGGAAATAGAGACTTAAAATTTAGTGCAAGAGTTCAAGGTTCAAAAACATTCAATTTTAGTTTTCTAAACACCAAATGTTTAGTCTGCCGAAAAAATGAGAAACGCCATAAGTAGTCAAATAGAGACTTCAAATTTGGTGCAACGTTTGATAAAAGGAAGATGGCTAATTTTAGTTTCATACATTTTTGACCTTAAGGGTGATGCACACCAAAATGCTCAATTTGCAGAATAAATAAAAAAAAACATTCTTTTAAATGCGATAGATATTTGGAATTTGGTGCACGGAAGAACAAATAGTCCCATAAAACCATCCGGAATATCGAATTATTTTAAAATTAAAATTTGCGGGGGGGATGGGGAGAGCTCCATACCAAAACATTCGAAATATGGACTCTGGAAAAAACACTTGACGATAGATAGAAACTTGAAATTTAATAGCAGGATACTTAAAAAAGCACTGTATTGAAATATTTGCTATTTTAAGAGGTGCCGCACACCAAAATATTCAATTGGCTAAATAAATGAGAAATACCTCCTCTTGTGTCAAACAGGGGCTTGGAATTTGTTGTACCGGTGAACAGTTTAATAAGACTCACTAGAAAAATCGAATTATTCAAAAGTTCACACTGCTCGGCGTTTACATATTGCCGCACACCAAAATGCTTGCTTTGATATAAGAAATGCCCTCTTTTAAGTGAGAGAGAGATTTGAAATTGGGGCTTGGATCAATCGTTTGATAAAAATTTGATTTGGAAATCTTGAGAGGGTGCTTCACACGAAAACGTTTTAAATGTGAAATTAGCTATGAGACAGAGAATTGAAAAATAAAAAAAAAATAGTGCAAGGGTTGATTGTTTGATAGAAAGAAGGTAGAAAATTTTATTTTCTAATATTTGTTGCTTTAGGATTTGTTGCACATCAAAATATTCGATTTGTCGAATAAACAAAATAATAAGTGAGAAAATCAATTTTAAACTAAATGCGAAACAAATGAATGAAACTGTGGCTGCATTTGTCAGTCACAAGGTACATTTAATACACCCGAACTGCCCTTCTAACTTTAAAACATATAATTGACGCCAGCACGCTTACAATTCACTTTTAAATTCTTCCCTTAATTTTTAATTTTTAACTTAATTTGTATTCTTATGTTTTCTCGTCGTCTTGTAATTTTTAATATTTTAACTGGACTAATGGTATATTCTACCTAGTCAGAGCTTTCCCTTCGCCCCACCCCTTCTTACCTCTTCAAGGCAGCCGGCCAATGCCAAGAAAATTCACCATTCAGCAACATCGAGAGATCCAATACAACATCCTGCAAAAGAGGAACGATGAGATATCACAACTCACTAAAGAAAATTATAAAATTGGACATTTTTCATAAATTCGATGTGGGGATAAGTGCTGTTGCACAAGAGCCCCGTAACGTGTCGTCTTGGCTGCTCTTGGTTAAAATAAATAACTTAAAGAAATAAATATGACTATCAGTAATAAAACAAAATTTATATATGACATATAACCAATGGTGAAAAGTCCTAAAATAGAGATAAATTTCGTTTCTATATCGCTACCAAATCATATTAGATCCGATTAAGTAGCTACGGTTTGTATTTAGCCCCATTTGGCCGGAAAACACGAGGTATCACTTCGAAATTTTCAACACAATTTTGGGGGGACGAAAATTCAAATGTCGGCGTACTAGAACTGAGAGTTTAAAGTGAAAATTATAGAAACTAGAGGAAATTGTATACTTTTAGATTTCGAGTTATACAGGGCCGTGGCTCTGTTACCCCTTCCCTCATAATTGGAGTCCTTTTCTGTTCTTCTAAGAAAACTTTTGTACTGTATAATGAAATGTCGTGGAATTCAAAAAAGTGCAACAGCAGATTTTAGTGCGAAAAATTTCTTGAACTTAACGATAATCGATTTTTAATCTACATTTTTTAAGAATTTAAATAAAGAACATTTTTAATTAAAATAATTAAAATTCTTAACTGTACTTTTATTATTTATAATTTTTATTCATTCATTATGGTACACTTTTATTAGAAAAATTATGGTGCACTTTTTAAGAAAATTTTTAATTAAAATAACTAAAATTTTTAAACTGTACTTTAATTATTTATGATTTTTATTCATTCAGTATGGTAGACTTTCTGAGGGGTAAAATTACTTTTTTACCCCCGTAGACAAATTAGTGTAGAATTAATGTCTCCATATTCATATTTTAAATTTAGTACTTGATTCGTTCTCCCCGTAACTTTGAGATCTTTAGTTTCACAAGCCATTGTCCCTATTGCTCCCCTCCACTATAATTGACATTTGATTTTCTTGTAACAAGTTTTATGGACTTTAAAATAATTGGTCTATCTATATTTCTCAAGAAGGTAAAAGAAGAAAAATTCAAACAAAATAAATAAAAGCTCTTATTTGGGCTTTTATTCGTTACATAATTTATGCAGAAATTTCTGTGTATTTCGTTCTCGCAGATAGATGGGGGAAGTTGCCTCCGCTGCCCCTTGTTCCGGAGTTTCTGTCCAACGGTTAACAGGATAGTACCAATATTTCAATACAGAAACCAATTTGAACGTAAGAAAAGATTAATTGAATTTTATTACAAATATAATTATTGCCAATGTAGTACAAAGAGTCAAGTCCCTACATATGCGCTGGATTTTCTGTCAGGTATACATGAGCAGGAATTCTTGTGAGGTATAACTTCTTCTTCGACCCAGACCGTCCAACCTACCAGAAAAGTATAAGGTATCTGTTTGGACGGCCGTGAAGTGTCACCCAATTCAGATCGGAACCCAATGGATATTTAACTTGATCGTACTCCGCGTAAACACGGCGACAGTTTGGGCAGTGGAGGGAATCGAACCCAGGCCGTCCGAGTGCAATTCTCGAGTGCTAACCACTGGGCTGTCGCGTCCCTTGAGAGGTATGACTGAACGTGTGGATGATAAATAGAACTGTAGAGTTATATCTGCTTGAGCATTTGTCGGGAACAAATAGTTAGTTCATTTCATTTGACGCTGGAAGAACTGCCCTGGCGAGCGAGCGAGCGAGAGAGAGAGAGAGAGAGAAATGTGCATTAAGATTATGTAAAAAAAATAGTATGTTATAATTCCCTTTTTTTCCCTCCCGACCAAAATTTTAAATTAAATTTTTTTTTTAAAATATTAAAATATAAAACTTTTAATTAAGAATTTTCGTTTCTGTTATATTACTACATATTTAAAAAAGTAAAAGTGTTATCAATAAGTACTTATTTTAGTGAAATATAGATGAAAATACTTGTAGGACAAATTAATAGTGAAAAGTTTTAATTTTAGAAACTATTGGAAAACGCAATGAAAAGTATTAGAAAAGTTTCCATCGCAAAAAATGAAACATTTTTTCTGGGTTATTTAATATAAAAAATCGATTGGTGTACAAAAATATAATTTTCACTCAATTTATTTTGTAATTTTGTCCCAACTTACCCCATCGACCCACCGAGTACATAGAAGAAACGTATATAATTCGGTAGCTTTTTACAAGATAATTGTAAATTTATAGGTCTCGCATCCATCCGACGTGGCATATTTAATACCAGCAGACAAAAAAAAAAAAAAAAAAAAAAAAAAAGATTTTTCGAACGCTCTTTCTTATTGCATTTAAGCTGTAAATCGAAACTTTTGCTTCTGGAAATCGAGAAACAGAACAATGGTTATAGAAATAATAATAAATGTTAAAGTTACGTTCAATGTTTTTTATTATATTATTCAAGAGTCATATATATATATATATATATATATATATATATATATATAAATAAATAAATTATATATATATATATATATATATATATATATATATATATATATATATATATATATATATTGAGAGAGAGACAGAGAGAGAGAATTAACTGTAACCTGTTTTGAGTTAAAATTTTTATAGTCAGTATCATGTAATCTACACAGTTAAGAAATACATGGGGTAAATACATTTATATTATTATACCTTTTCATTACTTCGTATTCTCCTATAAATACTTAGCCACACGCTGGTTATATTTGTTTATTATATTTGCTTTCTTATATATCTGATCAAATTAATATTTTCTTCTACGTCGGGCCATGTGCTTTATTTCTGTAATATAATTTACAGTAATGCACACAGAAACGTAGAATCCACATTAACGAAACATGTATGGCCCTTGATAACGTACATAGTTTCGGAAATGCTTTTTACTTTATTCAAATTATTCAATTTCAGATTATTTTTGGGAGCTAGAAAAGGCCTAGTTCATCGTTTCTGTTTTGCAACTTTTCATCTTACACACATTCTTGCATTTACACCATGTATGTTCATGCAGGGGACAAGGGAATTAGTACCATAAGTACCTGCATTACATATATGATTTCTAAAAATAATTTCATCTAAATGTGTAGTTACAAAAATTATTTCACCCATCTTTACCACATGTAATTGTTATTCCATTCCTTAACTTATATATAGAACAGGGAAAAAGGGGTATTTTATACCAATTTAGTATCTGTTTTATTTATAATGTTTACTTATGTTCTTTTTAAAATATTCAACAGCTTGTCGTATAGTCTTTTTGATATCACATTTATATTTCAGTCCATCTTCCTTTCACTGTTGCTATACAGAACATTTTCTCTTAATGATCAATCTCGTATATATATATATATATATATATGCATAATATTTTAACCACGTGTTTTTATGCAATCATAGAAACAACGGATTTTAGTATATCTGTCTAGAATGTGCCCCTGAAGACGTTTCTGGCAGATATACTATTTTTTAATATATTTTCCTTGTCCTGGCCTCTCCGTGCTCTGCTTTTTCGGCCCTTCCTCGTTGCTTTTCACACACGCTTTTATTTTGCTCGCGGTTAGATACTGTGGTTACTGATTCACACTCTTGCACTTTAGTTTTTGTTATTTTAATTTATATATATATATATATATATATGTAATGTGTGTGTGTCTGTAAACCCCAACATAAAAGGGTTTGCAGAGATTTGAGAAATGAGTACATTCTATTTTAGGCCCGAGATGGGTTAATCCGATAATGTTAAAAGTCTAAAGAATTAAAATTTACCTTTATAATAGGACCATGATCGAAACAAGTTTTCAAATGGCAGTGGTTATGATCAAGTGGTTATGAACTTATTTTTAAACACTCTAGTCATGACCGTCGGGCACTGGTCATAACCACAGAGACTTTTCGAATGTACCCCTAAGTGAACACTTTATTTTTATGCACTAGAATAGCCGATTGTCCCATTAGTAATCGTGAGTGTATAGAAGAATTCCGAGATTTACAAAAGTGAACATTGTCTCTGGCAAATAAGTCAAATGACTTACATGACTTATCATTAAATGGAACATTTTATTCAAAATTCGTGGATAAATTAAAGGGGATTGGCTCCGATGCCAACATAGACTCTTATAAAGAAGATAATCTACATAAGAAGCAACTATTGCCAATGCATCGTCTGTTGACGCCATGGCTATCTGACAGAATTAAGGAAAAACTGTAGAGTGTGGATGCACTAGTTCTTCAGGCATACCTCCTTTTAAGGTATACCTGTGTGTGTAAAAAGCTTAAGAAAACAATATAACAAAACTTTTATAATATAATTTATTTTTAGAAACATTGGCTTAAAGCAGATTACCTTAACGTAAACTTAAAAGCATACTGTACGGATATATATATTTTTGAAATTCATATAGTAAAAACCTTTGTAGATATTATTGGTGGTTAAAAGTGTCATAAAAAATGCTCTATGAACAGTGAATTGCTCATTTAGAATTCGTTTACATGGGCAAGGGAACGGCAGACACGGCTCGGTTCAAAGCATATTGGAACCTCTGGCTCATCGAGTTGAAGATTTCAGCTTGAACATGTCCTCTGAAGCCATCCTCCAGGAATGAGGTGAATCTGTTGAGAGGTCCAAGTCCGGTGAATTTTATTGAGAGTTGGCCGATTTGACTAAACATGAAATTCTTCAGAGAAGGCTGCATAGGTGGGTTCTGAGTAACTTCAGTGAAGACGAGAGTGGTCGTGACATTTGCTTTGCCCTTGATGCTGACCTTTGGCATTTTGCCATATTTCAACTTGCCTTCGTAATTAATCTTCAGGTTGTCAAAGCCGATCGTGCAGTTGACATTTTTGGATCCAAAACTGTAATAGGGTCCTTGGCATTCTGAAAACCGCCTGGCTTGGGACATTCCTGTGATATTTCCCTGGAAGAACTCAGCCTTGCCTTTCACCTTGCCGATGATGGCAACTTTGTCTTCGAACTCGGTTGTAAAGTCTGAGACAATGGCGGGATCGAGACCTAGAGTCCTGATCTCGTTGTTTAGGGCTACGTTCAGTACGCTGTCGAAGTACTGGTTAGCCATGGGAGACCCAAAGGCATTTCCTAAGGAAGAGAAAAGTTATTTTATTGTCATATTCTAAGTTTAATATAATTGGGTACTTTATAAATCTGATGTAGGAAAACATAACTTATCCATAGTTTCATTTCTGGTTAAAAGTTTTTTAAAAGTTTTTACTCTTTAATACTACAATGACCCAAATCTATCTGTATCTATTTACTTGTCTGCCTGGGATGTTTAGCGAAAAATTGGCGATCTTACGAATTTGGCGACTTTTTAAAATACTGTCTAATTTTTCGAAAATAACGCTAAATTGCTGAAAGTCTTTCCAAATCGTTAGAAACGACATTAAATTAACAAGAAAGATCAATCATGTATAAAACATTGATTATAAAATACTTTCCAGCTGCAATTTTATTTAAACATCTCTAAAATACGATATATTCAGTGGCGAAATGTTTTTAATTATCACAAAACTACAATACTTTATTTTACCTGGAAAATTAAAACCATGGAGGTAAAAGTATTTTCTAACTCCACGCTTAAAACTTCATTCAAACTTTATACAAATGACGTCATCGAAATATAAATCGTTTGGCTTTGTATGTACAAGTAGTGAATATTTCATTCATACACTTTTATTTCAGACTTCAGAGTTAAATAATTTTGCGTGAAAAAAATTCAGGAATTCTTATAAAACTTATCTTACAAGTACTTGTTTACATGTTACATTCATTAAAATTAGGCTTCTTTGTAGAAATAATCAAAGTTGGATGATCATTTTAATTCAAAAATATTGTAATTGCGTTGGCACAGAATATAGATGCACAGAAAAAAACGCAAAAATAAAGTGGTTTTAGGACGAATGCAACACTAAATATAAATTTCAAAGAACTTTAAAAATCACTATTTTTACTCTGGGAAAAAAGATGGATGCCATATTTTATTTTGAAGTGGGTCACGTGATCCCTTTATATTATATGGGTGTAATTATTATTTTAATTTAAAAAAACTACAGAACTGATTTTGCTGAAATTTTTTTTATATATTTTTGGAAATAATTTGAATATTTCCTAAAATTTTCGAAGTAATTTGTGAATTTTAACTTTGCTTAAAAAATGTTTGAAAAATTAGGTTCCATTGGGTTCAATGTATTTCATTTTTTCAAACAGAGTTCAATCCAAAACTGAGTGGGTGATATTATTCAGTTACATTCCCGTATGTCCCACAGACAGTCTCAACAACATACTAAAATTTTATTTTGATAAAGTCATTTTTACGGCAGTTATCGTGCGAACGGACAGACAGACAGAATGAACAAAGTCATAAACACTTTTCGACTTTGCTGTAAAGTGTTAAAAATAGCACCCAATTGATAAAGTATAAAATAAAAAAACATTAGCAGGATTTAGATTTTCAATTTTAGGAATGTGTTGGAATTTAAGCTAATTATTAAACTGATGGAATATTAGTTATATTTCATTAGGTTCTGGTGCAAAATTGGCGACCCTGGCTACAAACTTGGCGACTTTTGGTAAATGTCGCAAAAATTGACAGAACAGCACCGTTAAATCGACGAAAATGTTGCCAAAATGTCGAAAATTCAATAACTCAAAAAATCTACACTATACATAAAATTTAATTTCTTTTATAATCCCTGTAGCTTTAAGAAAATTATTAATTTAATATTCTTAATTCAAAATATAGCGAGTTTCACTGTTCGTGAGCCAGTTACGTTTTGTTAGCGGTCTAGGGGAGCGTAAATTAATTGCGTTATGTTACGGGATGGTATAATATGCTTGTTTCGATAAGGAGTCGTAAAAGGAAAAGTAATATTGATTGGGAGAGGTGCATGACCCTGAGTTGTCTGTGGATATTAGGAGCGCAAAAGCTGCAGTTGGGCGGATGGAAGGTAGTCTGTTTCAACTTGAAGCGCTTAATTTTAGAATTTGATAATAGTAAGCACATTTAATTTTTATTATACATTTATTTTAGATTATAAACTTATAAATTGAGAACAGCACATGTCATTAGCTTTTATGTAAAAAATATTAAATAATATGATTATATTTTTAAAATTTTGCAACGTTTATTTTTATAATAATTTTTTTAATTCAAAATGTTCCGAAAAATTTAGGAATTTATTTGTTTAAAATCTTTTTGAATATCAGTAGGCCTCTTATGTTTGCGGATCGAAATAATCGTGCCAAATTTCCTTCGAATCGTTCAATTCGTTCAAGAGATATCATGAATAGACAGATATATTTTAAAATTGATTGATTTATATTCAACGGAGCTCAAAACTTGTCAATCCGAGAGTCGGATTTTTGAAAACATACAGCACTTTTTCTTTACATATACTATGAATTGTAAGAAAAGTAATTAGTCTTTAAGTTAAACTAATGTGAAAAATGCTAAAGTTATGTATGAAGTATTAATGTTGTAATTGAGCTTATTGCTGAGTTTATTATATTTTTGTAATAAGTCTCTTTGTAGATACTATAATTTTTACAAGTATATTACGAATTCCCAATTTCACATTTTGCTAAATATTCGAGTATTGTTTATTATTACTCCCACTTGATATATTAATTGATCCAAGTTCATTGCATTTAATAATTTTGGCAATGTTGAACAATGAAATATGAAGTTAAGTTTTTTTAAAGGGCACTTAGTTGTCTTCCCATAAGGAACATAGTAGCAATTTTGTATCTACTACTTTTTATTTATACTATGAATTGTAAGAAAAGTAATTAGTCCTTAAGTTTAACTAATGAGAAAAATGCTAAAGTGATGTATGAAGTATTAATGTTGAATTGAACTTATTGCTAAGTTTATTATATTTTTGTACTAAGTTCCTTTGTAGATATTAAAATTTTTACAAGTATATTACGAATTCCCAATTTCACATTTTGCTAAATATTCAAGTATTGTTTATTATTACTCCCACTTGATATATTAATTGATCCAAGTTCATTGCATTTAATAATTTTGGCAAATGTTGAACAATGAAATATGAAGTTAAGTTTTTTTTAAAGGACACTTAGTTGTCTTCCCATAAGGCACATGGTAACAATTTTGTATCTACTACTTTTTATTTACATATACTATGAATTGAAAGAAAAATTATTAGTCTTTAAGTTAAACTAATGAGAAAAATGCTAAAGTGATGTATGATGTATTAACGTTGAATTGAGCTTATTGCTAAGTTTATTATATTTTTGTAATAAGTCCCTTTGTAGATACTAAAATTTTTACAAGTATATTACGAACTCCCAATTTCACATTTTGCTAAATATTCAAGTATATATTTTTTTATTACTCCCACTTAGTCTATTAATCTATTAGTTGACCCAAGTTCATTGCATTAGATAATTTTGTCAACTTTTAACAATGAAATATGAAATTAACTTTGTTTTAAAGGACATTTAGTTGTCTTCTCATAAGGGACATAGTACCAATTCTGCATCTCAGATTATGGAAAAGACAATTGAGAGTACTTTCTATCACGAAACTGTCCCAGAACTACACATTATTTAATAAACATTATATAATAAATGGAAAATAAATTGTAAACTCAGATAATCATGTTCATATTTTGAGTCATTTTAATGCAAGTCAATTTTGTTAAAACAATCATGAAACTTATCGCTGTTCAAAACAAAGTCTTGTAGGATGTTCTGTATGTAGATTCTGAATGTAGAATATTCTGTAAATTAGAAATAGAATATTTAAGTTAAGAAAGACTGATTAAAAAGTAGACGTTTACAAATTGTTCTTACCTACGATGAAAAGAGCTGTGAAAATAATTGGCAACATGTTTGATTGGAAACTGGAGCTGAAAAATAAAAGAAAACTTGTTAAAGAAGAAAACCTTATATAAAGTTCAGAATATTTCGGTGGACTTACTAATTAACATTAAGTTGCTGAGATATGCATTTCTTTTTTGTTGGATTACATTTTAATCCGCAAAAATACTCTTAAATGTTGAACTTTTTTACGGTATCATATGTAGTTCATTGTTTCCAATATATTTCCCACAATGAAGTATTTCATAGCGTAAAAATAACCCAGATCGTTACGCATTTAATTCATCCTTTTATTTCGAAATTTTTTTAGCAGTTCGAACCATGCTACCACGAGTCAAAAGTTCGCCCCCACTTTTAGCTTTATACAATGTAGGGCCTCTTTATCCTATGTGAAACATGCACTAGGGTCGACTGAGCTTCTCGATAATGTGGTATTAACGGAGTTCTGTTCTCAATCCCAACTGCTTTATTAGTTAACCAGTAGATGGAGATAGATAAACGTTAAAAACAAAAGGAGTTGCACATGACACTAGTTCCAGGGCGCGGTAGTCCAGTGGTTAGCGCGTGGGAATTGCACTCAGTAGGCCCGGGTTCGATTCCCGCCGCTGCCAAAACTGCCGTCGTGTTCACACGGAGTACGATCACGTTAAATATGTGGGTCCGTAAGTCCTTCCGAGAGGTTGGTGGTAGGGGAAGAAGGGTACGGTTCCTGTGGATGCCTCCCCCACTGGGTTCCGGTCTAAATTGGGTGGCACTTCCCGGCCTTCCAAACAGTTACCTTACACCTTTCTGGTAGGTCGGATGGTCTGGGTCTCATTAACAACAACATGGCACTGGTTCCGGCTACCCAAACTGTTGCTGTAAACTTTTGGGTAAGTCGGGTGGTCTGGGTTTTCGACATGGCACTGGTAGCCTTCCGGCCGTCCAAACAGCTGCTCATGTCATAGGACGAGTCGGACGGTCTGGGTCTTCCACATGGCACTGGTAGCATATTTCAATGGTCTCTGCGTTCCAAGTCTGAGGATATCTTTGAGTGGATTAAAAGATCTTATTTCGAGAGAATATAGGGGCTAATTGGTAAATACTGAGGTCCTATGCATTGAGAATTTATGTCAGATGGTTGAACTGTGAACATACACTTGTATTTCGAACAACTGCAGCAGGTCCATGATGCTTTTCGTCAAAGCTACCCAGTTATCAATCGAAAGCAAAGTTTGCTGTAGAAGAGAGAGGATGAAAGGGACACTAGCATTTATTTCTTAAATTGGATCATTATATATGTATTTACCCAGGGCTCAACAACAGCGTTAGGTGTTGTTTTTCCATCACTGTCTCAGCCATGACTATCTGTTGAGCCGTAGGTGAATAATATACTAGTTCAATTTGAGAAATAAATGCTAGTTTCCCTTTCATCCCTTTCCTCCGAAGGGAGTTACACATTCAGAGGGGTCCTCCGAAAACTAAGAGGACTTGAAAGGAGTTGAGTTCCAACCCATACAGTCTGGAACGTAGAAATCCTAAAGAGATATCATTCTATCAGGATATCTATACCGTAGATATCTTTCTACCAGGATATCTACGGTCTGGAATATGTTGTACCAGACTTATTTTTATTAGGAAGGTTCATTCATTTATCATCTATTTCACTCCATGTCTATTTTCCTACAAGGAAGGCATTTCGTTTCAGTGAAGGGTATGGAAACTGGTATAACGTAATTTCTGGTTTAAAAACCAGCAAAGTATGCTACTACCGTGGGATGGTGGTTCTAACTGAACGTTTGTAAAGGGTTTCTGAAAGCAAGGGCCTGTAATCCTGCAGAATGAAGTGAGAGTGTAAACCTTTTCTTGCATCGTTGAATTTTTGTGCTGAAAGCTGTACGAACTTTTGCCTCACCTTGGTATATGAGGTTAGATTTCAGACTCATCAAGATATAATTGGATTCTATAGTGAATTACGTGGTTTTGTTTTCACAAACAAATATGGCTCCTGTCATGATCCAGAAATATCAAGCAAATCACTTTAGTATTAGGATCGTTATTGTCTTATTCAGGACTGGACATATTTTATGGCTAAAGGTCAGCATTGAGAATTTACTTATCAGTACGGGTTGACACATAAAATACTATTTTTATTTTCCCTGCAATACATGGTAATGCATAGGGAAAGTATTGGAATCATGTCGAAAATCGCAACTCGAGTTTTCGACAGATCTGCACGTTTTGAGACCTCTAGAATACGAAAACACTATTTTTAGCTTGACGTCTATGTGTGTGTGTGTGTGTCTGTGTATGTGTCTGTCTGTCTGTGCAATGCATGTATCCACTTTACTCAAAAACTAATGGACCGAATTTCTTAAAATTTGCTAGGTAAGTCACTTGTGACCCTGGTGCTGTTTAGTTTTTGGTACGATTTGGGATAAAACAACCCGCCTTTTTTTGCGAAATGACCAGCAAAAATTGCCTGCATCCACTCTAGCTGAAAAACTAATGGATCAGATTTCATAAAATTTGATAGATGTGGGTTACCCTGGTGCTGATTAGATTTTGGTACGATTCGGAAAAAAAAATAACCTGCTTTTTTTTTGCGAAATGGCCCGTAAAAATCGTCAAAATCTAAAAAAAAAAAAAACCTACGTACGCTCAAATATATCAATTAAATGCTTGTTTATAGGTAATTTTGAACGATGAAAAGAATAAGACCAACCCCATTACACTATACTAGCTGTTCGAGATATTTTATCTTTTTTCGCATTTTTGCTACGCCACCGTTGAAAAAAGTCCAGTGATCAACTGAGAACGAAAATTGAATTAAAAGTGCAAATTCAGTGTCATTTTAAATAATTATGGACACTATTTTGTGCAATTAAACTGAATATAATGAATTATTGAAGAAATAAAGAGAACCTGAATATAAGTCTTCAAGGAAAGTCATGTGCTGTCTACATCAGATTTTTTTCAATTTGGCGACTCTCTTCTAATGTAAGCGTTTACATGATTAAGATAATCACACAGAAGATATTGTTTTATATGATTTGGCGTTAGGGTCTAGGATCCACTAATGTAGCTGCCCCGTCGTATAGATAACATAAATCTATTTCAGCAAAAAATAGCTGTAAGTATTAAAAATTTTGTAATATAAAAGCATTTGATGCGAAACTCAATATAACGGTTAAAAATGGATCAAAAAACATTTGGGGATAATCTTGCATATTAAGGGGCAAACACAGATAGAGGATTGAAACGTATTTGTTCAAAGCAGGAACATAAATCTTCTAAAGTTTAAAATCAACGTTTACAAAAAATCAATAAGTACCATAATTTAATAGTACATTTAGTTTAAAATTACATGATAGTAACTGTGGTCCAAATGTATGGAAATACGTCTAAAAACAATTAAATTGCAAACAGTAAAGACTATATTTTCAGTAAAAAGTCCCTTTAATATTACACCGTTTAAGAAATTCTGGTTGTATATAAAAGCCCATGTTCTTTTATCTTTTAATTGCATTGCCGCTGATGAAGGACGTTATGACGTCCGAAAGCGCTCTGGCCTAATTGTAATATATGTGAATGTCTTAAATGGTGTAATATTAAAAAACCTTTTTACTGAAACTGTAATCTTTACTTTTTATAATTTAATAACGGTAGACCTATTTTTCTCATTTTCTGAGGGTATAGAATGACAAAAGCAGGAGTTGTTTTCCTTGAAGGGTTGCATGTTTCACAAGGGTAATGACAGGGAGCGGTAGACTAGTGGTTAGCGCGCGGGAATTGCACTCTGTAGGCCCTGGTTCGATTTCCTTCGGTGCCAAAACTGCCGCAGTGTTCACGCGGAGTACGATCAAGTTAAACGTTCTTTCGAGAGATTGGTGGTAGGGAAGGAGGGTGCGGTCCCTGTGGATGCCTCCCCCACTGGGTTCCGGTCTAAATTGAGTGGCTGTTCCTGGCCGTTCAAACAGTTACCTTATACCTTTCTGGTAGGCCGGACGGTCTGGGTCTCAACAACAAAAAAGGTAATGACGCGATTATGACTTTATATTAAAAAAAAATTGACGAGTAAACATTTTTTTTTAATTTTTTTATTTTAATCTATAATCAGAAAGCGTTTTGGAATTTGTCACCGAAATTCTTTCCTAATGACGTCAAAATCGAATACTTTCCGATTGGATGTCGGGCTGAGGGCACAACCTTGTACAAACGAACCTTGTACAAACGAAGCTTATGTAAATGGACCTCGGTGTACCATTTTCTAACTCTCTCCTACCTGATGGATCAATGTCTTGGGTCAATTTTTCTGAAGTATTTCTGATTTTAAACAAAAGAAATAGCCCAAAAGAACTCCATTTTATTTTATTGGATCAAGTATGCTCTTCAAAGATAATTGACTTAGCAATCTAAGAAATACTGTTATTTTGAGTGGTTGACAAAGATAATCTAAACTGCACCAATTACATTATCTAAGAGCGATAACAAGGTTTTTGAAATAATCTTAAGAACTCAAAGTACTGATAAAAACACTGATGCCAAATTCCTGATCTTTATATATTGATTCGAATTCGTTTTTTTTCCCTATCAATGTAGCTTTCGATGCAGGAAATATACTATATTAATAACACTGTGTGTGTGTGTTTGTTCTCAAATTTATGTAAAACACTACTAAACTCCGGGCCTTAAATTCTGAACTAATAAACAAATAAACTTGGCTTAAATACTAGCAAATTTTGAAATCTGAATTTTTCTTTTTTTACATTATTTTTGTACCAAATATGCTAATGTTAGAAATTTAATGGTAATTAAGTTTTATATTACTGATATGTTCCATCGTTAGATATGCATATTATTTCATTTAAGAGTTTTGAAATGTTGAAAATAAATTTCCATGACATTCTACTGTATTTTTAGGGCAAGGTCCCATGCCATTTATTCCATAAAAATGTTTTGTTTCCACAAAAATTTTAGAATCAGATATTCTGACGGAAATATACGTTTTAAAATCTCCTGAACATGTTTTGAGTATATTAAAATTTCTATCAGTCTGCGAAAACAATCAAAATTAGTGCTGTTTTTACAACTGGTTTTCGCCGAAAATTAATACACTTAATGTTTTTGATTAAATCGGCGCAATATACGCTTAATGTTATTGTTTACTTAATGTTATTGATTTAATGTAACTGCTTTTCACTAAAAATTAATACGTTTATTGTTATTGATTAAAATAAGCACGCCAAATATTTTGGAAATGTCTTTTGATGCATCACATCCCTATGGAAAATATCATTTTTAACGGGCTGATCTTACTCTAAAACAATAGTATAAATACATTTCTAGTTAAAAGTGGTTTCAAAACACATTTTATTTCCTTTCGACATAGATCCTCCGACCTACTCGAAGGTATATGGTACTCTGTTTGGACGACCGGGACAATGTCACTCAATTTAGACCACAACCCAGTGGGGGCGACATCCACAAGGACCGTATCCTAATTTCCCTGCCACCATCTTTTCGAAAAGATTTTTAGATTCATATATTTAAAGTGCCAGTATTCAGCATGAATACGGGGACAGTTTGGGAAGAATCGGGAATCGAATTCGAGTCGTCCAAATGCAATCCCCGCGCGCTAATCACTGGGTTGTCCCGCATCCCCGTAATAACTGAATTGACTGAGTGAAGGATTGATGTATCAAAATTGTCGAGCTCTTCCACTAAAAGGAAGCCCCGGCCGTCCAAATAGTTGCGTCGGACGAATGGTCTTCAGATGAGTCGGACGGTCTGGGTCTTCAACTATAAGGAAGCCACTCCCATTGCGGATAACAGTATCCATGGACCGGTTTTATACTTATTATACGCTCATCAGCATGGAACAACCGTTAACTACAATGACAGCAAGAAAACTTGTTATTTACTGCAATTTTGTGAATTTCTATGGAAACTGACAATTTCTGTCCTTCCATGCAGCCGGCATAAAATTCGTATAAAATTTGTGTAAATTCTTATAAATGCATATATATTTTCTTATTTTGGGGAACGCTATTTTCTGGTGGGTTATTGTGATTTTGAATTTTCACTATAGCTAGAATTATGGTTTTGGAGCTTGAATGGCTCCTAAACTATGATTCTAGCTATAGTGAAAGTTCAAAATTATCTTAGCTTCAAGACCGAAAGAAAATCTAAAATTAAAAAAAAAATTGAATTAAGGGTGGCGGTGCAAAGGAATAACAATAAATCCCCCCCCCCTCAAAACCCCTTCACTTAATTATAGAGCACTTCCACGGTATCTAGAATATTGGTTTCATTGAATTTGTTTCAACTTCTAAATCAACGAACAAATGTAATATTTCGAAAATTCCAGTTAGGGGTGACGATACAAAGAAGTAATTAAAAACTAAAAAATGAAATTTTCAAAATGATCGAGCACTCCCACTCGAGCCAGAATCTCTGATTTAATCTTTCGTCTCAGCTTCTAAGTCAAAGGAAAATATATTTCGAAAATTTCCGAATTAAGGGCAACAATGAGAAGGATTAATAATAATAAAAACCCCCTACAAACTATCTTTGCTTAATGATCAAGCACTTCCACTAGAGTCAGAATCTCGGTTTTGGTCTTATTCGATTCCATCAGGTGACCGAAACAAAAAAGTTAAAATTTAGAAAATTCGAATTAGGGGTGATGATATAACGGGATTTAAAAAAAAAAACTTCTACCACTTTGCGTCTCAAAAACAACAAATACACAATTTGATATCCTTTCGATGCCAATAATTAAAAGTACCTATCAGCAACTTTTATTAAGTACGTAATATAGGCATTACATTTCGTGACAACTAGCCACTGAGAACGCACGAAGTGCATGTAGAAGAAAGCCCAGACCAACCCAAAGGCTAATGGTAGCTTTCTGTGTGGCCGGGCACGAAGTGCATGTGAAGTGGTTACTTTGATAATAAATGAAAGTATTTATATTAATATAATAATGAAAGTATTTCTCTAATTTCTATATTATTCTTGTCATGTCAGTTTAGAAAACAAAATACTTTCAATATCTCCAAACCGATGTAAATTATCGTTTTATAAGTAATGCCATTCGCTGTTACGGCAATTTTTTTTAACCCATTTTAAAAATTATTTTTGAAAAGGCTTATTTTTCAATTAAGAAATAAGAGAGATGTTTGAAAAATTGGTGCTCATCCTTGTCTTTCTTAAATCTCTGTAAATAAATAGGTGACTTGTGGTTATCTATTCTTCTTCGACCCAGAACGTCCAACCCACCCGAAGGTATAAGGCATCTGTTTGGACGATCGGAAAGTGCCACCCAATCTAGACTGTAACCCAGTGGGGGGGAGGGCGGCATCAACAGGGAACGTGCTCGCCTTCCCTGACCACCAACCTCTCGGAAGGACTTATGTATCTACAAATTTAAAGTACGGTACTCCTCGTGAACACTAGGACCAGTGGGGAAGGGGGCGGCATCCATAAGGATCGTACCCTCCTTCCCCAACCACCAACCTGTCGAAATGTATTACGGACTCGCCTATTTAACGTGCCCATACTCCGCATGAATACGGGGGCAATTTGGGTAGAGCTGGGAATCGAACTCTGGCCATCTGAGTGCAATCCCCGTGCGCTAACCACTGGGCTGCCCCACCCCCCTGTGTTTATCTATTAAAATGGTATCTAATTTAATTTAAATCGTTCAATTTGTTTTCGGGATATCGTACCTACAGACATACATAATTGACCTACTAGTCTATTCATTTTCAGGGATGCTCAAAAAGTGATAAATCTATACAAATACGTGTGCCGGATTTTTGATTACCCCCATTATACCTGCCCTTTACATATACTATGCATTGTAAGGAAAGTAACGTCTTAATTCGTTCCAATACGTTAACATTACAGGAGCTACATTTCTATTACCAACTGTTTTAAATGACACACTCGAGGCATATGAACCATCTGCAATTAAGAATATTTCTAGATGTAGAAACACGTATGCACAGAGGCATGCCACTTTAAAAAGTGTTTTTTTTTATTTTTGCAAATTAATAAGGATGGCTCTAGTGACGAGTCCAAGGAGGGAGGGTTAGGGATCACAGCCCCATTTACTGAACATGACTACATTGATTCTTTATAGGGTCCACATTGGAAATTTCCCATGTAAGAATGTACTGTAAACTGCCTTGTTCACGATGCATCAAGGTGGATATGAAAAACGAAAAGCTAGTGGAATGTTTTGAAGGGTGATTGTACAATAAAAAAAAATTCTTTGCTATTTCCTTATAAAGAAAAGTTTGTTTTCTAAAAAGAAAATTTTATGTTTTCTATAAAGAAAATTTTATGTTTTTTATTAGGTACAGAGGTTTACGAACCAAGAAATATTTTAAAGAAATTACTTAAACTCGTGAAATGACATTCCATTTATTGCTGGCTTCCCACGATCTGTAAGGTTCTAGTGACATATACAAAGGGAGGAAGGGTAAAGGTCATAGCTCTATTGACTGAACAACTATATGGATTCTCTATAGGTCACATTGGAAAACTAAATCCATCACTCTAGCTTCACTTTTATTCGATCGCCAACCCCCCTTCTCTTTTCTGAGATCCTTGCTGCACCTATGTAAAATCCACATATGACCAGATGCACTTTTAAGTAGAGGACTCGATCAAAGCAATCTTGCTGGGCATAAAAGGAACATTTTAGAGCTAAAAGAATTACCCATATGTTAATTATCCTTATGTTAATTATGTTATCAACCGAAGCATATAAATTATTTATTTAACAAACGTAACTTTATTCACCATCCAGGGTTGTTGGGTTTCTTCGTCCTACAAGGCAACCAAGTGTAGTTGTTTACGATGCAGAATGCTATTTACTTAAGGTTTATTTATTTTTGTTAAATGTGCAAGTCATGAGAAAATACAGTTTGCAGTGTACACTATATGGCAGCTTTGAAAGTAATGCGTATGATCATACACTTAAATCATTTGTTACTTCTATATGTATGCTGCATCGCTGAAAGCATGAAATATGAAAGAAATAAAAATTATTTTGAAACTTTCACTGCAGAAGAAAGCGTGGTTTTTACAGGCAGTCTTGTTTTAAGAGTACCATAAATAATAGTATTTTGAACTAGAAACAAGAAATTCAAAGGATGTTGTTTGAACGAGATTTATTATAATGAACAATTGCATTTGTATATATTCTTTCATCTTATTACTAATATTTACTTAAAACTATTTTAATTTCAGTTGCTTTTTTGAAAGAATTTGAAAGTGGACATGTTAACATATACAATATTAGCGTATCTTGGATACAAACCATGAGCTATTTTACACCCACCCCCTAACAATTACTGATCATTCATTTATTTATTTTCTGTCACATAACTTCAAAAAGTTTCAATTGCATTTTGATTTGATTAATGTCTACGATTGGGGTCTCCACGGAGCGGTACGAAAAATGTAAACACTTTGGACGCAATCCTAACCTAATAAATAAAAATGTAAACAAATTTGTTTTGTACGGAAATAGCGTACCATTTATGAATATACAAAATTTTTTAATTTTTAATGTTTTGAATTATTTAATTTTTCGAAAATAAAAAGTTTTTGTTCGAGCGAGTTTTTGCTTCACTTGCACACGAAATATCTTCTAAACTGTAAAATATAAGATGGAAATAGTAAGGAACAAAAATGTTCAATAGCAAATCCCATTTCTAGATCAATAATCGCTTTTTACAAAGCTCTTAAAAGTTTTCAAACCATTGTCGTGTCGAGTTGAAGAAGATTGAGAACTGTACGTTTTCAAAGGTTGTAATGCATGTATATCGAATACTAAAAGTGTTAGCTCTAAACATTAAATGAATAATTTTTTATCTTTTAAAAGCTCTATAAAGATATAGAATTGGAGTTTCGATCGGGTGTTTAGTTTTCGAAATATAGCGGTTATAACAGCGAAGTTCAATTTTACGAATGGGCCTATACTATTAGAGATTTTAACGTAGACATCGAGAAACCAGAAAATATAAAGTTTTGAGACTTTATACAGACTATGTTTAACTTAAAACGTACACTAGATCCGGTAAAACCTACTATGCTCGATTAAACTGGTATAGAATTTGCTCCCAACTTAAAAACATGAAGTTGTTTCAGTTATGTATCTTACCTTAGATGCCAGGCCCTGAAAACAACGAATAAACTTACTCCTCCGGTTTCGTTTATTATAAAAGTGCCTAGTCCAATGACTTTAAACCTCAGTATGATTAGTTTATGATCCTGATTGTGTGACATTAGTTGAGTGATTTCTTGAAAGGTTAAAAATAAATGAGAAAAATAATGTACTTTTAAATGAGAATAAATGAGAGTTATGCCCTCAACTAGCAGCGGAAGGAATTGAGAAAAACCTAGATTTACAATTTAAAGTAAAAAAGTCAAAATAGACAAGTAATATTAAGAAAAGTTAAGTTAAATTAAGGATTGAGCTGGGTCTTTTCTTGTTTTTGGACGCTCTGTGTGGTTATAGTTCGGAAGGGTAAACATAAGCTCATTCGGAATAGTTGGAATGTTATTGTAAAACTTAGTAGCACTTTTTAACATAAGTTTGAATAATATTAATTTTAAAGTCCTTCCTGATAATAGAGTTTCGTACCTAGGAACATTCCGAATGATTATCAGGATCCTGCTTTGTTTAGTATTCACTTTCTCAATCTGGGTTTTACAAGCGTATCCCCTACGAATAAACATATTGAGCTTTATTGGAGTTTTATTTTCCCAGCAAAACTATTTCGGCTCCATCGAATTGGAGCCACCGCCGATTTTTATTAAATTAACACTATGTTACGTTGGATGAAGGTGGATTAAGATAGCCCAGTGCGTACATCCAAGACACGCCATTGTGCAAAAAATCGTAGTTTAATCGAAAAGCGATTGAAAACATATTTAATACGTACCTCAGTTACAGCTTTACAGATAAATTCTATTTGTGCTTCTATTCTTGAAATCGGTAGGTTTTATACTATGAGATAAAAGGAATGGGTAAACACGGATGACGTTTGAGACTTGATAATATCCCACACTTTCCGCCTATTTCACGGTTCTACTGTGCGTTTGTTTCTTCTTACCCCTGAAATCGTATCCGTAATTTGATAACGAAGGCCTTAAAAGTTTTTTTTATTCTTGAACGCTGATAAGTTATGAAGAGGTATTTGGTAATAAAACATAATAAAAGGTAATGAAACAAATAAAAACTTAATCATTGTCTGAAATCGAATATTCGATAAAAGATAGTCGAACAAGTATCTATTGCTGTAAAATGTTCATGATGCTTCTAAAAGTCAATTTTTACTTTCCCTAACTACCATGTATTGTAGGAAATACCAATTCCGTGTATTGCAGGGAATACCAATTCCATGTATTCTAGGAAATTGATATTCTCTACAATACATGGAAATCCCTACAATACATGTATTCCCTACAATACATGGTATTGTAGGGAATTCCCTATAATATATTGTAGGGAATCCCCTAATACCATGTATTATAGGGAACCATTCAATACATGCAATATAATATATAATGTATAGGGAAAATATCGGAATCGAGTCGAAAATCGGAATTCGAGTTTTCGACGGATCTACACGTTTCTATCAATCCAGAACACGAAAAGCATGTTTTTTAGCGTGAGGTCTGTGTGCGTGTTTGTGAAATGCATGTATCCACTGAAGTTCAAAAACTATTCGACGAAATGTAACAAAATTCGGCAGGTAAGTCTCTGGTTACTAAATGAAGAATATGTATTACAAATGCATATTGGATAGAATATGAAATATATAAGTGTCCGTGGTATTTTGTACAATGGAACTTAATTTAATGGATTATGAAAAAAAAAATGAATTTGTGAATGTAGGGAAGTGTTTTTTTTAATGGTCAGGAAATTGATCGCCCAACCATTCGTTCATTTTTAGCGGCCGGATCATGATCATAGGCCCATATTATTTGTTATAAAATGAAACAAATGAGACTAAAAACAACGAATGAACTAAAATGAATTTTATTGAAATTTTATTTTGCACGACGTTATTCACGCAAAATATTTCGGCTCCATCGGACTGGTCCCACCGCCCGCCGATATATATATATATATACAATAATTTGAAAATCCAATGATAGAATAGAGAGAAGTTGCAACTCAAAAATCCAAACTTTAAAAAATGCCTGCATAATAAAAAGAAGTATTAAATAGAGATTAATTAATTAAAAAACAAAAAAAAAACATTTCTAGTTATCAAGCTAAAGATAATTAACAAATATCAATGGAATGGAATCGATAATTGAAAAACAAATATATATATATATATAAGTCATTATTTAAATAAGTTATTATTAATAAGTTGTTATTTAAATATATATATATATATATGTATATATTCATTTAATGACCCAGTTTTAACGGCGATTGCGAACCATTTTGCTGCCATATGACGTTGCCCTGGCGTACCAGGGGAAGCGGAACAAACCCTTTAATGGACACTACTGCATCCATGCCCGCAGATTGGACTTGAAGCTGGCAGCCAGGAGAGCACGAGGAAACGCTTGCCTTAGATCTTGCCTCAGCCACCGAGATGACGCATGTAGGGAAAGTCATATGCTGCCTACATCATATTTTTATCTTTAAATTCATTAACTAGCATTCTATTCTTTATGTTCAGATTTTTTTTCCGACAGTGCTGTGTGCTAGATTCCTGTGGTTTGTGTCGCATGTATCATATCGTATGTCGCAGTACGTTCAGTATTGTTCATTAATATACGGTTGAGCCGTCAGCCTGGCATCCAATCAAAAAGTGTTACAGCTTTGACGTCATTGGGAGATGATTCATTGCCAAATTACTGAATGCTTTCGAATTAAATATTAAATTGCAGAATAAAAAAATATTATTTTTATTTTGAGATATAATTTTTTTAATTATCTGTGATGATTCAAAATCTATCCATTAAGTTATCCAAACTTGCACTGATATGGTTAAATATGACTGTGGCGATTGAGAGTATTGTGGCGATTGTGCGTCGCCGGGCCCCGAACCAGGGACCTTTTGCTTACAAGACCGACATTATAATCACTGAGCAAAAGTTAGCTTCTCCTCTGTTCTTATAATTCGGGTAGAGGTTCCAAGCATCTTTGATCAGATGTCTTTGCTGCCGCATGACTTTAAATTAGCCGATCTGAATTACTTTAAGTATAGAAGTGCACAATAAGATACAAATTCGCAATTGATCATTTGTCATTAAATTATTTATTGTTAAAAATTTATACTGATCTGTGTTCAAGCCACTTCATTTCATTTAAATTTTTATAGTATTTATCTGTGTGGAAGTGGCAACACCGGCAATCGTTGTCTCGGATAGCTCATTCACTGACTTGTACTCTAAATTAGAGTATAGGTAAGTGGGTGACCCTGTATAAAATATACACTTGTGTCAGTCAATCATGATCGATGAAACATTTTCGTAGAATTTAATTTAATTTCTTTTAGAATAGATAGATAGAATAGATTAGATAGGATTACTATGAAAATGCGTGCGCATTGTTGGCGAATGGCATCAGATTCACATATTTACATGACTTTGGTAGAGAAAAAAGACAGTAACACAAGTAGTAAAGACAGTAGTGGGTTATTTAAAGTGTTTAATATTGATGAATACATTGAAGAGGAGGGTATGCAAGCAATATGCAAAAAATATTTATTCAGGAATATCCATATGTGAAATATTCCGAAATAATAAGAAATATGGGATATTATTATATTATTAAGTATTTATTAATATATTATTATTTTATTAAATATTTATAAAATACTTATTAATTGAGAGACGGTTTCCACTGATGTAATGTTTAATTTTTTCAGTAGAGATGGGCGAATACTATCAACGAGTACTTGAATATCTAGAAAGTATTCGAGGTTCGAGATCTCGAATAGGACGCACTTGAATAAGTTCGAATACCTCGAATATTGAGCTAGAATTGACAGCAGGACCCCCCCCCCCCAGTAGAATCCCTTGATTTCCTTATTTTAGCTAACAGTTCGATCCCCTTTGCAGACATTGGCGTCCACGGACGCCAATGTCTGCAAAGAGGGATCGAATACGCCATTGTCTGCAAAGGGGGATCGAATTGTTTGGGATAGGGTATGTCAAATATCTGTCTTTTTGAGAGGTTCTTCGTCAGGGATTGACGCTGTCCGACTCGTAAGCAAAATGTTAATCACAAGGCGATTTTTCACCGTAAAACACTGGTGGTATACCAGAAGTCAGATATTGCTAAATAGCAGAAAGGATTTTTGTCTTTAAGTGGATCGGTCTTTGTGTGTGTGTGTGTTCGTAACCTTGAAAGTGACAGAAGAGATTTAGGCCCAATTTGGGTGATAAATTTCCTATATTATATAGATGTGAACGCAGAAAAAATAACTGCAGTGTGGCTGAACTCGATTATCTCATACCAGAATTTATTTTTTTTTTCAAATTTTACAAGAAAAAAATTTGAAAAATCGGTATCGTGAGTTCAAATGATTACAACTATAGCGTGTTACCCTTCACTTTAAAGGGCTTGAAGAAAATATTTCGATTGATCCCATACTTGACAATGTGCTCCCCGGGGGACAACTTGCCCCCCAAGGGGACTAATGACGTTACGAAAAAAAAATGGTATCGCTGCTGTTTTTGACAACAGTGATTGATACTATTAAGTCTCGTGATCATTGAATCGCAAACAAACCTTTTTATGCACGATTATATCCAATTTTGTCCTATGTTGCCACGTTAAAAAAATATAAAATTTTCGAATAAATTTCGAAGTTTTCGCCCGAATTTCGGAAAATTCAATCTAGTTCTAGATTTTTTGAAAACAACGCTAGATTGCGTAAAGTTTCGTGAAAAGCCATTACTATTTGTGGCTGCTATTGTATACACAACAAATCGACCACAGACAGACAGACATCACTCCAAAAATGGTCAAAATGCGTTCAGAAGGTCTTAAAGCATGTATTGGCATCAAAGTATCGAATTCGAAAGTTTTCATGGAAGCAATATTTACTCTATATTATATTACATAGTATGAGAAAGTAAAAATGCATATAGTTTGGTTCAGAGATCAATTTCCCATTCGTTTCATAAAAGTCTGGGGATTACTCTAATCCTCTAGTTTTAACTTTGCGTTTGTTGGTGTTATAACACTGAACAAAAAGGGGTCATATGCAACTTCGAATTACTTGCATGCTGCATTGTAACTTCATTCATGCTTATAACCACGTCGCTTAATTTTCCCTTACTTACCACCCAAGGTTTCTTCTATAAAGAACTTAGGTAGGGGGGATTTAGCTACAGCCCTATTTAGAGCGTACTTCAGATTTTTATTCACCAATTCCGTTATTTTGTTCTGAACGTATATACCGAACCCGAGCTGTAAGGTTTTCGTGGCCCTCTTGTAAAGAGGCCCCATCATGTTGATAATTGACCTTGGTTTTCCCATGTGAGTGATGGAAAATTTGTTCACAAATACTTTCTTGGGAAAGTTCTGACTGATTTCGATGTTGACTAAAATGCATGGGATAGTGCCCCTTCCTTGGATGGTGAAACCACCCGGCTCGTTGCCGGTCTGTACATTGCCGTTACTGTAGAAGAAAGTTACATTTATAAAAGATAGGGTGCAGTTGATTCCGCTGAAATCGAAGTTTGATCTTGGATTTACGTTGCAATCCGAGTGTCGGTTTGCGTGCGACAGTCCTCTCAGTTCGCCCTGCCCGAATATAGCTCTAATCATCACCGGTCTGTAGGTTGTTTGATAATCAAACTCTTCTTTAAACGCAGGCAGACTGGTTGGGTCGAGATTGAGGCTTACGACTTCCACGATGAATTTTGTTCTTAGCAATTCTGTCACGAACTCATTCGGTCGACTTGATTTGGGTAGGGGCCCTGTAAAAGAGAACATAAAGTTAGTAACGGTACAGATTATTAGAACACTGTAAAGGTGGGTAAAATTACCGCAATATAGAGGGGGCAGGGGGTCAAAGATCCGCAGGCCTTTTTTTATAAAATTTACTACTGATTTATAGATGACACTGGTATTCGCATGAGAAGTTAATAGGGTGCAGATCTTTTAAGCGAAAATTGTCGTTGATAGGGCAGTCTAATTTTCATCTATAAGGTGAGATATGTTTTAAATTGTTTGATCTAATTTTGTTTCATTATTGCTCGCCTTGGCTGCTAGCTGACTTACATGCGTGCTTTTTTTATATATGAATTTCGGCCTTGAATGTCTATAATATATATAACATTTCAAGCATATCACATGGAAGTGGGATTGCTCAGTGGTTAGCGCGCGGAGATTTCCGGCTCTGCCCAAAGCGTTCCCGTGTTCACGCGAAGAACGGGCACGTTAAATATGCGGGTCCGTAAGTCCTTCCGAGAGGTTGGTAGTAGGGGGAAGGAGGTTAAGCTACCTGTGGATGCCGATCCTACTGGGTTCCGGTCTTGTTTATGCAAATATGTATATAACTATATTTATCTTTAGAACTTAGTTTGTATAGACATATACCATTTAAAAATGTTTAACACACACACATACACGCACACACACACACGCACACACACATACACACACACACACATATATATATATATATATATATATATTTATAGATCAAAACATATGAGTAGATGTATGCTTTGTATGTTATTGTATATTGTACTGTGTGTAGATGCAAGATAGTTAACTGCTAGAATTGCCAATTTATTTACAGTATCTGAAGTATCTCACATTTTTAAAAGATAGGTTTTATTTAGTATCGTCGAATTTCAAATTCCGTCGCGAGGCACAGTCAGGTTGTAAACCCAATTGATTGATTGGGTTCAGGTTTAAATTGGCTGCCACTTCCCGGCCATCCAAACAGGTACCTTACACTTTTCAGGTAGGTCGGGAAGTCTGGATCGGAGAAGAAAAAAACACACAAACGTCACGTCAAAAATAGTGAATTCGTGTTCTAGAGAACCCGAAACATTTAGATCGTTAAAAACTCGTCCCAATTTTAGATAGGAGAAGGAGTATACCAGCCCTATGAATGCCACTCCCACTGGGTTCCGGTCTAAATTGGGTGGTCCGGTTCAAAACACTCTTGGGCAGGTTGGACGGTCTGGGTTGAAGAAAAAGAAGAAGCATAGCGTCTGGTTAAGTTATTTTGTTGTTTAGTGGAAATTGATGAAATGTATCAACAGTGTGAATGGGGTTATTTTACAGCTAAATTGCGTATCAAATATCAGCCATGTAGCACGCGCGCTATTGAAATAGCACAGACAGTGGATAGCTGACTAGACCGTTTGGAGTCAAAATGGCGGTTGCGTCAGCCTGCATATTTAGGAGCCTTACCTTGTACAGAAAGCCAGAGTGATGGGATGAACAACACGCCTGTTTTGCGAAGGGTAATCCAGTGGTATCGCACAATTTTCAATTTTACACTTTGTGACATTATTTCACTGCAAAAAATTAAAATTAAAATGAACTGTGCAGGAAGGTATCTTAAGTCTATAGTTTTCAAATCGACCCCAAACGAAGAAATATTTGAAAGACTATAGATTTAACAAAAAATCGAGAAAAAACTATAAATAAAATTAAATTGAGTGTGGCTCAACTCGACTTTCTTATACTAGAATCCATTCCTCTTCGCCTAAATTTTACAAGGAAAAAAAATCAAAAATCGGTATCATGAGTCTCAATGATTACAACTATATAGTGTGTTACCCTTCACTTTAAAGGATTTGTAAAAAATCTTTTGATTGATACTATGGGGACTGCAGATCCCCGATTGTAGGGGATAGGTTTGAACTCGGAACCTTTAGAATGCTGTTCCTGTATTATGCAGTTAGGCCCAAAAGAATTCTTCGAACCCGAGGGAATAATCAGGGATGTATTTCGTAGCAGTGAGTAACACGATGCAGCCCCGCCACAATCCCATATTTGACAATGTACCCTGGGGCTAATGACGTCACGAACAAAAATAATTGCATGGCGGCTATTTTGCAAAAATAATTGTATCACGGCTATTTTTCACAACGATGACTCAAACTATTAAGTCTCGTGGTCATTAAAATATAAATGAACCCATTTATGCATGATTGAGTCCAATTTTGTCATGTGCTGTCATGTTAAAAAAATATAAAGTTTCGAATGAGTGTTTGCTATACGAATTCGAATACATATAACTTAATTATAATAACATTTTGAATAAATGTTTTCTTATATGCACATTATCGCTCAAGCTAAAAGAAATTCTGTTTAGTTCTAGATTTTTCGATAACAAGGATATAAAGTTTTGAAAAATTCATTAATATTTGCGGCAGATACCGTCTGCACAAGAAATCGACCACAGACATACAGACAGACATGCAGACTTACAACCACAATCGACCCCAGACATACAGACATTCCTCCAAAACTAGTCAAAACGTGTTTAGAAGGTGGTAAAACACATATTGGCATCCAAATCTCGAGTTCGAAAAATTTCTTGAAAACAATACTTTCTATACTATGTTACGTAGTATGAGAAAGTAAAAATAGGAAAAAGAACAATGTTAGAGCAAATAAGAGAACATGTTTTTATCTCAATTTTTTTTCAAGCGACTTTTCGATGCAGTTAATCGATTGGCGCAGAAAAACACCATGTTTAATGAGAGCTTGTCCCATATTCTGTCTCAGAGTGAGCCAAGTGAACTATAGCCAAGTAGATTTGCAAAGAATTTTGCTGTCTCAACCGGGAATCGAACCCTGGATCTCCGAACTGGCCAGCCGAAGCTCTACCGTTGAGGTAATGGGGCGAAATTGCAAACTCTTATCGTCGAAGTGGACTCTGCAGATTCCTTTCAGTGTAACAGAATGCAAGTTTATTGGTGTCAATCTACGGAGATTTATAATGCGAGACTTCAAGTTCTGAACTTTACGGTTATGTATATCTCCCACCGCAATTTCAGGTGTAGTATTCTTCCTGTGGATATCTGTCCCAATATGATGAGTCAAGACAAACTCTTTCTAGTTAGCCTTGATGACGAGTTACCCCCCCCCCCCCCCCCCCCAGCCTCGTGAAGGCCAATTATCCATGCTCTCTAAAGTTGTATTCCTTGCGAACACGGGCACTAGATATTATATGAACAACGTAATTGTCCTCCAGGTATGAGTTTCGCTAAAAAACTTATATTAAAAAGCAGTTTTTTAATAGAAATACTCACTCTAAGTCATCACTTATCAAATGCTGCAGGATATCAGATACAGTTTTTTGATAGAAATACTAACTCTAAGTTACAATTTGTCAAGTGTTGAAGTAAATCAGATGCAGTTTTTTGATAGAAATAGTAACTTTAAGTTACAATTTGTCAAGTATTGCTATATATCAGATACAGCTTTTGAAGGATTATTACAAAAACTTTAAAAATTTGGATAGGTAGCCGTGACATTCTTATATGCAAATTTTCAGGCAAATGGAACAAGCGGCTCTATATGTGTTGTTGTTGAGACCCAGACCGTCCGACCTACCAGAAAGGTGTAAGGTAACTGTATGGACGGCCGGGAAGTGCCACCCAATTTAGACCGGAACCCAGTGGGGGAGGCATCCACAGGGACCGTACCCTCCTTCCCCTACCACCAACCTCTCGGAAGGACTTACGGACCCACATGTTTAACGTGATCGTACTCCGCATGAACACGGCGGCATTTGTGGCAGCGTGCAAATCTAGCGCGCAAACCACGGGGATACCGCACCCGAGATGGCCAACAGCACGCGGCGTTCCGAGGTGGTCACCCACCAAGTACTAACCGCGCCCGATGCTGCTTCACTTCGGTGATCTAACGAGAACCGGTGTTTTCAGCACGGTACGGCCGTTGGCCGGCTCTATATGTGTTGTAATGTCAATTTCACTCAGTGATGTGTTATGGTAAATGAAAAGGAATATTTTATATACAAATATATATTAGAAATAAGAGTGTATTACCCACAGTGGCAGGACATGCTTCTTGATAGGCAGAATTCACAGTTATCAAAGAACCGGCAACTGCAAAGCCAAAATATATACATTAAATATTATACAGATCGCACAAAATTTGGTAATGTTTTTTAATTGATCACACGAATTCTCCAATTTTAACACTATTCTAAGTGAGTACTCTAAGTGTTACTCTAAGTAAATTTTGAACCCATATATTAAAAAAAATTATATTTTATCTTTTAAGTATATTGTAAAGGTTGTTTAAAATATAGTAATAACAGCATCGGCACTATATTGATATAAAAACGAAAATATTTATGTTAAGAAATTATTGTACATTGTTTCTTAAAATTTATAATTCTATTATAAAAGTGTATAGTTTTTTTCTAAAAGCAGAATGTAGGAATTGCTAGGCGGCAGTGGATTTGAACCCCTGGCCAACATTTAGATCAAAATATATCTTCTGATCCGACTGCTTATCGTTAAAGTTGTCTTTTGTAAGTAAGTAGAACTGTTGGCAGGATTTACGTAGTTCTTTACAAAACGATCACTCTGGGCACAGATCGCTACTTGATATACGACTGTTCTTAGCGCAGATTGAGAGCAAGCAGGTCCTGGGAAGTCTAAAGTCCAAGCTGCGACCCCGTTGTGTGCTTGGTAGTGCCTTGCGCATGTCAGCAAAGTGATCGTTGAAGGTTGTCTAGGCTCTTTTGTCCGGATCATCATTTGTAGCAACTGAGTAAAAGACAATTTTGGCAGTTAGTGAAAACCTGATTTTACGGACTTGCTTTGTGTGGCCGTGCACCTTATGTGCCTTGTGTGACAGTGTGTATGGTGTGGTCGTGTACCTTGTGTTACCGTGTGCCCACCTTGTGTGACCGTGTGCCTTATGTGCCTTGTGTGGCCGTGTACCTTGTGTGCCTTGTGTGGCCGTCTGTTCATGTCTGTTTGTATGTATGTGCGTGTATGTGTATGCTTGTACGTGAGTTGTGGGTACTATAACTGAAAAACCAAATAAACGTACCGTAATAAAATTTTATATTTTAATAATTATTTAGAAAACTAGAACTATTTTACGGTTTTGTAAATTGCATAATTAGAACTCGAATTATTATAAATTTAAGATAATCAAGGCATTGTTTTCTATAGGAAACAATGATAATTTTCGGAACAGTGGTGTTAGGGAAACTAACGGTTTTAACTACACTATTTTTGTAAATGATATTAAGGGGATAACGCATGTTCAAATGAGCAAAAATCGACAGAAATTAGCAAATTTTGTTATTGCCACAATAATATTATTCACTCTATTTTAAATCAATTGCAATAAAAATAAATAAAACCGTATTCAAGTTGAATTTTTACTTCTTAACTTATGAACAGATGAAGATCCCAATTCATCAAAAGTTGTTTTGAAAAGTGTACTTTAAAGGTGTTTTTCTCAGAATGAGATTTTCAAGATTTTCATGGTTTTAAAATGCTCCGAGCGTTTTAATATTTGACATAATCATATGAAATTTATAGGATATGTTCTACGTATATAATTTAAGAAAATTGTACATGTATTTTTGAATTCGAATACTTTAACTCACATAAATGTGTAGTAAAGCTTTGTCATACGTAAAATTTTGTTGAAAATTGACTTTACAATTCAGGAATATATCTATATTTTTAAATAATCTGAAACTGGATTCAGAATTTAATTAATGCACAAATTCGTTCTTAATAATTTGTTAAATAAAGCTAACGTGAAATTAGGCAGGAAAAATTGAAATTTGGTTCTTAAGGAGCAATTTTAACTTTTATTAAAAATAATTTTTTTTTTGCTTTTCAAATTAAAATATTAAATTGCATGGACATCTTTTTTATTATACTTGGTAAATGTATGATAAATTTGGCGTATGTACAAAAATTATACCAATTTGATAAAAAACTTAAAAATTGGATTTCAACTCTTACTGTCCCCTTAAATCATGTATGTAAACACTACGGAGAGATAAAATTCTGACTACAAGAGAAAAAAATCTTATAGATGAAAACCTTGAAAATGCTACAATGCTTTGAGATGTTGCTAATGTTGGTTCAGTTTCATCTGTTCTCATTTGACATAATGGGAAGTGTTCAGTATATGTATTTTTGATCATTATTAATAATCTGTATAGTATTTTCGATCAATTTTTCCTTCTAATTATGAAAAAAAGCAATCAGTATCTTTCGTAGTGGTAGAACACGGGACTGAATATAGAGACAAAAATAAATTGAAAGGTAAAATAAATTTGAATACGTAGGAATATTCTTTATTGTTTGAGTTCCAATTAGTATTGCACTGATAATTTTTTTTTCTGCGAAATTAATAGTTGAAATCAATATTATTTAATGCGATACAAGTTTTCAAGTTTTTTGCCATACAAATGGTGGGATTTATCTTATCGCAGTGCTATCTACCTCATTGTCTCAAATGATTTTGGTGTTTTCCCAACATTATAACACATCCCATTTACTTCCACGATTAATATAAATCAGCCAGAATACTCGACAGGATAGATCTGATTTGAAAAAAAAATATTTTATTTTATATGTTTACTCAAATTTTTAAATGAATAACTTATAAACGAGAGATAACAAATCTACACTCCCTGGAATTTAAAAGAAGGAGATAAAACTTCTATGGATGAAACGCCTGAAAATGCCACAATGCTTTGAGAATTATATCTTGGTGTCGCTAGTCGCTAGTAAATATCTAATAGAATTGTATTTAGGGTAGCTAGTCGTTAGTAAAGTAGCTGAGATTATTAGTTGACACAACAGAAAGGCATAGTATTGAGATATGTATTTTTGATTATTTTAAAATGAAGGTTTCTCTGATTATGAGTATAATTAACCAGTATTTTTTCACAATTGTTCACCAGAGTTCAGAATATAAGGAGATAAAAATAAATTGAAAGGTAAAATAATTATGAATGCGTTGGAATATTCTTTATTGTTTCAGTTTTACTTTGAATTGCGTTAATAATTTATTTTTACAAAATGGACAGTTTAAATAAATATTTTAGGCCTTTCGCCCTAGATATACATACAATGCTGGACTGCTTATCTTATCCAAGCGCCACCTGAACGATTGTCTCAAACGATATTGTTGTTTTCTTAATATGGAGTTTTAACTCCTTACTATACCACCATGACACACATACTTTCTGTTCTGATTCTGATTACGATATTACAGCATCTTAGCAATGTACAATATGAATATATGATGCATGTATAATGAATGTATGAATATATGAAGAATGTATGAATGTATGATGAATGTTCATTCATCATGTATATGAATGTATGAAGATTCGAGTGGATCCTCATACTCCAGATATTTTGAAGTGTTTATTTTTTAAAATTTACGGCTGCAATAACTCTGTAAAAGACAGAGTTTTATGTCTAAAAAGACCAAATATTAACTATGAATAAAATTTGAGTAACTTACCAACCATCCAAATAAAAGAAGGAGCAACTGACAACATTTTCATTCGGATTTCCAGCTGTTGGAAAACAAATGTGAATAATAAAAATGAAAAATAAATAATAGAAATATTATATTTATATTAGTAGGTTAGGTATGATATTTTAAGTAAATTTTATTCAATATACAGGGTGATCAAAAAAAGATAAGCCAAACTTTGCGAGGTGGTAGTATACACGAAACTAAGCATTTTTCGTCATAGTTCACCGGGTCGGAAATGAAACGAAAAGGCATTATAGGGCTCTTACTCGTTGGGAAGAGTCATTCTGGTTGAAGAAGAAAATCATGTATGCAAATTCCATCTGGGGAAGAAGAAGAACTCTTGTCTAAATTATCGTGGCACCGAATGTACGGTCTTATCAGTTTGCAGCAGTTATTCGCAGCTACAACTTTTGAGAAGATTAAGGAAATTACAAATAGGGAAAAAGCCGATATACATATCATCTATGTATCTTCTTTTTGTGGGGATATCCCAAGAGTCTCGTCTATGACACTCTCCTTGAATATGAAGAACTCATTGCCAGAATTTCGGTCGCTGCTGCCGAAGTGCGTGATATGCCTGGTCTGTTCGAGAGAGTTCGCTAATCCTTCCATCTTCGCCATGAGATGTATTCAGGTTGGTGGTCGTTTTTTTTTAACCATTACTGTAATTATTGTTTATTAAATGTCATTTCATGACTTCTAAGTCATTCTTGTGTTTTCGACTCGCCTTGTTGGTTTTAACATTAAGTGGCCACTGGTGTCTTTACGTTTCATTTCCAGCCCGGTAAACTATGACGAAAAATGCTTGGTTTGGTGCGTGCTACCACCTCATAAAGTTTGACCCATCTTTTTTTCATCACCTTGTAGATTGGGACATCTGTTTTCTTTCGAACATGATGCACTTTTATCTTGCATGATAATTGGATGATGTATTATTTTTATTTCATATTTCTCACAAAAAATACTGAACTCTGGAAACGATATCATAATGTTTGAGTTTTGAATTTGCAATATAATATCTTGAATAGAACTCGATTGATACTTAGAATTGAAATTCTTCAAAGAAAATCGATGAGCGAAAATTAAACAAACATTATTAAACTAGAACGAAATACCCGCCGTTGCTCGGGTTCTTAATAAGCTTCCACTACAAATAAGTTGCTACAATATTACATTAAATGCAATACAAAATGGCTTCGATCCGAAAATTGCACTATTTTCCGGCTCTTCCCAAACTGTCTCCGTGCTCGCGCGGAGTGCGGGCACGTAAAATATGTGGGTCCGCAAGGCCCTCCGAGAAGTTGGTGGTAGGGGAAGGAGAGTACGGGTCCTGTGAATGCCGCCCCTACTGGGTTCTGGTCTAAATTGGGTAGCACTTTCCGGCCGTCCAAACATATGCGTTAAATCTTTGGGTAGTTTCGACCGGTTTGAGCCAAAAAGAAGATTGCATGAATTAAATGGCATGCACTTTCCGCAAAAGCAAAAAATAATAGAATCACAACTAACCGTATATTCAGCACACCGCTCATGAAACAGACGATAAGGTGATTCCACGTCACCTTAAGGTGATTCCATGCACCCTTCTCTTAGCCCACCCGATCCCATCCTCCCCCTAAGATAAAATGAATGGTTCCTCCGTTTAGAGCTTAGAAGGATTCCGAGCGGTCCCAGCGCCTGCGTGATTTGCACAAATTCAAATAGATGCATCCGTTAAAGAAATTATAATTAATTAACGAATGGGTTTATGAATTTTTTTTTTGTCTAGAGTAAGTTGCAATACTGTACGTAAGTGGTAAAAAAAAATTAACCACGTCAATTTCTGTATATCGTAATATAAAAATCGATGAGGTTTAAAGCGCAAAAAAGCATATATATTTAAAAATTCACTAAAAATTGTCTAATAATTATATGGATTCCATTCACAGTTTGTTTAAAAGAAAATTTTTTGATCTTTCTGATGGTGTCAAGATAAAAATTTTGTAATAATATTTTAGGTCGCCAAGGAAGCGATTTTTACGAATATCGGCCAAAATCATTGTAAATCGGGCTAAAGCATAAAATCATTAAAGGACTAATTCGAAATTAAAAAATAACAACGTTGAAGAGCACCGATTCTGGTCCTGAAGTACATTTGTATCAGATTTCATGGTCGTACAGCGCTTAGATTTTCCGCTACAGTCCGGACATACACATACATAGACAGAACTATTTCTTTATTAGCTAGGATTATATGAAATGTTGTCCTATGCTGCCATGTTAAGAAAATATAAATTTCCGAAATATAAATTTTTGAATACATTTTGAAGTTTTCTCTCGATTTTTCAAAAAGTTCTATCTGGTTCTAGATTTTCTTTAACAAAGTCGAATATGAAGCTTCGTGAAAATGTATTAATACTTATGGCAGTTACAGTGTACGCAAGAAATCGATTACAGGCAGACAGCCAGACGGACATTACTTTAAAAACAGTTAAAACGTGTTCAGAAGGTCATAAAACATATATTGAAGTCAAAATCTTGAAATCAAAATTTAGTTCAAATAATATTTTGTACTTCGTATGAGAAAGTAAAAATTACGTAAAAAATAGCTGTTTTTGCAACAAATTTTAAAATAATTCTGTTTTCATAATTTTCTTTCGATTTTCGAAAATAAATATTCGAAAAATTAAAGGTGTTATTTTGGTTTGAACACCTCGATTATTAACAAGTTTTTGACATTTATTCATTTATTCTTTCTAATTATTTTTATTAAAATCTCATTTTATTCGAGTTTAATCAAATTGTATTCTATTTGCTGAGTTTAATCGAGAAATAGTGCGCTACATGTGGTAAAAATTCCAATATCTTCAGAATGGCTTGGTATAACTTCAAAATAAAGATGCCCATATTACGGATGAAAATTATTTTGAAGTATTCAATTTTTTGATAACATTGAATTTATTTTACTTTTTTTTATGATATTTTTCATTTGGATATAAAAAACAAAAGCATTACATTAGAAACCTCTGAAGAACGGTGTATGTTAGCATCTTATAAATGATGCCACATGCTTTTAAATAAGAAAGTACGTATTAAATAGTTATTTTCGTAAAATTTTTTTATGTAGTTATGTTTTTGTAATGTTTCTTCAGTTTGAAAACAAAAAAGGTGGGAAAATTGAAGACTTTTCCTTAGCTTAATTATCCCCATTATCAACAGACCTCTGACCTCATATTAACTTCTCGTAGACTCTGTTTGTCCTTTCGTTGAACATATTTTACTTGCACGTTCTTGGCTCCCAGAGCAGGAACAGAATTGAAACTCGGAGCACAGTTTCATTTTTGGAACATTTTCATTTATCAAACAAGTATAAAATACTCACAGCAGTGACATTTAATGTCGCCAAAGGTCACAACCTAATGTCGGCCAAGGGTTCGCGAGGTGCACTTGCCGGATCAAGTGCCAAAACTTGAAGTGCTTTAGTACGAAAAAAGCAGATAAATGCAATAAAAAATGACATTGCAGTCTACCTTGTAGCAACAAGTAGTTCAGCATTGGTATTTTTCTCTTTCCGCAGAAAAATCCCGTATCTTACATATTGTATTTCCTACATTTTCACAATCTTTTTAAAGAAAGCCTTTTTCACACTTTGCCGAAATAGTATAAATATTTGTCATCCTATATAAAGTCTAGGTATTCTATATAATGCCTAGGGAAAATATGTAAAATATTAAAATAAAACAGAAATTTCATAATTTGCCTAAAAGCGTCACGCATTCTATAGAATGCCTAGGCATTCTATAAAATGTCTGCTTTTCACACTTTGCCGGTAACATATATATTCGATTTAAAACAACACCATATAAATTTTTATCATTATCTAAAACTTATATTATACAATATTGTACCCTTCTTTCCCTTAGTGAATTCTGCATATCAGTTTTGGATTAGTATTTGTACAGAATTGAATGTGCTTGTACCTTAAACATTGGTTCAGTTTTGTGCGTGATTAAAATTTATTTTATACTTTTCCGTGCGCCACAGCTGTATGCATTTAAAAATGTGTTCCTTTTTTCATAATTTATTCGTATTTTTAAAGTTTCATTAGAAACCTTCAAAATGGTTAATACCATGCGGCATCAAGCATCTAAAATTATATTTTAAAACTAGCAGCGTAGCCGTTCTTCATACTGAGTATATAATATAAAAAAATTTAAAATTCACAATCATGTGCAATTTCCTATAATATTCTAAATGCCATTGCTGTTCAAAGAATTCTATTAAAATATTTAAATTAATGCTCCAGTAAAGAAATTTAAGAATCTCTGTTCTTACTGTACAAAATTATCTTCCCAGGAAGATCTGATGAATAAAATATTCTGGTTCCGCTTGTAAACAAATTTAATATGAAATTAAATCAATATATGCCAAAATAAAAGCTCTAAAGTTGTATGGGAAGATATACCCGTATACTGCTTATATTCTCGAATAGTAGAAGATATATATATACCTGTGTATCACTAGAAGATTACCCGTCTACAATATATGTGTTTCAAATATATTTTCCAAAAAATAACAGATAACGCAATAAATTGAAAATATCAATAATTCCCCTAATCTTTAAACCCAAAGGCCGCAATTGATGCTAATATATGTCAAAATGAAAGTGCTAAAATTATATGGGACGATACACTCCTACTACTTACATTCTCGTAGATTAGAAAATATACTCGTGTATTCAGAAGATTACCCGTACTACATAGCCGTTTATTGTATGGAATATATAATATAAAGAAGCATAAATTTTACAATCATGTGCAAATTCCTATACTATTCTTAATGACATTGTTATTCAAAACATTCTATTAAAATATTTATAATAATGCTCCTAAAAAGAAGTTTAAGAATCTCTGTTCACGTTATACAGAAATTATCTTCACAGGCAGACCTGAAGAATTAAACAGCCTGGTCTCGTTGGTAAACCAATTTGCAAAAAATATGAAATTAAATCAATATATGGCAAAATAAAAGCGCTAAAATTTTATCGGAAGATATACCCGTAATACTTATATTCTCGAATATTAGAAGGTATACCCATGTATTAGTAAAAAATTACCAGTACTACAATATATGAAATTCAAATATCCTTGCCAAAGTACAACAGATGACGTGATAAAGTGAAAATATCAATTATCTTTAAATTTGAGGGCTGTAGTTAATTCCAATACATATAAAAATGAAAACATCAAATTTGCATGGGAAGGTATAGCCGTGCTACTTATGTTTTATAAGATATACCCGTGTACTAATAGAAGATTATCCGTGCTACAATATATGAGTTTCAACCGTTTTTGCCAAAATTAAACAGATGACATAATAAATTGAAAATATCAATAATCCCAAAGTAATCTTTAAAAATACAGTCAAAAATGCAATTTCTATAAAATTTATTTCATATACATTTCTTTATTATTTAAATTGGAAAAGATTTAATAAAAATCGTCTGCCGTATGAACACATTGGATTTAAATCCATTGCTAAGAGATATTTTCTTCAAATAAATTTACATCCACAAAATTTCATCAAATTAGGTTCAGCCGTTCTCCCGTGATGATGAGACAAACAGTCAGACAGACACACAGATAGATTTTCAATTTTATTTATATAGATTCAAAACTTCATTGTCTTACCTCAAGTTTGTTCGCGGATCATCATCATTATCATCATCATCATTATTTTGCAACCGATTCTTTGCTGACAGAACCTTTTATAGATTCAAGTTATTTTTTTCTTCTTCTGAGAATCAAGTTATTGCAAAACTGATATCCGAATAAATCAATTATGCATTGAATTAAAATTTCAAAAGAGATGTGAATTTCGTTCTGTTTTTTTTGTCGCATTTGTCTTATTGCTTTTCATTTTTCTGACGATAAAAACTCTTCTACGAAATTTAAATAATGCATTATTAATTTTCCGTTACTATTTTCTTTCACAGTGACAAACATAATATACCGAAATTTACAGAATGTATTGTAAATAAATTGTACATAATGGGCGGAATATACCGCAGTGAAAATAATTCACACCACAAATAAATAATGTGAGCAGTACAAAATTTTCTTTATACAACGTGATGGATTATTATAATGTACAGAATGTTTTGTAAAAAAAAAGTGAAGAACGAAAATTTTTTAATAGTTGGTTATATATACAAAGTTCTAATTGCAATCTTTAAATGAGGTAGGAAATTATGCAATAGTAATTTAAATGATGTGCAATATCCTTTTAAAAAACTAGGGGGTTCCTCCCTCTGCTTGCAAAGCTCGACAGTCCCCATAACTCGCTTCGCAAATCGCTCTTTCGTTCTGCCTATTAGAAAGGCGTAATACACCAGTTGGGGTTCGTTCTTTGTTTACAGACACTCACTAACCCCCGGAGCTTGCTTCGCGAGCTCTTGCAGAGTCTTGCTTTGACGATAAGAGCTTGCAATTTCGTTCCAGTAGCTCAACGGTAGAGAACAGGCTGGCCAGATTGGAGATCCAGGGTTCGACTCCCAGTTGGGGCAGCAAGGTTCTTTACAATGGCGCCCGAACAAATCAACCCTGTAGGTTAGTGAAACGATGTCGGATGTCTGAAAGTGACTCTAGAACGACTAGTGCGGATTCAGTGGACTTTGGAAGATTGAGTGCCGATTTCAAATTGAGAGGATAACGACCACGCAGGATACTAACTGGGTAAAAATAGTAATAGCAGTGTGACAAGATTTTCACATATTTTGATACATAACCCTGGGAAAAAAGGGAATGGTGTAAATATAGTGAAATGTATACTATGTTTTGTGATTTATGTTTATAGCTAGGCCTTTGCACAGACGGAATTGGGATTTTTTGGCGCCGTTGGGTTGTGTGCGCACTGACATGGATTGTAAATATTCAGAGATTTAATTGCAGCAAAATGTCAAAGTTGAGCTACAAATCTTTGAAAATTTATAGCCCTGTCAGGTGTGGCTCGCGTCGGGGTACCTCCTTGGGACCACCCGGTTCTCGAGAATGCTCTCTGGTTCTTGTTTTTTTAGTGGAACGCATAAAAAATTAGCGTCGCTTCTAGACCAATGGTGAAGCATTTTTGGACCTCCTCTTTTTTATAGCGTTTGGGAACAGCGAATGAGAGTTGGGGGGATTTCCTCCCTGTTTTTGTGTCGTTCCCCTTGTTTGTAAAGTTTGAAAGTTTTAGAAATGTAAAAAATAGTTAGTTGCTTTTCTGAGCTCGAGTAGAGAGCACTCCAAGTGCGGGGCACTTGTATTTCGGTGTAGCCGATCCGGCATGTATGTTTGATGCATCTCTGACCCGGCATCCGCGGTCCCTATCTCGGGCGGCAATGCTTTTGCCGAGGAGCCGACGTGGTGAGTCCGGTATAGAAGGCGACTCGTAGCCAAATCGAGCCGAGCCTAACTCAGCGCGAGGGCGCTTTTTCTTCGGGCAGTTCGACCAGAAAATGGAAGAAGGTCGTCATGTGTTATTTGGTTGCAGTACACACAGCTCTACCACCAAAACGGCGCGGTGTAGGACCTTTGCTCCTTTAGCTGCATTTAAGCCGTGGTTACGTAAATACTGTGTGCACGGAATAATTTGCGGAGCATCAATCCAGGGCTCCTAAGCAGCAGTCAATCTCTACAAATAAAGTATCCGACCTCCACTCTTTAGGCAAGGGCCTGTACGCATGCTCACTCAAGAGCCGCTGGGTTTAAGCCGCATTAAGAGGAGGAGAAGGAAAGTGAACAGTATGCCCATCGTCATTTTTGTTTTTGTTAGTTGCAGTGCAACACAGCTCTACCACTAAAACGGCGCGGTGGAGGACCTTGCTCCTTTAGCTGCATTTAAGCCGTGGTAACTGTAACACTGCGTGTATGGAGTGTTGAGGAGCATCAATCCCGGGATCCTAAGCAGCAGACAAGCCTCTACGAAAACGTATATATTTGGCAAAAACTTTACGCATGCTCACTCAAGAGCCGCTGGGACAAGCCATCGTTTAAGAGGAGGAGAAGGAAAGTGGACAGTGTGCCCATCTCCAAAATAATACTTGGCAATAACTTATGACCTGATGATATGCAACCTAGTGTTCCCCGGACAGGTAGTGTTTTCCACGAACCATCGGAATAAATGAACTAATAAACATTCAATTAATTGTGCCACCCTTTCCTACGTGCAGAGGTCAGCTACAGCACTCAGTGAGAGTCCTATGTATGAAGGTATGGAAATTATATATTGATTTTAAAATGTGTACATGAATGTTTAAGTAACTGATGTAATCCAATAGTGTAAGGGCAAGGTTATGCTAAATGGGAGTTTTTTGCAAAATTGAATATACATATTGGCTTCTTAACAAAAGTAATTAATTACAAGTTTGGATTTTATAAATATGCAAATTAATGCAAAACAAACTGTGCACCCCGAAGTCAAGTTTAGGTAATTTGGGAACTCTTTTGTAATTGTGTATGTTGTGTATTAATGTTTAAAATTGAGATTTCATGTGTTCTATAAATAAAGTGTTAGTTGGCCACAAAAATGGGAGTGATTATTTTGTTGTAGTAAACGCAATGTACTTTGGTCCAATCGGACCCCACTATACGTTAACGCGGTTGAGCCTGGTGGAACTATTTGGTGAGTATCTTTAATGTATTTATGTGTTTAAGTATTTATTGTATTTATGTGTAAAATTCACCTCACCACAAGCAGGAGGCTAACTTGAGGTAAAAATAGCAGGTCGTGGTCAATCAGATTGTCAGTTGTCCGCCAATCTGACATTAGAGGGTGTAGAATGCAGAGTTCACTTCAACCATAAGAACTTGTAATTTCGTCCCAGTAACTCAACGATAGAGTGTCGGCTGGCTAGTTCGGAGATCCAGGGTTCGATTCCCGGTTGGGGCAGCAAGATTCTTTACACTATTTCAACTGAGACGGCGCACACGACGCCCCTCGTGTTCCCAAATGACTGATCCATTAAATTTTTGCTCATACTGAAAAAAAATGTTCATTCTGAAGTACATAAAAATGGAATAACTCATAGACTAAATCGAAATTTAAGAAAAGAGCCATGTCTTGCAAAAATTCAACTATGTAGGTGTATACTTGAAAAATTCGTAGTGGTTCTGCTATTGCTAGTCTGTCCAGGACTCGAACTCGTAGTTTAAATACCCTTTTTTGAGATTATGACATTAAATGGCTCTTAAATAAATTTTAGAACAAGAAACAGTTTATGTCAGCGAGTTTTGTAAAGAACCTTGCTGCCCCAACAGGGAATCGATATTGATATTGATATTGATATTATTGATTTATGATTAATTGATATTGTTACGAACGTATCCTCTAGAATCGTGAGTGTATACACAGGATACAAGAACGAGTCCAAGTTTCTGGATAACTAACGTTTATTCACAAGCACAAAGTAATCAGGAACAAAATACAATCAAACAGCACTTAATTGCTCCACTAATTTCACAGAATAACTGATATTATTCACAAAATACTGGCGAAAATGATTCACAAAAACAGCCGCTACTATTCTCAAAACATTGACAAAAAATACAGTCCAATGTAGTTCGTGTGACCTTAACTCGTCAACTCTCTTGCAACGGGGGTGAGTCCTGTTTATAGTCTCTCCATAGAAACTTCTGGAAATCTTTATCTCAAAGAATAATCGTTCTATCAAGAAGTTTCTTGAACATTCCGAAAGTCGCCAATTGACGCCAAATTGGTGATAAATCGCCAAATCTGGAAACCCTTCTACTAACCGGGGAATTCTGGAAAACCTGGGCTGATGTCATCCTCACGTTATGCTGACGTCATGGACTGTGTTTTCTTCGCCTGGCCTTTGAGACAGACGAAAGAGGAGGCGCCAAAGAGAATATTGCGCGTTCGCAACAATATTATATTCAGTTTGCAGATTTAATAAACTTTGTATTTCATTAGGCATCTTAACCGCCATCTTCGAAATTTCATGAAATCTTAAATATCTCGACAACGGTGCATCATCGAGTAATGGAGTTGGTCTTGATGTTAAAAATTACATATAGTACAGGAATTTAAAAAATACTTTTAAGCATACTTAGTCTTTTATTTTAGATTTTGAAGGTTTTGCGGGCTATTTCGCAAAAAAAAAAGGGTTGTTTTCTACTTTTCTAAATTGTAAAATATCTAATCAGGACCTAGGTGATTATCCACCAAATTTTAAGGAATTTCATCAAATTTATTTTTAACTATAGTGTCGTTCCTACCATTTAGCTCCCTTAAATTCCAAAAACCTTAATATCTCGAGAATGGTCCATTCCAGAGTAATGAGGTTGGTCTTTCGATTTGTCGTTTAAAATTGCGTGTAATACAAGCATTTAATTAATGCATTTCAGATAGACTTATATTTCAGATTTTTCGGGCCGTTTTGGGGGGGGGGGGGGGGGGAGAAATGCAGGTTCTATTTTCCGAATTGAACCAATTTTGAATCAGCACCAGGGTAACCCACAACTAACTCAAATAATTTACTCAACTTCTGTAAAATTTCGTTGATTAGTTTTTGAGGTAGAGTGGATGCATATATATTGCATAATCACGGGCACAGATCTCACGCTGAAATGGTCGATTCCTGTTCTACAGTGTCCGCAACGCGTAGGTCTGTCGAAAACTCGAGTTCCTATATTCGACACGATTTCAATACTTTCTTATGCAGTATTATGTGTTATAGGGAAATTAAAAATCTGATGTTATGGCTTCCTCTGCAGTCACAAACTCTTTTTCTTTTTTTCACAGTCTATTAAATTTTCTTTATACACAAAATAACATGGATAATTATTTGAAATTACACTGAATACGCTGTTTGAATTCAATTTTCTTTTTTTCATTTGGCGATGTGGAAAAAATGTGAAAAACTAAAATATCTTGAGAACGATTAGTCTTAGAGTTATGGGGGTTGGTCTTTTACGTATAAAACAAGCATTTAATTGATATATTATATAGATAGTCTTTCATTTTAGTCTTTGACGATTTTTGCAGGCCATTTTACACAAAAAAAGACAGACAGACACACAGACAGTCACACACATAGACGTTATGCTAAAATTGGTGTTTTCGTATTCTAGGGGTCTCGCAACGTGTGTAGGTCCGTCGAAAACCTGAGTTTGCGATTTTCGGCACGTTTCCAATACTTTCCCTATACATTACCATGTATGGCAGAGAAAGTAAAAATTATAAAAATAAACCCCGCAAACATGTTTTTCATCTTATAATTTAGAAAAACTTTAAATATACTTTGTTTGTAAATTTTTTATTAGATGCTCACTGCAGACTATTAGGAATGATAAATATTTTAGAGTTGTGATACAGAAAAGTCTGTTGAGAAGTGTGTGTGTGTGTGGGGGGGGGGGAGTGATTCCCCCCGGGTTTAGAGTTTTTATGGGGGGGGGGCGGATGTTTTACCTTCTCGATTTTAAAAATTCAAAGAAGGAAGCGACCAGCAGTTTTTTCCCCTTTGAATCGATTTGGCAACTGAAATTTGACATCATATTTTTGGATTGACCGGAACTTTTGTGGTACTGGTACTCAGATTCAATATGTATAGATATATAAATATCTATATTTTCTATCTCCAGGTAAAAAAAATGTGGTAGCTCTTCTGTTAAAATTTATTAAATAAATTAGCTAAAATCATTATTTTTTCAGTAATGATTTATTGAAGAAAAAATTAATAGTCATAAACTGAAAACAATCTTTATATTTATTATTTTCTTGGCTCGTCTACTTTATTTCTTATAACCCGATCATCTTATACTTTAAATTTTCTGTAAAATATGTAAACTACTTTTAAACTAAGTTCTCTGTGAGGGAAAATGAAAATAAGGCCTAAGCAAAATACGGGTTTGTGAGTTGCTCCCGCCCCCCCGGGCTCATATCCGTATTATCTCTTCACGGCCCTGGTTACAGACGGACACAAGCAGCTGGTTAACAGAGTGGCCATTTAAGAACTTTGAAGATTATTTATTTTTTTAGGCACACCTGAAATAATGAAACGTATATTTTCTAGAGATGTTGGCATTCGAGTAAATTGAGATAATCTGCGCAACTTCCAATGCAACTAAAGGTCACTCTCTGCGCCAGAGAAATAGCTCTAATTTCGCAAGTAATCATCAAAACAAAAATATGCTTGAAGATTTCTAAAGAATATTCAACATATTCTGTTGTCATAACATTTCAAATGTTTTGGAAATTTTTGAGTGTTTACGTACCTTAACCTTTTGCTTACGGATGGGACAGCGTCCATCCCAAATGAAGAACCTCTCAAAAAGACAGTTATTTGACATACGCTATCCCAAACAGTTCGATTCCCCTTTGCAAGCATTGGCGTCCATGGACGCCAATGCTTGCAAAGGAGGATAGAATTCATTAATGAATTATACTTATACCTTATCCAACGCCAATGCCCCCCTCTACTTTTGGAGGTATGCCTGAAAGAAACACTGGCTGTAGCCAGTGTTTCTTCAGGGGGGGGGGGGGGGCTTTGTATGATATGAAATATTCGGAACTACCTTGTCCAAATGGACAATCTGGCCTTTTTTATACAACAAAGCGCACCATGATAATTATAGTATCATGATCTCAATATGCTCAACTACAATTCGATAAACAGACTGTTCGATAAACAGTTGCAGGCATTGGCGTCGGACGACAATGCCTCCAAAGGGGAATCGAACTGTTTGGGATAGGTTATGTCAAATACCTGTCTTTTTGAGAGGTTCTTCGTTCGACTATAGATATTTAAATCCTCTTTCTTGTGCTGCTATGCGCCATCTAAGTGTGATTGCCGTTTCTTCCTTGATATTTCCTGTATTTAAGGTAAGGTTGTATATATATATATATATATATATATATATATATATATATGTATATATATATATATATTAGGGTGACCCAAAATATTCAACTCCTTTAATTTTTCAGTCTCACCTTTTAAAATTGTTCTACTTCAGGAAAAAATGATATCTGCAAAATTTTATTGCAATTGAACGATAATAACACGAGCCGACGGGCATGCTTTTATAGGGATAGCTTTCGTTTTCCCACCACTTCAGTACTTTGTCTCTTCTTAAACTATCTTACTGTTAGCTTAGTTCAACATTGCAACATTCTAGGCAAGATGCCAAAAATCAAGTTATAAAGCTTCTCTTTTGCAACAGCTTCAGATTAACCTGTGGTGATAACAGTGCCACAGGGAAAAAAAATCTGATGTGGGCAACACATGACTTTCCTTATATAATATAATGAATTTACTACTTTTACAGTAAAAAAATATGTTTTTCTTATAGTAGATACTAATATTCTTTCCAAGATATTGAATTTTCGACAATTAGTCGTCATTTTCATTGATTTAGCGTCATTTTTATCCATTTGGCGAGATTTTCGTTAATTTGACAACATTTCAAAAAGTCGCCAAGTTGGCGACATTCCGCCAAATTCGTCGCCAAAATCTCGCCAAGCGTTATGGATGAAGAAATAAGTTGTTCTTACAGCAGACAAATGACTATTGGCGTTCAAATACAAAAGTATTACTCAACGTACCTTTTTTCATGAATGGAACAAGCTAGATCCACGAGAATGATGTCATCCAATTTATCGTAACTTTATCAGTGGTTTTGATTTTTTGACGATTTTTTCCAAATTTTATTCGAAAATTTAGGGGGGTTCTGAACATTCGATTACGTATAAAAACAATAGGCTTCCAGCGTTTACAGATTGTGATTTTTGTACCAAATTTGGTTCGAATCGGTCCATTCGTTCGTCAGTTATCGTCTCCACAGACTCACTGACACACACACACACACACACACACACACACACACACACACACACACACACACACACACACACACACACACACAGACATCACTTCAAAAATGTTTGATTCGTGATCAGGGATGCTTGAAACGTGCTCTCCCGTCGAAAACTCCATTTCGAATTTTCGACCCCGTCACAATACTTTCCTTATACATTATGTATATAAGGAAAGTAATAATTTAAATTAATTTATTAAATACCTCATTTTGACTCCAGGTATAAAAATCTGATGTGGGCAACACATGACTTTCCTTATATAATGAAATGAATTTACTACTTTTACAATAAAATGAATAGATTTTTCTTCTAGTAGATACTAATATCCTTTCCAAGATATTGAATTTTCGACAATTAGTCGTCATTTTCATTGATTTATCGTCATTTTTATCCATTTGGCGAGATTTTCGTTAATTTGGCAACATTTCAAAAAGTCGCCAAGTTGGCGACATTCCGCCAATTTCGTCGCCAAAATTTCGCCAAGCGTTATGGACGAAGAAATAAGTTATTCTTACAGCAGATAAATTGGCGTTCAAATGCAAAAGTATTACTGAAAGTATCTTTTTTCTTGAATGGAACGAGCTAGATCCGCGAGAATGATGTCACCCAATTTATCGCATGATATTATATATGAAAAGTGAACATGTTTCTCAAATAGGAAATTTTTTTTTTCTATTTTATATGACTTTTTGATAATTTTTTTGAAAAATGTGCAATATCTCGAGAACGGTTCATGTTAGCGTTCTAAAATTAATGTCAATCGTTTTCTAATGAAAAATTACATAAGAAATGTCTATTTACGTAAATTTATTATTGGTTTTGATTTTTTGACGATTTTTTCAAAATTTCATTCGAAAATTTAGGGGGGTTCTGAACATTCGATTGCGTATAAAAACAATAGGCTTCCAGTGTTTACAGATTGTGATTTTTGTACCAAATTTGGTTCGAATCGGTCCATTCGTTCGTCAGTTATCGTCTCCACAGACCCACTGACACACACACACACACACACACACACACACACACACACACACACACACACACACACACAGACATCACTTCAAAAATGCTTGATTCGTGATCAGGGATGCTTGAAACGTGCTCTCCCGTCGAAAACTCCATTTCGAATTTTCGACCCCGTCACAATACTTTCCTTATACATTATGTATATAAGGAAAGTAAAAAATCTGATGTGGGCAGCACATGACTTTCCTTATATAATGTAATGAATTTACTACTTTTACAGTAACAAAATAGGTTTTTCTTATAGTAGATACTAATATTCTTTCCAAGATATTGAATTTTCGACAATTAGTCGTCATTTTCATTGATTTAGCATCATTTTTATCCATTTGGCGAGATTTTCATTAATTTGGCAACATTTCAAAAAAGTCGCCAAGTTGGCGACATTCCGCCAAATTCGTCGCCAAAATCTCGCCAAGCGTTATGCACTAAGAAAAAAGTTATTCTTACAGCAGATAAATAACTATTGGCGTTCAAATACAAAAGTATTATTCAAAGTATATTTTTTCATGAATGGAACGAGCTAGATCCACGAGAATGATGTCACTCAATTTATCGCATGGTATTACATATGAAAAGTGAACATGTTTCTCAATAGGAATTTTTTTTTTTTATGTGACTTTTTCATAATTTTTTTTAAAAATGCACAATATCTCGAGAACGGTTCATGTTAGCGTTCTAAAATTTATGCCAATCGTTTTCTAATGAAAAATTACATAAGGAATGTCTATTTGCGTAACTTTATTAGCGGTTTTGATTTTTTGACGATTTTTTCAAAATTTCATTCGAAAATTTAGGGGGGTTCTGAACATTCGATTACGTATAAAAACAATAGGCTTCCAGTGTTTACGGATTGTGATTTTTGTACCAAATTTGGTTCGAATCGGTCCATTCGTTCGTCAGTTATCGTCTCCACAGACTCACTGACACACACACACACATACTTTCACACACACACATACACACACACACACACACACACACACACACACACACACACACACACACACACACACACACACACACACACAGACATCACTTCAAAAATGTTTGATTCGTGATCAGGGATGCTTGAAACGTGCTCTCCCGTCGAAAACTCGAATTCGAATTTTCGACCCCGTCACAATACTTTCCTTATACATTATGTATATAAGGAAAGTAAAAAGTCTGGAGAGTGGGTATTTCCCAAAAGTTCTAAATCTTAAAAATAAAAATTTTGCGTGTTTTTAAAGTGCTAAATGAGGAAACATGCTTGATTCAAAATTTAAACCTAGCACATTATTTGAAGAAATAGAAATATTTCAGAACTATTTTTTAATGTTTTAAATTAAAAATAATTAAACCACTACTTTTATTTTTCCTTATTATGATCTATATTATGATCTTTTGATTTTGATCATGATCACAATCAGTAGACCTCAATGTAAATCCATTTTCATATGGAATAACGAATGTGTATTGTAATAACAAACTGTAATACATATCAGAACAGAGTTTCTGTCATTTTCAATTTTACTTTTTACTTTCCTTATATACATAGTATAATATATAAGGAAAGTATTGTGACGGGGTCGAAATTCGAATTCGAGTTTTCGACGGGAGAACACGTTTTAAGCGTACCTGATCAGGAATCGAACATTTTTGAGGTGATGTTTGTGTGTGTGTGAAAGTATGTTTGTGTATGTGTGTGTGTGTGTGCGTGTGTGTGTGAAAGTATGTTTGTGTGTGTGTGTGTGAAAGTATGTGTGTGTGTCAGTGAGTCTGTGGAGACGATATCTCACGAACGAATGGAGCGATTCGAATGAAATTTGGTACAAAAACTACAATCCGTGGATACTGGAAGCCTATTGTTTTTAAACACAATCGAATCTTCAGAACCCCCTAAATTTTCGAGTGAAATTTTGAAAAAATCATCAAAATATCAAAACCTTTAATAAAGTTATGCAAATAGACATTTTTTATGTAATATTTATTAAAAAATCCCATAAATTAAAAAAAATATTAACTGTTGAGAAACATGTTCACTTTTCATATGTAATATCATGCGATAAATTTGGTGATATCATTTTCGTGGATCTAGCATGTTCCATTCATGAGAAAATTTACTTTGTGTAATACTTTTGTATGTCAACGACAATAGTCATTTATCTGTTATACGAATAACTTATTTCTCCATCCATAACGCTTGGCGAGATTTTGGCTGCGAATTTGGCGAAATGCTTTTTTTAAATGTTGCCCAATTAACAAAAATCTCGTCAAATGGATAAAAATGGCGCTAAATCAATGAAAATGCTGACTAATTGACGGATATTCCATATCTTGGAAAGAATATAAATATCTACTATAAGAATAACCTATTTTTTTTTTACTGTAAAAGTAGTAAATTCATTGCTTTATAATAAGGAAAGCCATGTGCTGCCCACATCAGATTTTTTTCCTAATTATAAAAGAAAAAATATTACTACTCAGTGCGTGGTATTTTTTCTTGCCTAATCTAATTCTAAATGGACATTGCATTTACGATGCTGGGGGCACAAAATATTCAACTCATTAATTTTGCAAAGGTATCCCTTAAAATTGTTTAGTGGTCAGAAAACCGGTTTTGTTTAAAAATTTGATGTGGTTAGCACATGACTTTCCCTGCATACTTATATTCACGTTTCCTTTATTTCATCAATAATTCTTTGAGTTTAATTGCACAAAATAACACCCATAATTATTACTTTCCTTATATACATAATGTATAAGGAAAGTATTGTGACGGGGTCGAAAATTCGAAATCGAGTTTTCGACGGGAGATCACATTTCAAACATCCCTGATCACGAATCAAACATTTTTGAAGTGATGTCTGTGTGTGTGTATGTGTGTGTGTGTGTGTGTGTGTGTGTGTGAAAGTATGTGTGTGTGTGTGTGTGTGTGTGTCAGTGAGTCTGTGGAGACGATAACTGACGAACGAATGGACCGATTCGAATCAAATTTGGTACAAAAATCACAATCCGTAAACACTGGAAGCTTATTGTTTTTACACGCAATCGAATGATCAGAACCCCCCTAAATTTTCGAATGAAATTTTGAAAAAATCGTTAAAAAATCAAAACCACTAATAAAGTTACGGAAATAGACATTTCTTATGTAATTTTTTATTAGAAAACGATTGACATAAATTTTAGAACGCTAACATGAACCGTTCTCGAGATATTGTACATTTTTCAAAAAAATTATCAAAAAGTCATATAAAATAAAAAAAAATTTCCTATTGAGAAACTTGTTCACTTTTCATATGTAATACCATGCGATAAATTGAGTGACATCATTCTCGTGGATCTAGCTCGTTCCATTCATGAAAAAAGATACTTTGAATAATACTTTTGTATTTGAACGCCAATAGTCATTTATCTGCTGTAAGAATAACTTATTTCTTAGTGCATAACGCTTGGCGAGATTTTGGCGACGAATTTGGCGGAATGTCGCCAACTTGGCGAATTTTTTGAAATGTTGCCAAATTAACGAAAATCTCGCCAAATGGATAAATATGACGCTAAATCAATGAAAATGACGACTAATTGTTGAAAATTCAATATCCTGGAAAGAATATTAGTATCTACTAAAAGAAAAAATCTCTTTTTTTACTGCAAAAGTATAAAATTCATTACATTATATAAGGAAAGTCATGTGTTGCCCACATCAGATTTTTTTAAATGACATTGAATTTGAACTTTTAATTCAGCATTCGTATTCATTTGGTAACTGGACTTATTATCAAATGTGGCTTAGCGACTATGCGAAAAAATAAAAATTTCTCAAAAATGGCTAGTCCTAGTGCAATGGGGTTGGTCTTATTCGTGTTCGTGTTATCGTTAAGCATTACGTTTAAAACAAGCATTTAATTGATATATCTGAGCATACGCAGTATTTTATTTTAAATTTTGACGATTTTTGTGGGCCATTTTGCTAAGAAAGCTAGGTTATTTTTTCCGAATCGTACTAAAATCTAATTAGCACCTGGGTAACTCCATAAGTGACTTATCTAACAATGTTTGTAAAATTTGATCTATTAGTTTTTCAGCTAGAATGGATACAGGCAATTTTCGCGGGCCATTTCGCAAAAAAAAGAGCGGGTTATTTTATGCTCAATCTTACCCAAGACTAATTAGCACCAGAGTCGAAGACAAGTGACTTACCTACCAAATTTCATGGAATTTGGTCCAGTAGTTTTTAGGTTAGAGTGGATACATACATTGCACAGACACACACACAGACATACACACACAGACAGACAGACACACATACAGACAGACAGATGCACACGCAGACGTCACATATAGTATTTTCGTATTCTAGAGGTCCTAAAACGTGTAGATCGGTCGAAAACTCGAGTTGCGATTTTCGGCATGATTCCAATACTTTCCCTATACATTACCATGTATTGCAGGGAAAGTAAAAATCTGATGTGGGCAGCACATGACTTTCCCTGCAGACTTATATCCACGTTCTCTTTATTTTAATTAAATTTATTTCACTTTTAATTCAATTTTCGTTCTCAATAGGTAACCGGACTTATTTTCAAAGGTGGCGTAGAGAAAATACTAAAAACTAAAATATCTCAAGAACGGCTAGTCCTAATGTAATGGGGTTGGTCTTATTCTTTTCTTCGCTAAACATTACATATTAAACAAGCATTTAATGGATATATTTGAGCATACGTAGTTCTTTAGTTTAGATTTTGAAGATTTTTGCGGGCCATTTTGCAAAAAAAAGCAGGTTATTTTTTTCCGAATCATACCAAAATCAAATCAGCACCAGGGTGACCCACAAATGACTCATCTGCCGAATTTTGTGAAATTCGGTCCATTAGTTTTTTAGTTAGAGTGGATACAAGCTTTTGCGGGCCATTTCGCAAAAACAGGCGGATTCTTTTATCCCGAATCGTACTCAAAACTAATCAGCACCAGACTCACCTACAAGTGACTTATCTACCAAATTTTGTGAAGTTCGGTCTATTAGTTTTTCAGTTACAGTGGATGCAAAATCTGCACAGACAGACAGACAGACACACAGAGAGACAGACAGACAGACAGACACACAGACACACACACAGACGTTACGCTAAAAATGGTTTTTTCGTATTCTAGAGGTCTTGAAACGTGTAGATCCGTCGAAAACTCGAGTTGCGATTTTCGACATGATTCCAATACTTTCCCTATACATTACCATGTATTGCAGGGAAAGTAAAAAGTGTTGCTGGTGACGCCTGCCGATTTTTTTTTTTTAGTCATTGGCAAATTTATGGGAAATTGAATAACACCAATGGAAGGATACAATAAAATACTTATACAATTGTGCAATTCATTATTTCAAGAAACATTCTGTGACTTTAATGACTAAACGTTCCAAAAGATGATACCTTGAGTTATTTTTGAAATGTTCGTTCATTAAAATCCGAAATACAGATTATGTACAGGTGGTGACAGAAATATCAACACTTGGAAAACAAATGACAATCTCACCCCCTAATTTTTTTTACTTTCCCTGCAATATATGGTAAGGTATAGGGAAAGTATTGGAATCATACCGAAAATCACATATCGAGTTTTTGACGGATCTACATGTTTTGAGACCTCTAGACCCGAAAAAGCCTGGGTGTCTGTCTGTACAATGTATGTTTCTACTCTAACTCAAAAACTAATGGACCGAATTTCATAAAATTTGGTAGGTAAGTCACTCGTGTATGACCCTGGTGTTGATTAGTTTTTTGTAAGAATCGGGATAAAACAACTTGCCCTTTTTTGCGAAATGGCTTGCAAAAATTGTCTGTATCCACTCTATTTGAAAAACGAATTGATCAAATTTTACAAAATTTGGTAGATAAATCACTTGTGGGTCACCCTGGTGTTGATTAAATTTTGATACGAATTGAAAAAGAAGAACCTGCAAATTTTTACGAAATAGCCCGCAAAATATGTATATATCCACTTTAACTCAACTAATCGACTAAATTTCATAAAATTTGGTAGGTAAGTCACTTGGGTATGACTCTGGTGCTGATTGGTTTTTGGTATGATTCGGAAAAAGAAAACCCGCCTTTTTTTTTTTTGCGAAATGGCCCTCAAAAATTGTATGTATCCACTCTAGCTGACAAACTAATTGATCAAATTACACAAAATTTGGTAAATACGTCGATCGTAAGATACTGTGAAGCTGGTAAGATTTTGATACGATTTGAAAAAAAAGGGAAACTGCCTTTTTTTACGAAATGACCCACAAATCTAATATATTCGATCTAAAATAAAATACTACATGTGCAAGATAGTGAATCTCTGAAATAAACGACTAAAATTGATGAAATATATTAATTAAGTACTTGTTCTATATGTAAAATTTGACAATTAAGCGAATAAATCTGACCCCCTGACTGCAGGATAAACCGTTCTCGAGATATTGTAGTTTTTGGAATTTTGAGGATCTGAGGAATTTAAAGTGAATTAAGTTGCCAAACGAAACAAAGCTGCAATAAAAAATGAATTGGACATAATATCAACATCTTATTCAACTATAATGCAACATCTTATTCAACTATAACAAAATATGTCAAGATGTTGCATCAAATAATATTGAAACTTGTAATTGTCATGAAAATATCCATAGTGATCAATATCATAAGCACATAATATCCGGTAACTTGGACTTTATTACAGACAAAAAACTTAAAAACATTCTTCAAGTCGGTACAAAGTACCGTATACAAGAATTTAAAGATGTATATAACGAATTTTATAATGATCTCGAGTTATTCATTTATAGAATGGCGGTAAAACATAGTTTACCAGTACAAACTTTTAATAAGTGGAAAGATAGTTTTTTCAGAGCATTTTGTCAATACCACCCGAAGCATGGAAATAACACAAGTGAAAATACAGTCCCATCCTCTTTCAAGCAGTTTAAAGAAGATTTTGTCTTAACATATACTGATAAAATTGTATCGAATTATGCATTCACATGCAAGAAGTTTTATGTGGATACATTGGACAAATGTTATAAGGATAATGAAATGTATACATTAATACCCAGTAATGAATTTATACTGACAAAAAGAATAAAGGCTCTTTACAAAAGAATAGGAATGGATATTAAAACAATCAAATTTCCATATTTGGTCCTCATTCCCAAATTACACAAAAAACCTGTTAAATTTCGAACAGGGACAGTGGGATGTGGATCATATTTGGAACTAGCAAACAAAAACTTCTGGATTTACTCAAAATAGTTATGTTCAATATTAAAAAACATAACTCTATCATGATAAAAAATGGACAACAATTAATAAACCGACTAAAATTTTGCAACAGGGATATTAACTTTAAAAGTTACGACTTTCGAGATTTGTTCAACAATATTGATTTAACTAATTTACAATTAATACTGAAAGATTTACATGAAGAATACGATTTAAAACAATATATAACCTATAGAAGATACTTGGTGGAATTGGTATTAAAGGAAAACATACTTCATGACGGAAGAAATTTTTACAAGCAAATCAAGGGCATACCTATGGGAGGAAGTTGTTCGTCAATACTGGCGGATGTCTATCTATCAAAATACGAAAGAGGTACTCATATCTTATCGGAAATGCCCTACTTCCGTTACGTCGATGATGTGTTAATTGGGGGATATAAAAATACCCCACGCTTTGATTTCACATTCTATCCAAGCGAATTAGACCTAATCGAAAATCCAGTGAGTGAAGACGGATCGGTGAATTTCTTAGATTTAACAATAAAAAAACACCAGAAATATGGGATTTATACAGAGCTACACGATAAAAGAGAATCATACAGTATCAAGATAAATCATATAATCGACTGGAATTCAAACCTAACCAAGAATGTCTTCAGAAATATAATAATTGGTTACTTTAGAAGAAACCAAAATTACAATACTTTTAAGAAAGATTGCATCTATAAATGTAACAAATTTGTAAAGGAGGCAATAAAGAGAAATTATCCTATGAATTTCATACGGCATTATTACAATTCATTTTTCAAAGAAAAGTACTAATATACTTAACGTTAAGTGAAGCATTATATTCATAACTGCGAAACTGTTATCAAGATGTATCTCTGCGCATGTGCGACTTTACCCTTATAAGGAGATGTTCCACTGTGTTAGGTTGAAGGATATTTCTTTCTATTTCTTCATCGTTTTCATCTCTGACTCTGAGTCCGTTCGGGTGCTTTTGTTTTCGCACACTTGGGAGACTGACCATGGAATTATGGTGGTGCCGTGAGCGTTACCCGGGTTGTAAAAGCTGCTTTAAACGGGAAAGGGGTGTCGCAATCCATCCCTACCATTGTCCCTCCCGTTTCTTATCTGCTTTCATTTTTAATCCATATATATATATATATATATATATATATATATATATATATATATATATATATATATATATATATATATATATAAGTAATAAAGATGAAATAACATAGATTTATTAAAGAGAAATAGTAAATCATCCATAACACACAAAAATATTCAAATACTAACCAGAAAAACTCAAGAAAATGTTATTATTATTATTACATCACCTTCATTCTATTATTTGATGTTCCATTTTTTCTCAATTTTTTTTGTTTTAAATATAATGGGTGGTTTCTGAAATTTTCTTGAGTTTTTTCTGGTTGGTGTTTGAATACTTTTGTTTGTTATGGATGCTTTACTATTTTTCTTCAATCATACTATTTTTATCCATCTTTATCACTTATAAATTTTATCTTATTTATATGCTGCACTCGCGAAATAAGTATATGTATTTTTAATAGTAACGTTTTTTAATGCATTTATATTGCTAAACTTACTAGTTTGATATGTTTAGTAAGTTATATTTAAACTCTTTGATTATATATATATATATATATATATATATATATATATATATATATATATATATATATATATATATATATATATATATATATATATATATATAAACAGTGACATAAACATAAATTTGACATTTTTCTCATTACGGTTACGTATTTCATGAACTATCATTATTTATTTATTTTTTTACTTAGATTTTAGTAATTTAGTTTATTTTAAATACTTTTTTTAAACATTATCCTTGTTGGAGAGTCGCCAGTTGGGCAATTCTGCATTAGAGCTTAGATTTCATGATCGAGTTATCTAAAGATTGGCAATATTCTCTTTCTCCTCTTAAAGCAAAATTTAGCATATTTTATAAAATTAATGAAATAGTCATATTTCGAACTTTTCAGAATTTTCAGTTGAGAAACATACGGACCCCCCCCCCCCCTTTGTTCAATTTATATGTTAGCAGTTTGTGCTGTCCGAAATTTTTCTTAGGCCCCCCCCCCCCCTTGATATTTGATAACTCAATGATGAATAACATTTTTATATTTTAAACTCTAATTTAGTTAAATATAGTCATATGGTAAGCAATTAATCAAACAAAGTTGCAGTTTAAAGCTTTATTAAATTTGGAAATTTTTTTTTTCAAAGCTCACCATTAAGATAGATTGTTAAGGTTCACTTTGCTGTAAAAATGACCGTAAATTAAAATATTTGATAAAAGTATACTATATAACAAATTAGTAACAGCATTGAGAGGTTTTAGAGTTAAAAACAGTCGCTTTCTACAGGATAAAAAGACAGAGTCACCACACTAACAAAGGCAAGTACAAACATTTTGGATCTGTGCCGTGGCTGCTCCGTCCTTTTTCTCTAAAACTAGTTGTAATCATTTCTAATTTGTTATGCGCTGCATTTTTAGCGACGTTCTCAACTTAAAAGTTCGCTATTCTGTTGGAAAAAAATAAGACTTTTTGATGCGGTATATTAAAATACCTGAATATTCGTAAATTAATAGTTCAGGTGTTATTAAAACATTCAACACGCAGTTTATCAAAATTCACAATCCAAAGGAATTTTGATTTCGGAACGAGGAATTGAACAGAAACTGAAAATTTTAAATATTTTGACTAAACAGGTTAATATTTATAAAATTTCTTAACTAATCGGTATTTTTCATAGTTAATATTTAATTGAAAACATAAAAATGTTTTCCATCATTTTGTTTGTTTACTTCACATTTCTGGATCACATTTAATTCGCCAATAAATTGGTAAATTTAAAATAATGTATCCCAATGGATTAAAAAAAAATGTAGTCATTACAAAAATAATTATAATTAAGATAAAATGCGAAAATAAAAGTTTACAATTTTCAATATTATAAAAAATATAGAGTATTTGAGAAAAAAGTTAAAGAGTAATGAACAAGCATTTATTACATTTGAAAACAGTTATTACATAAAGTAACGGGTAAAAACATCTAGTACATTAAAAGTAACTGTTTCACATAATTTCGTTACCTGTACTCAATGACAACCCAACCCTATAAAGAATAAGAAAACTGATTTAAATAAAATCATGAAGACAATCAACAGGATCATGATGATAATCAGACAATGAAATCATGACAAAAAAGAAATCAAATGTATGCAGGCATAGAAGTTTTTGCTACCGCTCTGTTGAGAGCATAATAAATCTTGTCAGTCATAGCAGTAAAGAGGTTGGCTTGAACGTATTGACTAAACTTGTCTACCAACATCTTTTTGACCTTCTTGTTGAAAGGTCCAACTCCCGTGAACTTCATCTTCAGCGTCCCAATCTTCTGAATGGAAAACGCCTTCAAAGCGGGCGTCATTGGGACCAACTGGACAACTTCAATATCGATCAAAGTGCCAGACATTTTGCCGCTGGCTTGTATGTTGGAACGTGGCATTTTCCCGTACTTCAGCTTGCCTTGGTATGAAATGGCGATGTTATCGAAAGAGATGGTGCATGCAATGGATCTTCTGTCTTTAATAACACCAATAGTATTTCGAGTCGCGTTGCATTGCGAATTTCGTTTGACTTTCGACAGTCCTGTTGCACTGCCATTGTAAAACTCCGCTGTCACCTTCACTTTGCCGATGATTCTGATGTTATCCTCAAACTCGGAAACGAAGTTAGAAAGTGTAGCTGGGTCGTATTTGAGATTACGGATCTCGGTGGCGAACCCTGTGTTTAGCACACTATCAATGTAGTGGTTGGCTGGCTGGGAGGTCATTCCATATCCTTAAAAAAAAGTAAGAAAAACAAATTATTTATGAAAAAATTAAGAAAAGTAAATTATTTATGAAAAAATAAGAAAAACAAATTATTTATGAAAAAAGTAAGAAAAACAAATTATTTACGAAAAAAGTAAGAAAAATAAATTATTTATGAAAAAAAGTAAGAAAAGCAAATTATTTATGAAAAAAAATAAGAAAAACAAATTATTTATGAAACAAAAGCAAGAAAAACAAATTATTTATGAAAAAAGTAGGAAAAACAAATTATTTATGAAAAAAATAAGAAAAACAAATTATATATGAAAAAAGTAAGAAAAGTAAATTATTTATGAAAAAAAATAAGAAAAACAAATTATTTACGAAAAAAGTAAGAAAAGTAAATTATTTATGAAAAAAAGTAAGAAAAGTAAATTATTTATGAAAAAAATAAGGAAAACAAATTATTTATAAAACAAAAGCAAGAAAAACAAATTATTTATGAAAAAAGTAAGAAAAACAAATTATTTATGAAAAAAGTAAGAAAAACAAATTATTTACGAAAATGGTAAGAAAAGTAAATTATTTATGAAAAAAAGTAAGAAAAGTAAATTATTTATGAAAAAAATAAGAAAAACGAATTATTTATGAAACAAAAGCAAGAAAAACAAATTATTTATGAAAAAAAGAAAAAAACAAACAAATTATTTATGAAAAAAGTAAGAAAAGTAAATTATTTATGAAAAAAGTAAGAAAAATTATTTATGAAATAAAAGTAAGAACAACAAATTATTAATAAAAGTAAGAAAAACAAATTATTTATGAAAAAAAGTAAGAAAAACACATCATTCAGGGAAGAAAAGTAAGAAAACCAAATTATTTATGAAAAATCCGTAAGGTGGCAAATGGTGTGTTACACTTCATTTTCGTCGAGGCAACTAAGCACTTTAATTCTCTTTGCATACACATTTCGAACAATCATTCGAATTTTCGAAAAAATCGGAAGTGCTACTGCCGAAACCGGAAATCTTCTGTTAACTCCCAATCGTTCCAAAATTAAATACAGAATTCGTATCAGTTATCATCTAAGTTACTTCACTACTTTGAGAAATAAATGTTTCTGGAAATGTTTAGTTTTAAAAGTGGAAAAATAACCGGAAGTGGAAATCCTTAATGACCCCTCCCTTCCATACATCGTCCATAATTCGATGCTGATTTCATATCAGTCATCATCTGAGTTATATCTATAGCAGATCCCGAGAAATAGTTGTTAAAAGAAAATGTAAATTTTTGAACAGGAAGTGATGTCTCCAGAACTGGAAATGGAAATATTTAGTGAGCGCCTTTCACCCCCTCCAAAATTTGATGCTGAATCCATATCAGTCATTATCAACGCTCTATTTATAGCCAAAAACTAAGAAATAGATATTTGAAATAAACTTTTTGAACCAGAAGTGAAAATTAAATCGGAAATAAAAATTCTCAGTAAATCACTCTGCCTCCTCCAAAATTTAATTTTGAATCCATATCAATTATCTCCTAAGCTTTATTTATAGCCAGTTTTGAGATATATACGTTCAAAGTAAAATGAAAATTTTTGAATTGAAAATTGAAAATGGACTGGAAGTTGACATTTTTATTGATTCCTCTCCCCCCTCTGGAATTTCATGCCGAATTCAAATTTGCCATCCTAAGAGAAAAACGTGTCAAGTAAACATTAAAAAAAAAAGGCGGTGATTGCAGTCCGATGGAGCCGAAATGGTTTTGCGTGAATATCTTTTTTTTTATGGGTGGTTTGCTTTTAGGTATTTTAAACTGTTCAAAAATTTTAAATATTAGAATTAGAGCCATCTGTTTAAATTATTTCAGAATAATTAAATATTGAAATTATGCCAAAATGATTGAAAATGCCTAAATTTCGAAACTATAACCACTATATTTGGCCCACTAATTATATCTATCTTTTATAGTTTCGAAGATACTTCGAGTGAAAGTAAGGAAATGAAAAAATAAATAAATAAGTAATAATAATAATAATAATAATAATAATAATAATAATAATAATAATAAAAAACACTCACTCGGACAGATACTTTTAAAAGTTTTTTCAAAAAAAAAAAAAAGAGTTCAAAATATTAAAATGTAGAAATTATTTTTATATAATCATAATCCGGACCCTATTTCCGACAAACCAATTAAATTTGCACATTTTTATCTATTAGGTTCGGAGGTATAAGCGTCTAAAGTATTTACATTTTTATCTACTAGGTTCGGAGATATAAGCGTCTAAAGTGTACATTTTTATCTACTGGATTCGGAGATATAAGCTTCCAAGTGTTTGCATTTAAGTGTTTACACAAGAAATCGATTACAGACAGACACAGGGACATCACTCCAAAAATAGTCAAAACGTGTTCAGGAGGTCTTAAAACATATATTTGAATCAAAATCTGGAATTTGAAAATTTTCGTGAAAACAATACTTTCTCTATACTATGTTACATAGTATGAGAAAGTTCCATTTATGGGATATGCTCCATATAATCGTTACAATAGAATCGAGGTTTTGTGTTTAAAAAGTAGCGAACTGACGATTGCTCCATTTAAATCTGATTGTTCAGGTACCAATAAAATACCATCGTGTTTTTGTTTATTGTATTTTATAGCGAGACTCAGTTGCATGCACATCATTATATATTATACTCTACACTTTACTATTAGTTCATTGACATTACAAGCGAGCGAGCGCCATCTGGCGGAGGCCATTTCAGAAAAGTATTTTTGGCTATTATTATCAAATTTTCCGAGCATAGTGACCATACTTTAAACGAGTCCAAAATTTATAAAAGCTTTTTGACCATATATCAAAGTTGGTTTTATTACACAAGTTATAAAGCGCCGAAAAATAACTTTTCATCAGCGTCCATGGGACAAAAAATTTCAAAGTGACCTTAAAATGACCTTGAGCAGCTTTTTTATTGTATTTGGATGATTTTCTCTCATACAGGTCTTTATTCTGTCTATGGAAATGTGCACGAAATTGAGACGTGACTTGCGAGTTTGGCCGATTTTAGTGTTGTTGTTGAGACCCAGACCGTCCGACCTACCAGAAAGGTGTAAGGTAACTGTATGGACGGCCGGGAAGTGCCACCCAATTTAGACCGGAACCCAGTGGGGGAGGCATACACAGGGACCGTACCCTCCTTCCCCTACCACCAACCTCTCGGAAGGACTTACGGACCCACATGTTTAACGTGATCGTACTCCGCATGAACACGGCGGCATTTGTGGTAGCGTGCAAATCTAGCGCGCAAACCACGGGGATACCGCACCCGAGATGGCCAACAGCACGCGGTGTTCCGAGGTGGTCACCCACCAAGTACTAACCGCGCCCGATGCTGCTTGACTTCGGTGATCTAACGAGAACCGGTGTTTTCAGCACGGTACGGCCGTTGGCCCGGCCGATTTTAGTGTGGATATTTTGATCCAGGTACAATCAACTTGGATATTTTACGTAGAATAATTTGAAATCTTACCAAAGACGAAAAGGAATGTGAACGCAGTTGTAATCATCTTCATTATGACTTCTAGGAGATGGTTGAAATAGTTTGTCGTATTATTATCTTTAAAACCTTTTTCTGAAAATAAAAGAATAATATGAATCAGACTGTAATTTAGCAAATAATATCAAAATCGTGTTATATCAAAGTATACGTAATCAGTTATCGAAAATTTTAAATGACGTTACATCAATGCTTAGTTGTTACCGTTAGCCATTTTCCACGCACTTCGCGCATTCTTAATTGGCTAGTGGCTTAATTGGCTTACTAAACTCAATGCGACAACTACAAATTTATAAAAGTTCCGAATATCAAAATCTGTTTCAGATTTAAGCATAAAAATAGAATGGCACACATTTTTAAGAAACAAAATGGTGTCTTTTGAGAAACCATTTGTTTCGTTACCTTTCTCGTTGAAAACATCCACCTTCTCCTTGACAGAATTAACCATCTTGTAAAAAAGTGTACTTTGCAATGGATTCCAGCTCACGTTGACATTGAAGGCGATGAAACAGCCGACAATTTGTCCAAAGGAGCCAGGCATCTCAATAAAAGTACCACAAATCATGTTGCCCTCTGTGACGCAAATGCAATTGCAAGATACAGGCTAAGAGCCATTAAAAATCTGCCCAGGTCTGTAAAATTCATAAGGACGTCAGGGCAATTACCAAAACATTTATAAGAAAGAGTAAGAACACGTTGCAAAGAAAGAGCTTTTCTTTCCCAACCGGAAGTCGAACTCTAGATCTCCGAACTGGTTAGCCGACGATCTACCTTTGAGCTACTGCGACGAAATTGCAAGCTCTTATATCCGAAGTGGACTGTTCAACGTCATCCCAGAAGATTGAAAACAGCGACGGAACAAGAACTTATAGTAATTATAGAAACTGCTCAGAGAGATTCCCAGAACATATTTTCACCTGTCCAACCACAATATTGATGAATTTTCCCAGGAAAAACTATACTGAGAATTAATCATTCAAATTGTAGAGGCTGTTATATCTACTCATATATCTATTAAAAACCTGACTCTAAGGAACCCGACATCACTCAACCATCGTTATACCATTCTTTTGAATTAAAAAAAAAAATCGAATTTTCCGTTAATCTAGAAGTAGAGTCGGATCGAATGAGACTAAAAACCGAGATTTGAGTTCGATTGAAAGTGCTCGATCATTTTGAAGAGTGGTGTTGTACTTTTAAAGAAAAATTATTCCATTCTATAGTCACTCCTAATTCGAATTTTTGAAATATTATAGATTTTCTGTTATACCTGGTAGCTGATACAGATCGAATGAGATCAAAACCGTGATATGAGCCAGAGTGGAAGTTCTCGATTATTAAGTGAAATGTTTTTGAGTTTTTTGATTATTCCTTTGCATCTCTCATTCGAATTTTTGAAATTTTAGATTTTTTCCCAACGGTCTCAAAGCTGAGCGGAATCCAATGACAAAAAAATATTTTAAGCTGTAGTGGATTGTGCTCGATCATTTTGATACATTACCCCTTCGTTTACTCCCCAGTCTGTCATTCAGTTCACTTCAGTTCAGTACACATTATATACACTAACGAGCCAAAACATTCAAACCACCTGTGCTATATTCAAATGCTTGCGCCCACAGCAAAAGTGCGGCACGTGTCAAGGTCAGGAAGATGATAAGTAAAACCTGGGTTGACGCTCTCGCAGCCAGTATTTCATTTCGCCGCAACATGAAGACAGGAAAGGATCCATCAGATTTTGACAAAAAGCAGATCGTTATATGGCACGACGCCTAGGCAAGAGCATCTCAGAAACAGTGTCACTTGTTGTCCATTCACATTATGAAGTAGTTATTACATGTCAAAGATGGACCGAAACAGGCAACACTTCAAGCTGTCAACAAGGCATGGGACGGCCACGTTTCACCGATGCCACAGCAGAAGCCTACTCGTCTTGTCCACAGAGGCAGGAGAGATACTGTGAGGGACATCACCCGTTATTTCAATCATGGTGATGAGGGCCAATACAGTGGTGTCCATACATACTGGTGTCCATACATCGCACACTGTTGGATATGGGTTTCTGTAGCGACTGACCCATTTGTAAGCTCAAGTTAACAGCTGTTCACCGTCGTAAATACCTGTTGTAGGCAAATAATCATCGTCACCATTGATGATTAGACGAAGGTTGTATGATCTGACGAATCCTGATAAATGTTGCACCAAGCGGACGGGATTGCTTGTGTGCGTCGTTTACCTAAGAAAACCTTAGCACCTAGATGTACTGTGGGACACACTCAGGAGGATCGTGGTAAGAGTTTGATGTCCTGGGGAACATTTTCTCAGGGAGCGCTGGGACCTCTCATACCTGTAGTAGGAACTCTGAAAACTGGCATTTGCCTGTTGCAGATCAAGTGCACTCTTTTATGGCGACTATGTTTCCTACTGGAGATGACACCTTTCAACAAGACATCGCACCCTGTCTCACTGTGAAGAAGATTCAGGAATGGTCCCAAGAACATGGCGAGGAACTCTCAAGGAAATTACAAAGCCCTCAAATTCATCAAACACGAATCTTATTGAATATTTGTGAGATGATTTGGAGAAACATTTAGGAGCTGCACCACCCCAACCCCGTAATTCAAGAGAACTGTAGGATCCCCTCTTGCAGACATGGTATGACATGTCAACAGCTACATTCCAAAATCTCGTTGTATCTGTGCTTCGGCAGCAAAGACATCTGATCAAAGATGCTTGGAAACCTGTACCCGAATTATAAGAACAGAGGAGGAGCTAGCTTTTGCTCAGTGATTATAATGTCGGTTTTGTAACCAAAGGGTCCCTGGTTCGGGGCCCGGCGACGCACAATCGCCACAGGCTCTTTTGGCAGCAAGCGGAGGATCCACATTATATTAGGTAGGTGGTTCTAATGTTTTGCTTCATCTGTGTATACGTATACATTAACACTTTGCAGTCGTGTCTCGGGAGAGCTCCGACGCTGAAATTTATTAGTTCCAGTCAGATACCCGGTGAGCCCTTTCTCGCGATAATGATTTAATAAAGTATTGTATTGAAAATGCCATATATAGACTAAATATTGTACTTACCAATCGACGACATTCAGAGTGGCGTCTACATCGATAAAAATGCTGCGACCAAACAACATGAACAATATTTTAGTTGATTCTTTAAGTGATAGCCGGGGGGGGGGGGGATAAGTGGTTGGGAAATGGATAATTAAATTTAAAAAGGACCCGGGAAAGCAGCTTAGGGAAAATTAATTTGATGAGTTAACATTTAAGACATTTTTTACTTTTCCTACTACACAAGGTAATGTATAGAATAATGTCTAAAACTGGAACGAATTTTAACGATCTAAATGTTTCAGGATCTCTAGAACACGAATTCACTATTCTTGACGTGACGTTTGTGTGTTTGGTTCTTCTCTGTGACCTAGACCTTCCGACCTATCTTAAAGAGTAAGGTATCTATCTGTTTGGATGTGCGGGGAGTGACACCCAATTTAGACTGGAACCCAGTAGGATAGCCATCCACAGGGTCCGTACTCTCCTTCCCCTACCATCAACTTCTCGGAAGGACTTACGAACCCACATATTTACATCTTGAATGAACTTCTCTGGAGATAGTTTATCTTTTTGGAATTTATTTTTCATGCTGCTATTTGATGGCTGATTGATTGGGGTTTTGTGGCGCAATATCCAAAAAGGATAAGTTGCGCCAAACACATGGTAAAACAAACAACTCATTTACTAGTAAAAGACAACAAGTGTAAAATATAAAAATTAAAAAGCACACATAATAACATGACGGTGTAAAATGCAAAACCAGATGATATACAGTAAAAATATGTTACAATGTGAGAGGTAAAAGGTTATATATGATAAACATGAAAGATCAATCGCGCATAAAGCATTGATTATGAAGCACTTTCCAACTGTGCAATTTTATTTAAACATCTCTAAAATGCGATATATTCAGCGCTGATATATTTTAAATTATCACAGTGGTACAATAATTTATTATATTTGAAAATTTAACTTCATCGAAAAAAATGAACTTTTTTCAAATGACGTCATCGAAATATAAATTGTCTGGCTCTCTATGTAAAAGCAATGAATGTTTCATTCATATGACTTTTATTCCAGACACCAGAGCTAAATAATTTTGCATGAAAACAATCAGCAATTCTTATACAAATCATTTTACAATCATTTGTTTACATTTGTGGCGATTGTGCGTCGCCGGGCCCCGAACCAGGGACCTGATGCTTCGTAGACCGACATTATAATCGCTGAGCAAAAGCTAGCTCCTCCTCTGTTCTTATAATTCGGTTACTGGCTCGTGAGGCATCTTTGATAGATGTCTTTGCTGCCGCACACTCCCCTCGCTGATGAGGAGGCCGAGAGGCGTGTCGCCTCGGCGTGACGTCAGGGCCGGGAGGCGTGTTGCCTCGGCGTGACGGGCAGTCGTGGTCAACCAGGAAGGGAGTGTCAAGGCTTCTGACTCCTTTTTGGTGCTGCCATCTCGTGCTGAGAGGCGAAGTCGTTGGGAAGGAAGGTTGCGCTTTTTTCAAACGTCCAGTCATCATTGTGGCGATTGAGCGTCGCCGTGGTCCCGAACCAGGGACCTGATGATTCGTAGACCGACATTATAATCACTGAGCAAAAGCTAGCTCTCCTCTGTTCTTATAATTCGGTTACTGGCTCGTGAGGCATCTTTGATAGATGTCTTTGCTGCCGCACATTCTACATCCATTAAAATTAGGCTTTGTTGTATAAAAAATCAAAGTTTGATGATCATTTAAAGTAAAAAGTATTATAATTGCGTTGACGCAGAATATAGATGCACAGAAATACACAAAAATAAAGCGGTTTTAGGACGGATGTAACATTAAATATAAATTTAAAGGAACTTTAAAATTCCCGATTTTGACACTGGGAAAAAAAGATGAATGCCATATTTTATTTTGAAGTCACGTGATCTCTTCATATAATATGGGTGTAATTTTGATTTTCATTTTAATTTTAAAAACTATCGAACCTATTTTACTGAATTTTTTTTATGTACTCTGTGGGATAATTAGAATATTTTTTAAAATTTTCGAAGCAATTTGTGAATTTTAACTTCGCTTAATAATGTTTGAAAAATGAGGTCTCATAGGGTTCAATATATTTCACTTTTTTCATCCTGGGTTCAATCCAAAACTAATTGGGTGATATTATTCATTTACATTCTCATATTTACCACAGACCGTCTCAACAACATACTAAAATTTCATTTTCATAAAGTCATTTTTACGGCAGTTATCATGCGAACGGACAGACAGACAGAATGAACAAAATCATAAGCACTTTTCAACTATGTTGTAAAGTGTTAAAAATAACGCCCAATCGATAAAATACAAAATAAAAAAACATTAGTAGGATTTTGATTTTCAATGTTAGGAATGTATTGGAACTTAAGCTAATTATTAAACTGATGAAATATTAGTTATATTTCAATAGGTATTTTTTGACCGCTTGCTAGTTTTATAGAATAGTTATTAGATGGTGTAAAAAATGGGTTTTTAGTTTTGTAGAGAAAGATGACCAAAACTTGCAAGGAAAGCTGCAAAGACATGCAAGATTTTATTTTCATTTTTTCGTTAAGTGTACATATTTATCGGTATTTGCACGAAGAATATATTTTGTGAAGAAATAAAAGTGCAAAACAATTTCGATTTCACGTTGGCCCTGTGACCGAGAGTTATAAGGCAAACGTTTCCTCGTACTCTCTTGGCTGCCGGGTTGTGGGTTCGAACCTTCCTGCGGTAGTGAATGTGCGTTCCATCCCCTCTGGTATGCCGGGGAAATGTCATATGACAGCAAAATGGTTCACGATATATATATATATATATATATATATATATATATATATATATATATATATAAGCTGCAACACGATAAACCTAACTTTCTAAAACACCCACAGAATAAAATAT